>JARQOD010000005.1:198187761-198324361 GCA_033576555.1 Oophaga sylvatica | reverse complement strand
AATCATACTCTGGTGCCACAGAGGCCAAAAGAGGATAACATTGATGGGGTGTGGGGAAGGGGCGATGAAGTGGAGAACATCCTTGGGTTATGTGCGCACAGTCAATTTGGAAGTTTCTGCTTCAAAACGTCAAAGAAAACAAAACTATGCACATACTCTCATCTTGTCTCCGGAGCATTGCTGGGATTTTTTATTTTTTTGGTGGAGATATTAAAAAAATTATGCTTGCACAAAGAGAAAAAAGACCAAGAACCACACATCCAAAAAATCATACGTTGATCTAAAGCCGCTAGACAGAAATTATAGAACTGAACATGAGGTTCTTAGTTTAACATTCTGATCAGACTGTATGAAGCCCTCTGCCTCGTCACGGCAAACCTCGTAGTGGGTCTTGTCCTCCCTAACAGAGCGGAGCCGTGCGGTGACCACTGGCAATGCACCAGTGGGCTTCATACACTCTGATCAGAATGTTAAACTAAGAGACTCATATTCAGTTATATAATTTCTGTCCAGCGGCTTTAGATCAATGTATGATTTTTTGGTGTGCGGTTCATGATTTTATTTTATTTTTTTTCTGTTTGTGCAAATCATGTTCTTGTCTGTCTTGTACCAGCACTCCTCCCATTTGGCACAGGTGATTTTAATTCGCAGGAGACTGCAAAGTAAGGGGTCTAGCCTATTTTGGTTCTCACTGAAGAGCTTGGAGGAAGGTTAGTTGCAGTGCTCCTTTCAATTTGGTGTGGGTGCCGTGTGGGCGCCATTGTTGCTGTGGCTTTGTGCTTGTGGGGCTGCGCTGTCTGGAGTCATGGGAGTCAGTTTCAGCACGGTTGCTGTGGGGCAACAGGCCGTCTGCCCTGCTGGTGCATTGCCGCTGTGGCGGTGGTCGCCGCGCGGCTCCGCTCCGTTAGGGCGGTCGGGACCCACTACGAGGTTTGATGTGGCAGTGGGCTTCATACCGTCTGATCAGAATGTTAAACTGTTCAGTTGTATAATTTTTGCCTAGCGGCTTTAGATCAATGTATGATTTTTGGATCTGCGGTTCATGTTTTGTTTTTTTTTTTTGTGCTAAGCATTTTATTAAAAACAATTATTTTGACTTGAGAAAAAAATTCCAATGTCAGAATTTTTTTTTTTTTTTGGTAGCAGCTGCATTTCAGTAAAATGCAATAATGGGTGATCAAAAGATCGTATCTACACCAAAATGGTATCAATAAAAACGTCAGCTCGGTGTGCAAAAAGTAAACCCTCAACGAGCCCAAGATCTGGAAA
Source organism: Oophaga sylvatica (assembly GCA_033576555.1). NCBI lineage: Eukaryota > Metazoa > Chordata > Amphibia > Anura > Dendrobatidae > Oophaga > Oophaga sylvatica. The sequence continues at coordinate 198,323,092 of JARQOD010000005.1, read as the reverse complement.
AATGGAGATGCTACGAAGTCTACGAAAACAGCGCGTGTTTTTTTTTTTTGGGATTTTTTTTTCCATCACTTACATAAAAAAAAACCTAGACATGTTTGGTGTCTATGAAGTCATAATGATCTGGAGAATCATAATGGCAAATCAGTTTCAGCATTTGGTGAAAATGATAAAAAAAAAAAACTGTGGAATTCCTTTTTTTTTTTTTTTTTTTTACATTTTCACCGGTTTTTTTTTTTCCCGTTTTCTAGTACACGATATGCTAAACTAATGCTCTCATTCAAAAGTACAACTTGTCTTGCAAAAAACAAGCCCTCACATGGCCATTTTGACTGAAAAATAAAGTTTATGGCTCTGGGAACAAGGGGAGTATAAAATGAAAATGCAAAAACTGAAATACCTCTGGTCGTTAAGGGGTTAGTCTGACACTATAGGACAATAGGGATCCTATTTTGTGGAACCAAGTACCATGTCCAAGGAAAGATGTAATCGAGGTTGGACAGATGTTTTGGGCAATACGAACCCAAATTTTCGATTTGACAATGTAGTAAGTTTAGAATCCTTGTGTGAGCAGCTGCTAAGTAATGACAATCAGGCAATCCCACCCCACCTGCCTCCTTAGGATGTGACAAGACTCTCCTCTTGATGCTCTTGTGTCTAGTAGCCCAGACAAATTGATTAAAGTTGCGTCTGTTTCTGATCCAAAACGAGCAGGGCAATTGTAGTGGCATAGTTTGCAGTAAGTATAACAACTTGGGTAAAAGTCATTTTAAGAATATTAATCCTATCGATCCAAGGTATCTGACCTTGATTCCAAGAATTGAGCCTTTGATGAAGCTTAGATAAGTAATGGGAACAGCTTCAAGAGGTCAGAGGGTATATGAGTGCCCAAGTAGTTGATGGTATTTTTTGGGAGCCACCTGAAAGGGAAGTTAAGCTATTGGGCAGCACAGTGGCTCAGTGGATAGCACTACAGCCTTGCAGCCCTGGAGTTCTGGGTTCGAATCCCACCTAGGACAACATCTGCAAGGAGTTTGTATGTTCTCCCCGTGTTTGCGTGGGTTTCCTCCGGGTTCTCCGGTTTCCTCCCACACTCCAAAAACATACTGATAGGGAATCTAGAATGTGAGCCCCATTGGGGACAGCTATGATAATGTGTGAAAACTGTAAAGCGCTGCGGAATATGTTAGACACATTATAATAAATAATCTTTATTTTATATAGCGCTATCAGTTGCTGAGGAAAGGAGATATTGAGAGCTTCCGATTATATCAACATTTATTTTAAAATTTGACTATTTTCCCGAAGCATTCCACCTTGGACGTCAGAGAGGGCAGAGAGCTGTGCGGACAAGAAATGTAAATCAACAAGTCGTCGACGAATGCTGAACATTTATATTCACGCCCACCCATCTGAACTCCTCGAATGTCCGGATTGGAGCATATTGCATGCATAAGATGTTCCATGATTATTATATACATAGAGAGGATATAGGGCAAGCCTGACGAGTACCCTTGCTTTAGAAAGGGGCTCAGAGTGCCTTTAATTTTTAAATCTAGCAGATGGGGAATTATTAAGGGCAAGTATCTTAGATGTAAAGTACTTGAGTTGTCCGATGTGTTTGAGATTGGGACAGGGAAGACCAGGAGCTACTGTTAAAAGCCTTTTCAGCATCAAGTGAAAAGATTATGAATGGAATCTTGTGGGTATGTGCATAGTCAGTAATATCCAGCGTTTTTAGTATGTTGTCATGGGCCTCCCTACCTGGCACAAATCTGACCTGGAAGAGATGGGGGTTTAATCTATTGGCAAGCTTTTTGGCTTAGATTAGATTTTTAGATCCACATTTAGGAGAGAAATTGGGTGAAGGTTTTTACATGAGGGGGCCCTTGACTATTTTGGGAATGACCGCTACATGCGTGATCGTGGACTGTCTAGGAAATTGGCGATGAGTCCAAGATAGAGTTGAATGCATTTAATAATATGGTGGACAATTGTTCAGCATAAGTTTTGTAACATGTAGTTGTAAACCATCTGAGCTTGAGTTTTATTTTGGTAGGCTTCCTATTGTTTCCAATACTCTGTGTGAGAAATTGGGGTCAGCCACTATGTCCATACCCAATTTTTTTCAAAGGAGGTATTGAGGAGAAATTCTCTACGGGGTCAGGAGTTCTACAATTTTAGAATAGTATAACCTAAATGTGTCGTCCATTTTAGCAGTAGAATTTACCAAAGTGCCATGAGGGTTTTTAATACAAGGGACGTGATTTGGGTTATTTTGGACTTTAATGTTCGAACATCTTCCCTGACTAATTCCCAAATTCATAAAACTTAGTAAGACTGATTTGGAGTATCCTCTAATGGGAGAAATCCAACAAACATCTGACTTCCATTCTAGCTTTGAGTAGATTTCTAAGGGATTCAGTGTAGAGAGAGCTTGTTTAAGGGCTAATTTTAACTTGTTCATTATGTTGAAGAGCAATTTTAATCTCCACCCTATCTTTTTAATTCTACTACAGTGTTTAATAAACACCCCCCTCAGGACACACTTAAGGGCCTCCTTTTATGATTTGGTAGCTGAGGAGAGCAGGCAAAAAAGGCAATACACCAGAGAGGTTGGGATCTATTGGATTGCAGTACCCTGACTAACCACCACAACTAAAGGCAGCCGTGGAGCGTACATACGTTGGTCCTAGACGCCTCGTCACAGCCTGAGAAGCTAACTTCACCTAAAGATAGAAAGAGGAAAACTATCTGCCCCGGAGCAGATCCCCAAAGAACATAGGAAGCCCCAAACATGTAATGGCGGTTAGACAAGAGGAAATACAGACACAGACAGAAAATAGTATGAGCAAACGTTGGGGCCCAATCTTCCTAGACAGAAAAGGATAGGAAGGTCACTTACTGCAATCCGAAAAACCCTAAAAAAATACCAACACACTAATTGCAAAAACACCTGAGATCACACGACCTCTACCACATAAATTAGTTCTCTGGTGTAACAAAACTAAAGGTACTGCCACACTAAACTATCCCACTAGCGATCACGATAAAGACGCATACTAATTGCGATCGCTAGCGGGATCGTTTTAATATCGCTAGTAGCGGCTTTATTATGCGATGTCGTTAGGACGCTATCGCGGTTAGCGATCTCCTTAACGACTTTAGCGGTACAAAATACCGCTAAATCGCTAAATAAAAGGTGCCACACACAGCGATAATACTTACCCAGCGGGAGCGCCGACGATAAAATGGGGTCCGGAACGATTCCAGCGACGAGCGAGATCACAGCAGGAAGCTCGTCGCTGGCAGATGTCGCACACAACAATATCGCTAACGGGATCGCTAAATAGTGACGTTTTTTAGCGATCCCGTTAGCATGTTGTTAGTGTGGCATACCCTTAAGCCGCAGCCACTGAAAAAACTGGAAAAGGCAAATGAACAAACAACTGGCTGAACTAAAACTGAGAGGAGCACAAGCCCCCGGAGAGGACCTGGCAGACCCCCACAGAAGTGCAGGACAAAATGCAAAAGCAAGCACAAAAAACTAAAAGAAGAAAATAAAGTGAATAAATAAACACCGCGCTTGAACAAAGAGTACCCAATAATAATGATATGATTATATGAGACAATATTGCAAAGTGTTGGACTCACTGACCTTGGCTATTTACAGTGAGTCCAACACTTTGCAATATTGTCTCATATAATCATTGTAAAAGAAGAAAATGTCTTATCTGTTAGCAGAAGATGCAGGCACGAAACAGCAAGCTCCAAAGAGAACCAGGAACAAAAGTTGAGACCAGAACAATTGATCACCGGCAACCCTGATGGGAGGGAACCTCCCTTATATAAGACCAGTCAGTAACACCTGATCGCCAATCTTCACAATCTTTATTGAATAGAACAGTACTGTTTGTAACCACCAGAGGGAGCTTCTGCTCAGAATTCATTTCTAGCACATTCACAACAGTACCCCCCCTTGAGGAGGGGTCACCGAACCCTCATTTGGGCAACCAGGTCGGTCAGGATGAGCTCTGTGATACGCACGGATGAGTCTTCTAGCATGGATGTCCGAAGCAAACACCCAAGAATTGTCCTCCTGACCATAACCTATCCACTTAACCAAATACTGGAGTTTCCGTCTAGAAAAACGAGAATCCAATATTTTCTCAACCACATACTCCAGATTGCCCTCAACCAAAACAGGGTCAGGAGGCACAGCCATAGGAACCACTGGCTCGACAAACCTCTTCAATAAGGACTTGTGGAACACGTTATGGATCTTAAATGTCCCTGGAAGAAGTAAATGAAAGGAAACAGGATTAAGAATCTCCATGATCTTATAAGGTCCAATGAACCTAGGCTTAAACTTAGGAGATGCAACTCTCATAGGGATATTTCTTGATGACAACCAGACCAAGTCCCCCACTTCAAACCGAGGACCATCAGTCCTATGCCGGTTGGCAAACCGCTGGGCCCTCTCCTGAGAGAGGGACAACCTCTCCACTACCTGGTCCCAAATCTGCTGCATACGCTCCACAACAGAGTCAACACCTGGACAGACAGAAGCCTCCGTCTGTCCTGAAGAAAATCGAGGGTGAAACCCAAAATTGCAGAAAAATGGAGACATCAAGGTTGCAGAGCTAGCCCTATTATTACGGGCAAACTCAGCCAAAGGCAAAAAAGAGACCCAGTCATCCTGATCAGCAGACACAAAGCATCTCAGATAAGTCTCCAATGTCTGGTTTGTTCTCTGTTTGTCCATTGGTCTGAGGATGAAAAGCTGAGGAGAAAGACAATTGAACACCAAGTTTAGAACAAAAAGTCCTCCAAAATCTTGAAACAAACTGGACTCCTCTGTCAGACACAATGTTCTCAGGAATACCGTGTAACCGGACCACGTGCTGAAGGAACAAAGGCACCAATTCGGAAGAGGAAGGCAACTTAGGTAATGGCACAAGATGTATCATCTTGGAAAACCTATCACAAATCACCCAGATAACGGTCATTCTCTGAGAAACAGGGAGGTCGGAAATGAAATCCATAGAGATATGGGTCCATGGTCTCTTGGCCACAGACAATGGCATCAACAAACCACTAGGGCAAGAGCAAGGCTTGGAGCGAGAGCAAGTCCCGCAGGACTGCACAAATTCCCTGACGTCACGAGACAAAGTAGGCCACCAAAAGGACCGACTAACCAAGTCTCTGATACAAAAAATTCCGGGATGACCGGCCAATGCGGAACAATGAATCTCAGACATCACACTCTTTTTCCACCGGTCTGGGACAAACAATTTTCCAATAGGGCAGAGTTCGGGTTTATCCTCCTGACACCCTTCCAGAGCAAGTCTCAAATTGGGCGAGATGGCGGAAAGAACTACACCCTCTTTCAAAATAACAGTAGGATCAGATAATTCGGGAGAGTCAGCAAGGAAACTCCTCGAGAGGGCATCCGCTTTAACATTCTTAGTGCCAGGAAGAAAGGAAACCACAAAATTAAAACGTGTGAAAAACAAGGCCCACCTGGCCTGTCTAGGATTAAGTCGCTTGGCTGATTCCAGATAAACCAGATTCTTATGGTCGACCACCACCTGATGTTTGGCTCCCTCCAGCCAATGTCTCCACTCTTCAAAAGCCCACTTCATTGCCAATAACTCCCGATTACCCACGTCATAATTACGTTCAGTTGGAGAAAATTTTCGAGAGAAAAAAGCACAAGGGTTACTTTTAGAGGTCTCAGGCTCTCTTTGGGACAAAACGGCACCTGCCCCAATTTCAGAGGCATCAACCTCCACCTGAAATGGCAGAGAAACATCAGGCTGCCGTAGAACAGGAGCAGAAGTGAATCTCAGCTTAAGTTCCTGAAACGCAGAGACTGCCTCAGGAGGCCAATTCACCACATCAGAACCCTTTTTGGTCAAATCAGTCAATGGTTTAACAATAACAGAGAAATTACCAATAAATTTACGATAAAAATTGGCAAAACCCAAGAATCTCTGAAGAGCCTTTAATGAAGTAGGTTGGACCCAATCACAGATGGCCTGAACCTTGACCGGGTCCATTTCAATAACAGATGGAGACAAAATGAATCCCAGAAATGAGATCCTCTGTACGCCAAAAAGACACTTTGATCCCTTCACATACAGAGCATTCTCTCTCAAAATCTGGAACACAGTCCGAACATGTTTCACATGAGAGTCCCAATCATTGGAAAAAATCAAGATATCATCCAAATAAACAATCAGAAATTTATCCACAAAATCCCTGAAAATGTCATTCATGAAGGACTGGAAGACGGAAGGAGCATTAGTGAGCCCAAAGGGCATCACTAGGTACTCAAAATGCCCCTCTGGGGTATTAAATGCCGTCTTCCATTCATCCCCGTGCTTAATGCGAATAAGGTTATATGCCCCCCTGAGGTCAAGCTTGGTAAACCAAGTAGCACTTTTCACCCTGGAAAACAGGTCAGAAATCAAGGGTAACGGATATTGATATTTCACAGTGATATTGTTCAAGAGACGATAATTAATACACGGCCTTAATGAACCATCCTTTTTGGCCACAAAGAAAAAACCGGCACCTAAGGGTGAAGAGGATGGTCTGATATGACCCTTCTCCAATGACTCCTTGATATAAGACCGCATAGCGTCATGTTCAGGTACAGACAAGTTAAAAAGGCGACCTTTAGGGAATTTACTACCAGGCACTAATTCAATAGCGCAGTCATAGCTCCTATGGGGGGGCAAGGATGCAGATTTACTTTCGCTAAACACATCAGAAAAATCAGTCAAAAAGTCAGGAACATCCTGAGCCTGGGGGAGGCAGAAAAAACAGGAGTGTTGGCATTAACACATTGGCAGCCCCAACTGGTTACAGACACAGATTTCCAATCCAAAACAGGATTATGAGACTGTAACCAAGGGAAACACAGTACAATAATGTCATGCAGATTATACAGCACCAAAAATTTGCAACTCTCCTGATGATCAGGTTCAACTCTCATTATCACCTGAGTAGAGAACTGGGGTTTATTCTCAGCTAAAGGGGTAGAATCGATCCCCAGTAGGGGAATAGACTTCCGTAGGGGTATCAAGGGAAACCCACAACGTTTAGCAAAATCAAAATCCATCAGGTTAATAGCTGCTCCCGAATCAACAAAAGCCTGAGCAGAAAATGTGGACAGGGAGCAAATCAGGGTAACAGTCAACAAAAATTTAGTCTGAACCCTACCCAAGACAACTGAACGTGCAAAACGTCTTCCCCGCTTAGGGCAGACTGAAATAGCATGAGAGGCATCACCACAGTAGAAACATAACCCATTGCGTTTTCGAAACTCATGACGCTGTGCCCCAGAAGCCACTCTATCACACTGCATGGGCTCAGGAGCTGGTTCACAAGGCAACACTATTCCACGCATACCTCTACGCTCACGCAAACGTCTGTCAATTTGAATCGCTAATGACATAGAATCACTGAGACCAGAGGGGACCGGGAATCTCACCATAACATCCGTTACATTCTCTGACAGACCCTTCCGAAAAAGGGCTGCCAAAGCATCGTCATTCCATTTGGTCAGGACTGCCCACCTTCGGAATCTCTGACAGTATAACTCAGCGTCCTCAAGCCCCTGATTTAATGCCAACAAGGCTTTTTCAGCTTGATCAGTGACATTAGGCTCATCGTACAATAACCCCAGAGCCTGAAAAAATGCATCAACATTACTCAAAACAGGGTCCCCAGGTGTCAGGGAAAAAGCCCAATCCTGAGGATCGCCGCGCAGGAGAGAGATGACAATTTGAACCTGCTGTGCTGCGTTCCCTGAGGACTTAGGTTTTAAGGCAAAAAACAACTTACAGTTATTTTTGAAATTCAGAAATTTAGCTCGATCCCCTAAAAACAAATCTGGCATGGGAATCCTAGGTTCCACAACTGGCAACCCAGCAAGATAGGTAGCAATACTCCGAACCTCAGTGGCAAGCTGATCCACACGGCCAGACAACTGTGCAAACTCCATTGAGAGAAAAAAAAATCCTCCTCAGCACCCAGAGATAGAGGGAAAAAAAAAAAAATCTGACAACTCTGACAATCTTCTTTCTTTCACACTATTTTTCCCTTCTGTGAGTACCATAAAATTATCAGTTTTAGGCCGGTGATACTTTTATGATTTGGTAGCTGAGGAGAGCAGGCAAAAAAGGCAATACACCAGAGAGGTTGGGATCTATTGGATTGCAGTACCCTGACTAACCACCACAACTAAAGGCAGCCGTGGAGCGTACCTACGTTGGTCCTAGACGCCTCGTCACAGCCTGAGAAGCTAACTTCACCTAAAGATAGAAAGAGGAAAACTATCTGCCCCGGAGCAGATCCCCAAAGAACATAGGAAGCCCCCAAACATGTAATGGCGGTTAGACAAGAGGAAATACAGACACAGACAGAAAATAGTATGAGCAAACGTTGGGGCCCAATCTTCCTAGACAGAAAAGGATAGGAAGGTCACTTACTGCAATCTGAAAAACCCTAAAAAATACCAACACACTAATTGCAAAAACACCTGAGATCACACGACCTCTACCACATAATTAGTTCTCTGGTGTAACAAAACTAAGCCGCAGCCACAGAAAAAACTGGAAAAGGCAAATGAACAAACAACTAGCTGAACTAAACTGAGAGGAGCACAAGCCCCCGGAGGGGACCTGGCAGACCCCCACAGAAGTGCAGGACAAAATGCAAAAAGCAAGCACAAAAAACTAAAAGAAGAAAATGTCTTATCTGTTAGCAGAAGATGCAGGCACGAAACAGCAAGCTCCAAAGTGAACCAGGAACAAAAGTTGAGACCAGAACAATTGATCACCGGCAACCCTGATGGGAGGGAACCTCCCTTATATAAGACCAGTTAGTAACACCTGATCGCCAATCTTCACAATCTTCATTGAATAGATCAGTAGTGTTTGTAACCACCAGAGGGAGCTTCTGCTCAGAATTCATTTCTAGCACATTCACAACAGCCTCCCACTTAAGTGATGGGACTGTCTCATCAGATGCATGATCTGAAATGAAATTGGTTATCGAAGAATGTATATCAGGGGAACAAAGTGAGTAATAAAAACTCGTTAAGCTGCCAGAATCACACTTTTTTGGTAAATGAGGGTATTTAAAGGGAGCAGAAGAAGCTGAGCGAAACGCGCGTCGGGGCAGAGGGACGTCCAAGGAAAGCCACCAGCTGATATTGGTATGCATAAATAATAGTTCATATACTGATATGTGTTTACATGGTCTGCATTTTCATTAAGGGAGCCTGTAGTTAGTACTGCCGCATAGTTACCTAGTTATATGTATAATACATGCCCTTGTTGATGGTTTCTGATTAAAATTGGTTAAGTGTGGCGAGCAGTCTCATATTTGACATAATTGCATGACCAACATATTTATTGACTATGTGATTCCTAATTTTGGCTGTTAGTGAGGTTTTTTCTATGGTAGATATCGTCCCTCGTTATTATCCTTGCACCTTTTGTATTTTAATGAATTGTAATAAAGAAAATATTTTATTGATTAATATACCTGTGTGGTACCATTCCTAAGTACTGTGTGGTTTTCATGACTGTGTGATTACATTTCTGTGGTATGTGATCCCTATAGGGGAATGTAGATTATTTTTGGGCAATTTTTGTGATTGCATTGTTAGCAGCTAGTCTGACATAATATATTAAGTCTATTAAGCCTTCAGTATTCGATTATCTTAGGATGACTAATTAGAAAACATGAAATCTTCAGTTGCAACGGTCATCTATCTCCGTAATGAAGACACTGAATACAGATTTTACCTATGGATTGAGAATTTTGAGAGAAAGATCAGACTTGGTGGAGAGAGAAGCAGAATTATCTGATAAGATATATTACACAGTTTATTATTTTCATGTGTACTACTGATTTCTAAATAAAAATTAAAATGGCAGTTACTATTTAAGTATGTTGCCCTTATAATTAAATAAGAAAAAACCTGTAATGGAACTGGTTTTGCTAATTGTTTTGAACTGAAGTTATGGTGCATCTGGCTTGGTCACTGTCTGATTGCCTGAACACGCAGCCAGAGAAGTGTGATTGCTGATGAGTCTGTTCACCAGTACAGTGAAGTCGGCCAGACTGTCCAACCGCCTGTTTGGTGTGGGGAGAAAATGATCCAGTGTTGGAATTTCCACTTTTAGCCGAGGATAAGCTGCTGCCCAGTGATTGTGGCAGCGTAATCTCATGGAAAACACAGGAATACTTGTCTGATCCATGCTTTCTGTGTATAAAGGTATTCGAGTGAGATGATGGACGAACACTCAACCGTCCGCTAGCTAATGTGTGTGGAGGAAAGGGTGTAAACCTGAACATTGACAAAGGCCTAAAAGAAAGTGCCACCTCGCTGACAACAGTGCTGGCTGTATTAATGGCTATGCATTAGAAATGTATTTTGATATTTCATTTTTTTTTTGTATTGTGTAACTGGTATGGTGAAAACACATTATTTTTCCCCTCAAGTTCCCAATCTGTCATACTCTAAGTAACTCAATATGTGATACTTATTTGGGACCATTGCTCACACTTAGTGTGAATTGGCTCTTAGAGTTTGCTTGCTTTACATTTTCCATTTGCTTGGCCTCTCCTCCTCCTTGTTTTTTCTTTTCCTTTTTTTTATACTTTTTTTTTTCTTTCCTTTCTCAATTTCTTTGCCAGTTAACAATTTTATTATAAACAGGACATTGTATTCGCTTTTAAGTAGAAATTTGAGGCAGGAGGTAAAATTACATTCGTCGCTTTTTCAGCTGCCAAAATAGAAAACAATGAGCTAAAATTAGCAGGCGTAGGAGAACAGGGAAAGATGGCAAAGCCAGAGGTCCACTTTTTAAACTGTTCTGGCCCCAGGAGAAGGGTCATACTTAAGATTTGGGCTAAACTATCCAAGAAGAGGAAATTACGAAGCCTTATGCTAATAAACCCTGGGATATTCACTTGTGGACTTTTGGAACACCCCACTTGGTATTACTTTTCTAAACTGTATGGACAGGTGGCCTGTTCACATCAATTTTAGGTTTCAGCTACTGAGATGTGAAGAGTAGACCTACCAGGTAGTCGCTTGCAACCATAAATTACAAAGATAATTATATTATATAATATTGATCAATTTTGTAATTCTTTGAGTTGCTAAGTGAAGTATGTTTTCAACTTTTTTCTTTAATTTTGAAGCTGTTAAAACAGATTTTTTTTTAATGCCTTTTTCTTTTGATCTTTCACTCTTGGGTTCCAGAAATATGGGCCCTGGGTAGAATTAATAAAAAGTAGCACTATATTAAAAGGCCCTCATCTCTAGGACTGTATGACAAACAAACAAACAAAAAAAGATTACTCTGTAGCTGGGAAAATAATTCACAAACAAAAACTATCCACTTTTGTTGGTGTTTTAACCCCTTTCTGACATTAGATGTAATGATCCATCGATGTGCCCTGAGCCTATTTGACCAGGGATGAATCATTACTTCATTTTTTTAATGCGACACTGCGATCAAAGTCGCGGTGATCACCTTAAAATTCTGGCACCATCTTACTTCTGGATAGATGGTGTCATCATCCTGGGGGGTTTCGCCACCCTCCTGTTATCACGATCTCTGTGATTGGCTGTTCAATTCTGAACAGCCAATCGCAGCATTTCTGTGCTTCAGGCAATCAGATTGCCTAAAACACTGATGTCCCAGCCTATGATCGGTGCTCCAAGAGCACCGATCATAGGCTGCTGCCTGGCAACGCCAGGCATCGCCTGAACCCACTCTGGTGCGATCGATTACATTGATTGTGCCAATCACAAGGCACAGCCGCGGTGTGCCCTGGCTGTGACCTGCCTAGGATTGGAGCTGTAAGAGCACCGATCCTAGGCATGGCCTGGACCCGACGATTAAATCGATCGCGCCAATCACAGTTGCACTGCCGCGGTGTAACCATGCTGTGACCTGCCTAAAATTGGAGCTGTGAGAGCACCGATCCTAAGCTGCCCAGTAAGAGGGCCAGGTACAGAATTAAACTCTATAAGCTATGTGAGAGAACCACAGGGTACACACACAGGTTTAGAGTTTATGAAAGGAAGGACACCTGGATTGAACCCCCTGAATGCCCCCCTGTCCTGGGAGTGAATGGGAAAATTGTGGGGACTTGGTGCACCCACTGCTGGTTAAAGGTTATCACCTCTACATAGATAACTTTTATACCAGCATGCCACTCTTTAAGTCCCTCTCTGCGTGAGGTACTGCAGCCTGTCCGCAAAAATCGGAGAGGCCTCCCAAAAACGCTAATTGGGCAGATGCTCAGAAGGGGTGACAGCAGAGCCCAATGTAGCGACCACCTGCTAATGGTCAAGATCAAGGTCAAGAGGGATTCTTTTTCTTGACCACCATATATGATGACAGCAGCGCCCTCAGCACTGTACGATGTGCCTCTGCACAGGTCTGCAAACTGGAATGTGTACTGGGGTATTACAAAAACATGGGGGGTGCTGATCTCTGATCAAGTCATCCAGCCGTACAGTGCTTTGAGAAAGGCCAAGTTGTGGTACAAGAAGCTGGCCGTGCGCATCGTACAGATGGCAATGCTCAACGCTTTCCTACTGTCACAATGTGCAGGCCAGACCGCTACGTCTCACCTTCAGTTCCAGAAGGTAGTGATCAAGGCCTTAATCTTTGGAGATCAGGAAGGAGCAGGCCCCAGTACTTCCGGAACTGAAGGTGCTAGTATCATACCAGGTCAACATTTCCAGTGGGAGGTCCCGCAAAGTGGGAAAAAAAGGTCGCAAAAGAGGTGCCGAGTGTGTTACAGAAGGGGAATATGCAAGGACTCAGTTTATCAATGCGACACCTGCCCCACAAACTTAGCCTGTGTATGAAAGATTGATTCATACCTCCATGCACTACTAAATTCTTTTCTGACTTGCACAACTGATGTATGACAACCTGACAAACCCTACACAACTCACGTATGCCACTACATTATAAAATTCACATACCAGGAAACAGATTAGTTCCAAAAAGGGCATTGCCACTGTTTAGGCACATCTAGATAAGTTCCTTGGGGGGTCTAGTTTCCAAAATAGGGTCACTTGTGGCGGGTTTCCACTGTTTAGGCACATCAGGCTCTCTGCAAACGTGACATGACGCCCGCAGACCATTCCATCAAAGTCTGCATTCCAAAAGTCACTACTTTCCTTCTGAGCTCTGCCATGCGCCCAAACAGTAGTTTTCTCCCACATATGGGATATCCGCATACTCAGTACAAATTGCACAACAACTTTTGGGGTCCAATTTCTCTGGTTATCCTTGGGAAAATAAAAAAAAATTGGAGGTTAAAAGATCATTTTTGTGGAATTTATATTTTTTTATTTTTACGGCTCTACATTATAAACTTTAGTGAAACACTTGGGGGTTCAAAGTGCTCACCACACATCTAGATAAGTTCCTTGGGGGGGGGGGTCTGGTTTCAAAATGGGGTCACTTGGGAAGGGTTTCCACTGTTTAGGCACATCAGTGGCTCTCCAATCGGGGTATGGCGTCCAATCTCAATTCCAGCCAATTTTGCGTTGAAAAAGTCAAACGGCGCTCCTTCCCTGCTCTGCTGTGCGCCTAAACAGTGTTTTTTTCCCCATATATTGGGTATCAGCATGTTCAGGAGTAATTTCATTATAAATTTTGGCGTTCATTTTTTTCCTGTTACCCTTGTGAAAATAAAAGTCTAAAGTTACATTTTAGTGAAAAATAGTTAAATGTTCATTTTCTCCTTTCACTTTCCATTAATTCCTGTGAAGCACCTGAAGGGTTTATAAATTTCTTGAATGTGGTTTTGATCAGCTTGGTGGGTGCAGTTTTTAGAATGGTGTCACTTTTTGGTATTTTCTGCCATATAGACCCCTCAAAGTGACTTCAAATTTGAGGTGGTCACTAAAAAAAAAATGGTTTTGTAGATTTTGTTGTGAAAATGAGAAATCGCTGGTCAACTTTAAACCCTCATAACTTCCTAACGAAAAAAGTTTTGTTTCAGTGATTATGCTGATGCTGAAGTAGATATGGGAAATGTTTATTTTGTGACATACTTCTGATTTAAGGGCATAAAAATTCAAAGTTTAAAAAATTGCAAAATTTTACAAATTTTTGCCACTTTTCCGTTTTTACACAAATAAACGCAAATTATATCGAAGAAATTTCACCACTAACGTGAAGTACAATATGTTATGACAAACAGTCTCAGAATCGCCAAGATCTGTTGAAGTGTTCCAGAGTTATTACCTCATAAAGTGACAGTGGTCAGAATTGTAAAAATTGGCCCAGTTATTAACGTGCAAACCATCCTCTGGGGTGGGGGTAAAGGGGTTAATCAAGTGCAAACCTACAATTTTACAAAATATAATTTTCCAGTGTGGTGTGTGTGTAGATAGAAGTTTAGATATAGGTGTAGATATGTAATATATATTGTGTACATAGTTATTTTTTAACGGGGGGTTTGTGCTGCACCTCTCTTCTACCTGATCTGACATCATGCATGCAGATACACTATTAGAACAATGGTCCATTTCCAGTGGGTATTATGCACATGTCCCATTTTTCAGTCTTGGGATATGTTGATAATGTCCGATGACGGTAGAGCGGTGTACTGTACAAAACCATTCCCCACTTCCCCCAACTAGGTGTTTGAAACATTGCTGTCTGTATCTATTTAATTAAAACATAATTGTTTTCATCTTTATTTCATAAATCAATAAAACGTGAAAATAATCAACTTTGTAACATATCAGAAAAATTGCTTCTTTCTGTCAATCAGTCATTAGCAAAATTCTTAACTCTGAGGTAAAATCTTTATTCAGTAAAGACAGACTTCCCATTACTAAGATAGAAGATGGCAGCTGCTCCTTCTCATTTCTTCAGATATAATTATATCTCAAGCAACTATCTAACTACATAATCACTAGTGATATGCGCAAGTGTTCGTTATCGAGTTTGCCGTGGGTGCTCGGGTATGCATAGAGTATGTGGGTGTTCGCATGTTTCCTGTTATTAGCTTTCATACATGCTGTTATTGCCTGACAAACTTGGGCAATCCCCGCATGTTTTGTGGCTAACAGCAGCGAAACATGCTGCTCCGGGGACTTTAACAACATCTCACTCGAGCACCCGCGATACTCTGTGCATACCGGAGCACCCACGGCAAACTCGAGTAACGAGCACTTGCACGCCTCACTAATAATCACTTAAAGGTGTTTTCTTGTTCACCTGTCAGCTGTTGATCAGTGGCCATTGCTGGACAAGACCTTATCCCTTCATGTCCAAGGCGAGACTTCTGTGGTTTATATTCATTGACAAGTCACTAGCATGGTGGCTCAGTGATTTGCACGGTTTTTGCAGTTCAACATCTGCAAGGCATTTGTTTCCCCCTACCGTCCACAGACATTTGGGCAGGGAATTTAGATTGTGAGCCGCTGTGGGGACAGTGATGTCTTTAAAACACAGTGGAATTATTTGAAAAAATCCTGGGGAGAGAAGATGGCACAAAATAGGGCTTTATCCACATTGCCTGATAGCCTGAAAAGTGACTTCATTAGGGAATGGTTTAACAAACCACTTTTGTTTTGCAGGTATAGTTGATAAGCACGCTAGAGTTTTGCTACCTTTTGACGTATTGAAAGCTCATTACTACACACGTGGTCAAAATTGTTGGTACCCCTCGTTTAATGACAGAAAAACCCACAATGTTGACAGAAATAACTTGAATCTGACAAAAGTAATAATAAAAAAAATCTATGAAAATGAACAAATGAAAGTCAGACATTGCTTTTCAACCATGCTTCCACAGAATTTTTAAGAAAATAAAACTCATGAAATAGGCCTGGACAGAAATGATGGTACCCTTAACTTCATATTTTGTTGCACAACCTTTTGAGGCAATTACTGCAGACGATTCCTGTAACTGTCAGACTTCTGCACCTCTCGACAGGTATTTTGGCCCACTCCTCAAGAGCAAACTGCTCCAGTTGTCTCGTGTTTGAAGGTTGCCTTTTCCAGATGGCATGTTTCAGCTCTTTCCAAAGATGCTCAATAGGATTTAGGTCAGGGCTCATAGAAGGCCACTTCAGATTAGTCCAATGTTTTCCTCTTAGCCATTCTTGAGTGTTTTTAGCTGTGTGTTTTGGGTCATTATCCTGTTGCAAGACCCATGACCTGCGACTGAGACCAAGCTTTCTGACACTGGGCAGCACATTTCTCTCTAGAATCCCTTGATAGTCTTGAGATTTCATTGTACTCTGCACAGATTCTAGACACCCTGTGCCAGATGCAGCAAAGCAGCCCCAGAACATAACAGAGCCGCCTCCATATTTCACAGTAGGGACAGTGTTCTTTTCTTGATATGTTTTGTTTTTCCATCTGTGAACATAGAGCTGATGTGCTTTGCCAAAAACTTCCATTTTTGTCTCATCTGTCCATAGGACCTTCTCCCAGAAGCTTTGTGGCTTGTCAACATGTAGTTTGGCGAATTCCAGTCTGGCTTTTTTATGATTTTTTTTTCAACAATGGTGTTCTCCTTGGTCGTCTTCCATCAAGTCCACTATGGCTCATACGATGATGGATGGTGCAATCTGACACTGATGTTCCTTGAGCTTGAAGTTCACCTTTCATCTGTTTAGAAGTTATTCTGGGCTCTTTTGTTACCATTCGTATTATCCGTCTCTTTGATTTTGTCATCTGTTTTCCTCCTGCGGCCACATCCAGGGAGGTTGTCTACAGTCCCATGGAGCTTAAATTTCTGAATAATATGTAACTGTAGTCACAGGAACATCAAGCTGCTTGGAGATGGTCTTATAACTTTTACCTTTAACATGTTTGTCTATAATTTTCTTTCTAATCTTCTGAGAGAACCCTTTCAGTCGCTTCCTCTGGTCCATTATGAGTGTGATACACACCATGTCACCAAACATACAGCACAGGGAGTATCTGTAGCCCACTATACAGGCCCCACTCACCGATTCCAAGATTGTAGACACCTGTGATGTTAATTAGTGGACACACCTTGATTTAACATGTCCCTTTTGTCACATTATTTTCAGAGGTTTTATATTTTCTGTCCAGGCCTATTTCATGAGTTTTATTTATTTTATTTTTTTAAAATTCTGTGGAAGCATGGTTGAAAAGCAATGTCTGACTTTCATTTGTTCATTTTCATAGATTTTTAATTTATTACGTTTGTGAGATTCAAGTTATTTCTGTCACCATTGTGGGTTTTTCTGTCATTAAACAAGGGGTACCAACAATTTTAACTGTGTGTATACCTTTAAATTCCCATTATCGGTACATGAAAATTAGACATATGTATTCTCTATTCCGCTTTCAAAGTTTCCCAACCTACCTGCTTTGAAAACTTATGTAGAGCAGGTGTATCAACTAAAAGAATCGTATCAGATATCTATCGGTTCTTAATACCTACACATATGATTGGTCGAAACATTCCTACTTGACTAAATGGGAAAAGTTTTCTGGTGGAGCTACTTCGGACTGGTACTTTGGCAAGGGATATGGAGGAGTGCAGCTAAGACTTACCGTATTTTTCGGACCATAAGACGCACTTTTTTCCCAATAAATTTTGAGGGAAAAAGGGGGTGCGTCTTATGGTCGCAACATACCTAAAAATCCGGTGGCGGTTATAGCACGAAAGCCCCCCCCCTCCGTTGCTGCAACGCATTGGCCTCCAGAAAGATGGCCGCCGGGGGCGGCGCATACTAAAATTCAGATCTCAGGACAAGATCTCGTCGGAGAACTGAATCTGAGCATGCGCCGTCCCCAGCGGCCATCTTTCCGGAGGCCTCCGCGTCTCAGCAACAGAGCTGCGGGGGGCTTTCGGGCTTTGATGAAATGCCAGCCGAGCCCCCTACGCAGCACAGAGCCCCGCTGCAGCCACACTACAGAGCCCCGCTGCAGCCACACTACAGAGCCCCGCTGCAGCCACACTACAGAGCCCCGCTGCAGCCACACTACAGAGCCCCGCTGCAGCCACACTACAGAGCCCCGCTGCAGCCACACTACAGAGCCCCGCTGCAGCCACACTACAGAGCCCCGCTGCAGCCACACTACAGAGCCCCGACACCACCGCACCACAGAGCACAGGGAGGCTGCATCGTGACCACCGCCACGGGACCGCCGGCACAGGATTTGTAAGTATATTGCAACTCCATAAATGCAGCCACCCCACAGAGCACAGCCACCCTGAATTCGGACTGTAAGACGGACCTCCATTTGACACATTATTTTTTTTCCCCTATTTTCCTTCTGAAAATTTGGGGTGCGTCTTATGGTCCGGTGCGTCTTATAGTCCGAAAAATACTGTAAACATGCTTTACTTGTAGGGAAAAGCAATTAGAAGTTATATTTTGGTATTGCACTCTATCCCTATTACATAAGCTTAATCCCAAATTTCTCAAAAGCTGTTGGAGGTGTGGCAACTAGTGATGAGCGAGTATGCTCGTTGCTCGGGTGGTGTCCGAGTATTTGGAAGTGTTCAGAGATTTAACTTGTCACTGCAGCTGCATGATTTGCGACTGCTAGACAGCCTGAATACATGAGGATTCCCTAACAAACAGGCAATCCCCACATGTATTCAGGCTGTCTAGCAGTCGCAAATCACGCAGCTGCGGCGACCTAAACTAAATCTCTGAGTGCTTCTATATACTCTGAGACCACCCAAGCAGCGTGCATACTCCGTGCATCACTAGTGGCAACACTGTGCTTTCTTATCTATTTTGGTCCTGTTCAGTTATTCATGGCTTCTGGGAAATTAAAGGGAACCTGTCAGCAGGATGTGCACTGTAAATTACACAGTGTCAGATCGGCACAGTTATCCTGAATAAAATGATCCCTTGGTTGATGAAATCAATCTTAGGCTTTATTTTCAGTTTTGTGTTAATGAGATTCTTGTGCCCTATGGCGGGGTTGGTGTATGTGGTGCTCTGATTAGCTATTCACAATGCAGACTGCTGACAGGTCACTGATCCCTCACTGACCTGCCCCCCCTAGTTTACATAATGAATATCTGTACATATGTAAAAAAAAAAAAAAAAAAAAAAAACAGCTGGCAGATGCCAGCTGTGACACCTGCTCGGCAGCAAAATCACATTTATGTGCCAATAATACTTTTTATTCAAGTTATTCAGCTAAAGGAACGGGAGGAAAAAAATCACCTCAATTTGAAAATGGAGTCTGCGCAGTAGCTGCTATCGGTGTAGCTGTGATCCGATAGCTTCTACTGCGCATGCGCCGGCGGCGCCATCTTACTGGAGAGGAAAAAAAATCCTTATCCAAGATGGCGCTGCCGGCGCATGCACAGTAGCAGCTATCGGATCACAGCTACACTGATAGCAGCTACTACGCATACTGCGCAGGCGCTATTCTCAAATTGAAGTTCTTTTCGCTTTTCCTCTAGCTGAATAACTTGAATAAAATGTATTATTTTTTTACATATGTGCAGATATTCATTATGCAAACTAAGGTGGGGAGATCAGTGACCTGTCAGCAGTCTGCATTATGTATACCTAGTCAGAGCACCACATACATGAACCCCGCCTTAGGGCACGAGAATTTCAGTAACACAAAACTGAAAATAAAGATTAAAGAACAACCATAAGACAGATTTCATTACCCAAGGTATCATTTTATTATAACGGTGCCTAATTGACACTGTGTGAGGGTTCTATGCACAATCCTGCTGACAGGCTCCCTTTAAGCATTATTTTTAGGGTCATTGATACTAAATTTGATCTACTTAATATCCTACTGTTTCAGATTATTCCTAAACCCGACATCTCTTAATGCATGTGAATACTGCTGCTGGATGTCTAATAGCATGCAAGTAGAGGTTAACCGAATCTCTGTCAGATAGCAAGCTACGCACACGTATAAAAGATGTGTGAAGCATGGAATACCTTACAGCTCTATTAAATAATACAATGGAGCGCTTTGCCATCTGGTCTCCTTGGGACACATATTGGGTGTAAAGGGATTGTAAATGGCTATAATTGCGAAAAGTAGTTCATGTAGAACTATGAGTGACACTGTTCTGTTTTTTCATTCCCCCTTCCCCTCTGTCAATGTCCTGTCTTTTCTAGCTATCGTCAATGTTTATATGTAACCATAAGATGTGAACTCTCGAGGGTTGAGTTCATTCATTGCTGTGAATAAATTGTTTAGTAAAACTGTATTGTATTGATTTTTTTATTGTTTTATGTTATTTTGTAAATTTACTTTTGGAAAATCAAAAAAACATCATTTAAAAAGGTTCTTCCACCTGCGGCCACAATGAAGTAAATAAGTTGAAATAGCATTGAGTTGTTGCCTGCAATTATGTATGCTTATTTGCTGCTGCAAGTAGGCGAGAGTGGTTAAATCATTAATGCATCGGGATAACTCATCCAGCCTTCAGAAAGTCAGTGAGCGACAGTGTAATGTAAAAGTTTGGGCACCCCAGTTAGATGACACATTTCCTTTGTATTTTAGACAAAAAAAATGCATCTATTTCATTTTTTACATTTTAAAAACCACAGAAAGAAAAATGGGTCAATGCAAAATTTTGTGCACCCTGCATGATTAGTAGCTAGTAGCACCCCCTTTTGAAAATATCACAGCTTGTAAATGCTTTTTGTAGTCAGCCAAGAATCTTTCAATTCTTGTTTGAGGGATTTTCATTCATTCTTCCTTGGGAAATTTTTCCAATTCTTTGAGATTCCTGAGTCATCTTGCTCGCACTTCTGTTTTGAGGTCTAGCCACATATTTTCAATGATTATCAGATCAGGGGACTGTGAGAGCCATTGTAAAACATTCAGCCTGTGCCTTTTGAGGTAGCATTTTGTGGATTTTGACGTGTTTTAGGATCATTATTTATTTGTAGAAGCTATCCTCTTTTCATCTTCAACTTTTTTACAGATATGTTTGCATCAAGAATTTGTTGAAATTTAATTGAATCCATTTTTCCCTCTAAGTTAAAAGATAATGTGCCATTTGCTGCAACACAACCTGAATGCATGATTGATTTACCATCATGCTTAATGGTAGGCAAGATGTGTTTTTTTTCTGAAATGTTGTGCCCTTATTTCTCCACATATATACAGTACAGACCAAAAGTTTGGACATGCCTTCTCATTTAAAGATTTTTCTGTATTTTCAGGACTATGAAAATTGTACATTCACACTGAAGGCATCAAAACTATGAATTAACACATGTGGAATTATATACTTAATAAAAAGTGTGTAACAACTGAAATTATGTCTTATATTCTAGGTTCTTCAAAGTAGCTACCTTTTGCTTTGATGACTGCTTTTCACACTCTTGGCATTCTCTTGAATGAGGAAATGGTTTTGACTTGACAGGTCTACCCTGTCAGGTTTAATAAGTGGGATGTCTGGCCTTATAAATGGGGTTGGGACCATCAGTTGTGTTGTGCAGAAGTCTTGTGGATACACAGCTGATAGTCCTATTGAATAGACTGTTAGCTGCTTTTTTTGTTGCCATAATACAAATTCTAAGTAAAGAAAAACGAGTGGCCATCATTACTTTAAGAAATGAAGGTCAGTCAGTCGGAAAAATTGGGAAAACTTTGAAAGTGTCCAAGTGCAGTTGTAAAAACCATCAAGCGCTACAAAGAAGCTGGCTCACATGAGGACCGCCCCAGGAAAGGAAGACCAAGAGTCACCTCTGCTTCTGAGGATAAGTTTATCCGAGTCACCAGCCTCAGAAATGAAGCATGGAGGAGGTGTAATGGTGTGGGGGTGCTTTGCTGGTGACAATGTTGGGGATTTATTCAAAATTGAAGGCATACTGAAGCAGCATGGCTACCACAGCATCTTGCAACGGCATGCTATTACATCCGGTTTGCGTTTAGTTGGACCATCATTAATTTTTCAACAGGACAATGACCTCAAACACACTTCCAGGCTGTGTAAGGGCTATTTGACCAAGAAGGAGAGTGATGGGGTGCTATGCCAGATGAGCTGGCCTCCACGGTCACCAGACCTGAACCCAATCGAGATGGTTTGGGGTGAGCTGGACCGCAGAGTGAAGGCAAAAGGGCCAACAAGTGCTAAGCATCTCTGGGAACCCCTTCAAGATTGTTGGAAGACCATTTCCGGGGACTACCTCTTGAAGCTCATCAAAAGAATGCCAAGAGTGTGCAAAGCAGTCATCAAAGCAAAAGGTGGCTACTTTGAAGAACCTAGAATATAAGACATAATTTCAGTTGTTACACACTTTTTTAAGTATATAATACCACATGTGTTAATTCATAGTTTTGATGCCTTCAGTGTGAAGGTACAATTTTAATAGTCATGAAAATACAGAAAAATCTTTAAATGAGATGGTGTGTCCAAACTTTTGGTCTGTACTGTACATTTAATCATTGGGCCAAAGAGTTCTGTTTCAACCTCAACAGTCCAAAGGACTTGTTTCCAAAATGCATCAGGCTTGTTTAGATGTTTTGCATACTGAATTTTTTGGTGAGGACACGAGTTTGTTTTTTTTTTTCTTTTAATGAAGGCCATATTTGTGCAGGTGTCTCTGAACAGTAGAACAATGTACCACAACTTCAGAGTCTGCTAAATCTTTCTGAAGGTCCTTTGCAGTCAAACGGGGGTTCTGATATGCCTCTCTAGCAATTGTAAGAGCAGCTCACTGAAATTTTTCTTGGTCTTTCAGACCTTATCTTGACCTCCAATGTTCCTTTTAGCTGCCATTTCTTAATTACGTTTCCAAGTGAGGAAAGGGCAACTTGAAAATGCTTTGCTTTCTTCTTATAGTCTTCTGCTTTGTAGGCCTCCACCATTTTCATTTTCCGAGTGCTACAGTCATGGACAAAAGTTTTGAGAATGACACAAATATTAATTTTTACAAAGTCTACTGCTTCACTTTTTCTAATGGCAATTTGCATATACTCCAGAATGTTATAAAGAGTGATCAGCTTAACAGAAATTGCTTGCAAAGTCAATATTTGCTAGAAAATGAACTTTATCCCCCAAAACACATTTCAACATCATTGCAGCCCTGCCTTAAAAGGACCAGCTAACCTCTTTTCAGTGATTGCTCCATTAACACAGGTGTGGGTGTTGATGAGGACATGGCTGGAGATCAATCTATCATGATTAAGTAAGAATGACACCACTGGACACTTTAAATGGAGGCTGGTGCTTGGCATCATTGTTTCTCTTCTGTTAACCATGGTTATCTCTAAAGAAACACGTGCAGTCATCATTGCAATGCACAAAAATGGCCTAACAGGGAAGAGTATTGCAGCTAGAAAGATTGCACCTCAGTCAACAATCTATCGCATCATGAAGAACTTCAAGGAGAGAGGTTCCATTGTTGCCAAAAAGGCTTCAGGGCACCCAAGAAAGACCAGCAAGCGCCAGGACCGTCTCTTAAAAGTGTTTCAGCTGCGGGATCGGGCTACCAGCAGTGCAGAGCTTGCTCAGGAATGGCAGCAGGCAGGTGTGAGTGCATCTGCACGCACTGTGAGGCGGAGACTCTTGGAGCAAGGCCTGGTCTCAAGGAGGGCAGCAAAGAAGCAACTTCTCTCCAGAAAAAACATCATGGACAGACTGATATTCTGCAAAAGGTACAGGCAGTGGACTGCTGAGGACTGGGGTAAAGTTATTTTCTCTGATGAATCCCCTTTTCGATTGTTTGGGACATCAGGAAAACGCCTCATTCGGAGAAGACAAGTTGAGCGCTACCACCAGTCTTGTCTCATGCCACCTGTTAAGCATCCTGAAACCATTCATGTGTGGGTTGCTTCTCAGCCAAGGGAATCGGCTCTCTCACAGTCTTGCCTAAAAACACAGTCATGAATAAAGAATGCTACCAGAATGTCCTCCAAGAGCAACTTCTCTCAACCCTCCAAGAGCAGTTTGGCGATCAACAATGCCTTTTCCAGCATGATGGAGCACCTTGCCATAAACAAAGGTGATAACTAAATGGCTCAGGGAACAAAACATAGAGATTTTGGGTCCATGGCCTGGAAACTCCCCAGATCTTAATCCCATTGAGAACTTGTGGTCAATCATCAAGAGACGGGTGGACAAACAAAAACCTAAAAATTCTGATAAAATGAAAGCATTGATTGTGCAAGAATGGACTGCTATCAGTCATTATTTTTGGTCCAGAAGTTGATTGAGAGCATGCCAGGGAGAATTGCAGAGGTCCTGAAGAAGAAGGGTCAATGCTGCAAATATTGACTTGCTGCATTAACTCATTCTAACTGTCAATATAAGCTTTTGTTACTTATATGTTTGCAATTATATTTCTGTCTGTGATAAAAACATCTGTCAAACACACATAAAAACCAGAGGGCAGCAGATCATGTGAAAATATAATATTTGTGTCATTCTCAAAACTTTTGTCCATGACTGTAGGCAGCTGCTTAGAAGAACCCATGGTTGCTGTTTTTTGGTACAAGGTTAGAGGAGACTGGGTTTTTATAAATCTGGGAAATTTGCATCACCTGGCCTGTTCTAATGAGTGATGGTGAGCAAGAGCCATAGGCTATGTGCACACGTTTAGGATTTTTCACGTTTTTTTCCGCGGCAAAAATGCTTAAACGCATGCAGTAAGCATCCTATGATTAGAATGCATTCTGCAATTTTTGTGCACATGGTGTGGTTTTTTTCCGCAAAAAAAACGCATTGCGGTAAAAAACGCAGCATGTTCATTAATTTTGTGGTAAATTTGCATATTTCCCGCTATATTATTGACCTAGAATTTTCAGGGAAAAAACGCGCTAAAACTGCGATAAAAACGCATCCGGATTTCCTGGGAAAAAGTCCGTTTTTTTTTCTCAGGAAATTTCTGCAAAGATTCCTGAATGTGCACATAGCCTAAGAGGCTAATTAAGGTATGAAACTTTGGTCAAAGTCAAGAAGTCCTAATCAAAAACTTCCTATATTCATGTGGCTGCTGTAAATGGAGCAGCAGCCTTAGGGAAGACAGAATCGGTACTTCAAAATCAGTGCTCCAGATGGCTCTGATGACCTGGAGACTCTTATGTCGGTCATAGAATTTGATGTGGTGGGCATTACAGAAACCTAGCTGGATAAAATCCGTTACTGGGTATCAAACATAGAAGGTTACACTACATTTAGAAAGGACAGGAAAGATTAAAAAAGTGGTGGACTATGTAATTTCTTAAAATCCTACTTAAAACCTGTGCCCAATGAGGACATTGGCGCAAGCTGCTATAATGCAGTCAGTGTGGGTAAATGTATATGGCAATACTTTACTTTATAGCTGCTAATTGGAGTTTTCTACATGCCTAAAAAAATAGATGGTATCGGGCCCTTAAAAGACGTTAATAAGATAATTATAGAGGACAAATAAAAGCCTGAGATTTTAAATGCTCACTTCATCCGTGTTCACCAATGATCTATCTGTTCCAGTGATCTTTCATCAAGGCAAAAATCAAAGTTCACTACCTTATATAACTAGTTGAACACAAAAAGAAATATGCCTGCATCTGAGCTAATAAAACATTGACAATTCCCCCTGCCCATATGGCATTCATCCGCGGATACTAAGGAAATTGAGCTCCGTAATTGACAGACCGCTGTATGTCACGTTCTTAGACTGTCTTGTAACAGGGGTGGTGCCACAGGATTGGAGGATGACTAATGTGTTACAGATATTTAAGAAAGGTAAGAAGGTGGATCCAAGCAACTCCCATTCAGTACAATAGTGTGCAAAGTTTTTTTTGAGGGCATTATAAGAGATGACCTGCAGAGATATATTGCAGAGAATAATGTTATAAATGACAACCAGCATGGATTCTTGAAAATCTGTTGTGTCTAACCAATATGTTGGGTTTCTCTGAGGAGGGAAACACAAATCTGGATGTTAATGTGGCAGATTTGATTTATCTGGCTTTTGCTAAGGCATTTGATACTGTACCACCTAACAGCCTTATACTGAAGCTACAGAAGCAAGGACTGGCGAAACTATATGCAAATGGGTAAGCAATTGGCTAAATTACAGGAAACAAAGAGTCGTCATAAATGGTACGTTCTCCAAATGTGATTGTCAGCAGTGGGATACCACAGGGATCTGTGCTAGGACCGATTCTTTTTAACTTTATTAATGACCTTGTGGATGGGATTGAGTAAAGTGTCAGTCTTGCTGACACCAAACTATGTAAGATACTAAAATCTGACCTTGAAATTACAATATTGCAAAACTATCTGGATAAGATGACTAAAAGTCATTTGCTAAGTGTTTGCCCATTCAATGTAGATAAATGTAGAGTTATGCACTTAGGATGGAGTAATCCTTTTGCTGTATATATATTAAATGGGAGTATACTCTGGACTACAGAACAAGAGAAAGACTTGGGTATTCTAGTTACAAGTAAGCTGAGCAGCAGTACTCAATGTCAAACAGCAGCTGTAAAAGCAAACAAGATATTAGGATGTATAAAAAGAGAGAGAGAATCCAGTGATCCCAAGGTTTTGTTACCCCTTTATAAATCACTGGTGAGGCCACATCTAGAATATAGGATCCAGTTTTGGGCTTCACATTTTAAAAAGGATGTTCAGAAATTGGAGTTAGTTGAAAGGCAGGCAACTAGATTATTACAAGGGATGGAAGGCCTCTCATATGATGAGGGGTTGGAAAAGTTGGGCCTGCTTAGCTTAGAAAAAAAGATGCCTCAGGGGGGATCTCATTTACATGTATAAATGTGTGTGGTCAGTACAAAAGAATGGCACATGACTAATTCCTTCCAAAGGCCATACTAAAGACCAAGTGGCATTCATTACAAATGAAAGGTGATTCCAGCAGCTAAATAGGAAAGGGTTCTTTACTGTTAGAACAGTCCGACTGTGGAATGCCCTACCACAAGAGGTAGTAATGGCAGACTCTGTGACCACCTTAAAAAAAGGGCTGAATGATTTCCTCGAGACACATAACATTGTGGGCTACAGCTAAATTAGTGATAAAATGTACAATTGGTAGATAAAAGTTGAACTTGATGGACCTAGGCCTTTTTTTTCAACCTATGTAGCTATATGATGGTTCGGCCCATTGGTCACCTGGCAGCCATCTTCGCCGGCTTTCCCTTATACCTGAGCACTAATTTGGTTGAGCACTCCTGTGTTCTGAGTCACCGCCAGACATGAGTGGCAGCATATCCCTGGGAAAACAAAAGGATCTGCTGTCCAAAATTGTACAAGCTGGATCCTTTAACGCCCCAGAAAATCCATTTTACTGGGTCCCCATGCACATTAGGTTATCCATGTGTTTGAAAGATAATGACCCCTGAGAAAGTAGGCCTCTTAGGATAAAAAAGTGTACAGGAAAATATTTGGATAATTTTTTTTTTTTTTACTTTATTAACAAGCATATAAATACACAGAAAATAAAAATAAGGTGCCTCATGCCAAGAAGAGACCCAATGATAAACCTTTTGTGGGCAATATACAGGATAACTAACAGTCACTGGCTAATGTGTTAGTTCGGTGATATACACTTTGAAAAATATATAATAGACAGTCATGAGTTCCAAATACAAGTTCCCAAGTTGGATCAGTCAGTTATAAATTGTATAAACGGAGTTATTACCTAAAAGAAGTAATGCTGCGTCCTTCCACCCGAGGCATTTTGCACTTTGCTTGTTCCAGAGACGTGTCTAAGCAAGGGAAAACGCACGTCGGGGTGGAGGGACTCGACATTACTAGCGATGAACGAGTATGCTTTTTGTTCAAGTTTTCACGAGCATGCTCGGGTGGTCTCGCTCATCACTAGACATTATTCCTCTGGTTGACTTCATCAACATTTCTGGTTTTAGGCAATTCTGTTTACCATTTAATAACTTTGCTTGATCCACCTTGGGCACTTTATTTGGAACTCTGCATGACTGTTATATATTCTTCTTAGTGTAAGTATCAGGACTATTAATTTAGCCAGTGACAGTTATCCTGTATATTGACCACAAAAGGTTTATTACTGTGTCTCTTTGCATGAGGCGCCTTATTTTTATCTTCTCTTTGTGTATTTGATTAATAGAGAATAATTTTATATGCAATATTTTCTGTACCCTTTTTGATTCTAAGATTTACTGTCTCAGGGGTCATTATGTTTCGTTAGATTGTGGAGTGTTGCCCTTTCTAAAAGTTAGTGTTTCTGGGACAGCTGTGTTTATCTGTGGAGTTGGCCTATATTAGTATGAATGGGGGAGGTGCTTTAGTATCTGATTTTAATTGATGAAAAACTGAAACTGGAGGATTACCATAGTTTGTTGCAGTAACCTTTTTCATTTGTGTCAAGTTATTTTATTTAACATACTGACGTCACAGTACAGGCACAGGGGAGCTATGTTCAGAAAATGTCTCTTAAATCAGGTTCTTGTGTTGCACTGATTTTTTTTTCATTTTTTTAATTTCACATGAATATAATATATATATATATATATATTATATATATATATATATATATATATATATATATATATATATATATAATATATATATTAATTTAGGTCCAAAAATATTTGGACAGTGACCGAATCTGTGATTTAGGCTCTGCATTCTACTTTTGTTTCAGGTTTAATGAAAGGTGTTGAACAAAAATATCCTGTGAAACATTTAGGAATTGAAACCATTTTTCTACAAAGCCTCCTCATTTCAGGGGCTCAGATGTAGTGGGACAAATTAACTTTGCCTTTAAAAATGAACATTTTATTTCTGATAATGTCGGCAGGTTTTTGCCTTGTAATCTGAAGACAGAATGAATTGCGGGTTATTACACAGATTTCAGCAATGCCTGTTATCAAGCTCCCTGTTTACTTGCAATGATTGTTTTGGTGCCAGGATCTTATATTGGCTCACACAGCAGCAGGTGAGCCCAAGTCCAACGTCGCCCCCTTCTGTGATAAGCACCTCACTGCCTTTAGACATTTTACATGAAGAGCCTGGTTTGGGGATTAGCTTTGTCAGCTGTGCCGTATTGCTAAAATAAAAACTTTTGATTGTGTCAGAATGGCTGGACCCAGTAAAT
The DNA here is from genome assembly GCA_033576555.1 of Oophaga sylvatica. Lineage (NCBI taxonomy): Eukaryota > Metazoa > Chordata > Amphibia > Anura > Dendrobatidae > Oophaga > Oophaga sylvatica. The sequence goes on along the minus strand of JARQOD010000005.1, from coordinate 198,294,012 downwards.
TAATTGATACATTTGGATTCATGGTCTCTCTGCTTACATTATTCTGCTCTCAGATTAGGTAGCAAAAAGCTGGTGATGGACTCTGCCATTGCATAATATCCCACTTTTTTGCCTTTAAAAAACAAAACAAACAAAAAAACATACTCCAGGGTTATTTTCTCAGTATGCTTTGGGTCATTGTCAATCTGTACTGTAAAACATAGTACATGAAACCTTGCTGCATTTGGTTGAGTCTGAGCAGAAAGTATAGCAGCCCTGTACACTTTAGAAAGAAGCAGCTGGATGAATTCTGAAGTCACATCATCAATAGACACTAGTGACCAAGTGCCATTGGAAGCCATGCATGCCCATGCCATCACACAGCCTCCACCATGTTTTACAGAGGACATGGTGCATTTCGGATCATGAGCCGATCCAAGCCTTCGCCTTACTTTCTTCTTCCCATCATTCAGGTACAGGTTGATCTTAGTTTCATCTGTCCATGGAATGCTTTTCCAGAACTGGGCTGGCTTCTTTAGATGATTTTTGGCAAAGTCTAATCTGGCCTTTCCATTTTTAAAGCTGAAAAAAGGTTAGTACCTTGTGGTGAACACTATGTATTTGCTCTCATGAAGTATTCTTTTCATCTACACCTACTTCCTTGAGTGTTCTGCATTTGGGTGGATGTTGTGAAGGGGTTATAATTCTCCATGGAAAGTATTCTGTGATCATCTGCCACAGTTGTCTTCCATGGACGCGCAGACCTTTTTAAATTCCCAAGCTCACCAGTGCATTTTTTTGCGCAGTTTATCAAACTGTTGATTTTGGCCACTCCTAACACTTCTGCTATATCCAATGGATTCCTCCTTGTTTTTCAGCCTAATGATGGTCTTTCTCTTCCATTGAGAGCTCCTTTGACATTTTGTGGGTTTACAGCAACAGCTTCCAAATGCAAATGTCACACCTGGAATCAGTTCCAAACCTTTTACCTGCTCAATTGATGGATTAATGAGGGAATGCAGCTCATTCAAGCGCTTTTGAGATGATTATCTATTTAGTTTTGGTCCTTTTGAAAAAAAAATGCAGCTACGTATAAGTTGTAATTCCTAAACCCTTACTCCAGTTAGGCTGTGAATACCGTCAAATTAAAGCTGAGTCTGCGCTTTGAGTCCAATTTGATTATATAACTGTATCTTAAATATGTTTTGGTAAACTGTTAATATGCCAGAACTTGTCATTGTACAAATATTTCTAATCCTAACGTTTATATTTAATACAATTATTTCTGTCTGTGCAGTACATGTAAGCAGCCGCAAACTCAAAGGGCTATAGTTGAAATCTTCCCCTTAAAATGCATCTGGAAAGTCTGAGGAATCTTTTGTTCACTTTTCCAAGTCCATTTGACTTGTCCTGTGATGGTGTATGTGCTTCCTCTAGTGAAGAAATGTTTGTAACTTCTTCACTGTTTACGATTTCTATCAATTTCCAAGGCAACAGTTCTTGATTTGCAAGTATAACCTCTTATTTTTTTTATTTTTTTTCACTTAGTTTCTTGTTTTCTGCAACTTTTAGCTTAGTTACTTAACAGATGATAAAGGCTTGGATGTGCTGTGACAATCAGGATAAATATACACTGTTTTTCTCATCAGCTTCAATAGGTCATTGTAGTTTCCACCTAACAAGTCCTGACGTTTCCGAGCCGTTGGACTTGGTTTGTGTATAGCCTTGAAGTATTTCCAGTCATTTTCCATGTCATCAAAGTTCACATAGATGTCTCTATGGTCTTGTAACTGATTTTTACCATACTTAATGGTAGCTTTAACTTGCCCCAAAGATGCAAAAGCAACTTTAAATATGGTTAAGGTTGAAATATTTTACGTTTTTTTTGCCTCACTTCAAAAAGATAACTTTTTTAGATGTGTTTCTGATGGGAATATGTAGAACTTGCTATATGGATTAAACTCCCACCAACATTTGCAAGGAGTTTGTATGTTCTCCCTGTGTTTGCTTAAGTTTTCTCCGGGTACTCTGGTTGCCTCTTATACTGCAAAGACAAACTGATATAGGGAACGTTAAATCTGACTGCAGCTCTCTGAATTTCAGAAGTTCCACTCTTAGCCCCGTGCTTAGTTGTGCACTACTTGCACAACTTCTTACCCCTCGCTTGCCTGATAAAATAAAAAAGCTATTACTCGCCTCCCGTACGGCGCTGTTCCTGCAGTGTCGACACTTGGTCTCCCCGAGGCTCCCATTCTGTTGTGACAGTTGACCCCGGCGTCCAATCGGCTCTGAAGTCGCTGTCTCCGCCTCCTGTCGAATTGAACAGGAAGAAAAAGTGAAGAGTTAAGCTACAGCCCGGACTAACTCTTCATGTTTGATTTTTCTGAAGTCTGGGACAGCTGCGCCGGGATCACATGTCAAAGGACTGCGAATGCTGACACCTATGGAATGGTGCCAACACGGGAGAGGAGTATAGTATTTTTTTTTTTTTTTTTTTTTAATTTTGTCTGGGCAAAACCTTTAGATCAAGGGGTTGTCCATGTAGGTTTCACCTCCTTTAACAGTGTTCAGTGTTGACATGTCCTTAATGTTGTGTGTGTGAAGTGGGCTTGCTGAAATGCTTATCTCAAAAACTAAGCCAGTCCCCTTCTGTCAGGGCATCTGCCATGACATAGGGGTTATCGTAACCATAAAAGTCAGCCAGTTCCCTAAGCACACAGCACTACAGAGCAACACTGGTCTGGAGCTGCCCCATCTGACAATGCTGCTAATGTAGACAACTAGGGTTATCTTTGGAAATGGAGACATAGCACTAAGTTCTTTACATCTATACACAGTCTCACGTCTAAATATTCACAGCTAAAGATTATTTAAGTACATTTTCCATATAGTATCGGAATATAATTTCCATTGATAGTAGCTGTATTTCATTTTGGATTATTTTGAGGTGCACAGTGTTGAAATGAAAAGGATCATTCTTTTAGTTTAGACGCCATCCTTCATTTTGGCTTAAATGACTGTCTAAAGAGATCTTAGTTACCATTTTTGTTTTCAGTTTAACTTTCTATGTTTTAGCAGCCACAATTTTTTTTTTCCTTTTAGATTTTTATGCACTACTGTACATGTGAAACAAAAAAAAAACAGTATATTAGGGATGTTATATTAACAGTGAAAAATACAGCAATTCAAGATGTTATCGAAAAAGTAGAATGGAAGCAGCACGCTAATAGAAATAAGTGATAAAGTAGGCCCTTATTCACCTTGATACCTTTCTCTAGCGTCATTAAATTTTGCTCCAAGTTTTCCTAAGATGATAGTTACACTTTAACAAGAGCGTGTAGGGAAGGAAGCACTTCCGTTATTGCTTAACATTCCGATACAAAAGTCAAAATACGTTATTAAATTATAAGCTTATTAAATCAATTATGTAATTTTTGTTTTTTCAAACAATGCTAAGAAAATGTATAACTCATCCTGCAATCAAGAAGCCCGCATACAATTATCAGTGGAAAAATGACTACTGGCTTTTAGATTGAATTTGTGATAAAAATTTAAATCATTCTCTCATAAAGCTCCTAAATAGACTGTTACTAGTGATGAGCGAGTGTTCGTTGCTCGGATTTTCCCGAGCACGCTCGGGTGGTCTCCGAGTATTTTGGCGTGCTCGAAGATTTAGTTTGTGTCACCACAGCTGCATGACTTGCGGCTGCTAGACAGCATGAATACATGTGGGAATTCTCTAACAAACAGTCAATCCCCACATATATTCAGGCTGTCTAGCAGCAGCAAATCATGGAGCTGCGACAACACAAACTAAATCTCCGAGCACTTCCAAATACTCGGAAAACAGCCGAGCATGCTCGGGAAAACCTGAGTAACGAGTATACTCGCTCATCACTGTTACTCAAAGGGCTAAAAAATACAGCTCTCATTCGTGTTACATTTTATTCCATTAATCAATTATTTTCTATTTTAGTCTAAAAGAATGAGGGTGTGACTGATGCAATATTTTCCCAGTTTACCTTTTATACCTGTTAAGTTTCCATATTTTCTAAAACCTGTTAACCAGGGTATCATGTCTTCCATTTTCAGGATTGATTATGAATTGGTTAGAATAAATTGTTGGTTTTATTTTGTTTTTAATATTCTCAGCATAGCATGCTATTCTAATATGGTCATCAAAGTGCAAGAGTAACCTACTGATTTAAGAATTATGGCAAATGTAAAGCCTTAAACCGTTTTTCTAAGTCTATGAAGTAAGGAGAATGCGCAAATTGGAAAATTCAGCCCGACCACCTGTTCTCCAGACCTGAGCGAACTGCTTCATATATGCCTATCAGGAATTTGGGTCAGGTCAAGTGACCTGACGGACAAAAGAAACCAGCCTTGCCTGTTTATTGTATACTGTAGCCAGGTGTCGTTCTCCAGTCCAGATGGTTCCAGCTACCATTGGGTACATGGTTATGTTGTGTGGAATGTGTTTGACTAAGATGTTAGAAATTTCTGACTATGATTTTACTGTGTTACAGATTTTCATGACAACCAACTGTTCCGACCACGTTATACATTAATTCATATTTTTGTCTGTCTCGAAATATAAAAAAATCTGGTCAATGTTATCTCCCCTTGACAGCAAATTTGTAAGCAAGTAGTTAGAATAGACTGTACAGACTTCCAAATGGACCTTCTTTTGGAAAGGTTTATTATTGTAGTGGAGTAATACATTAGTAAGGACACTGTCAGTTTCCTCACCTGGAGCAGAACCAGCCATTGAATTTGAAGGCGTTTTGTTCACTAAAAAATAAACATGCACAGAGAATTAAACAGAGCAGTCACGATTTTATAGATTTCTAAATTAAAAAGGAAACAGGTTAATTTCAGAATTCGATGCATAAATTTGATGGCTAAACCCATTGGCAGCAAATTAGGACCCTCTATTCTCTTTATGATGGGTGGGGATGTTATTAGTTTCAGATTTATTTTTTTTTAGTTAAAGTTCAACTTAAAGCCTTACATTTTTTTGGTCTTTTAATAAATACCTTGAAAGTGTGATAATGTAGTAAATAAAAACAGTCATCATAAGAGGTGTCCAGGAACAGAAATGTTTTAAAAAACCTTTAAAAGTGGTTGTCCAAGCTTGGGATGAAAATTTGTCTTCTCTCTGAAAGCAGTCTTCTGAATCCTGGCAGCATGGTGCGATCACTGTTGGGATTCTCCGGTATTGTCGTTGGAAGTGGGCGGTCATGTGATTGCAAGTATGCATGTCTAGATGTGCTCTTCCTATCTCTCTTCCTAGTGCACTGTGAGATGACGCCCATGATTTAGTTGGCATGTGAGCAAAATCATGTAAATCGCATGCATCACGTGACTGGTTGCTCACACCAGCTATATTGGAGGATCCTGATCATGAGCTCTCTGCATGCAGTCAGGATTTAGGAGTGTGCAGTCACCTAATAAAAGCCTGGACATCCCCTGTTGAAAAAAATCTTAATGTATTCTTGTTGCTGGATACCTGTCTTCTGATTGTTTTTATTGCTGGATACCTCTGAATTCTCCAAGCATGGATCCTCAAGTGATACATTGACGAGTGGACTATTTGCACTTTGTTTGATGATCTAGTCTCTATTGTTTATTAATATAATTTTGTCCTTACAATTTTGTTTTTATTTGGAGAATCATCACATTACCATGATGGCATTCTTTCCAATAGCTTTCACTACAAAAATGAGGGTCCTTTAAGGTCCCTAAGCTTAACCTATCACGTTCCCTAATCGATATTGGATATATGTAGGGCTGTACAGTTGTGCTCAAAAGTTTACATACCCCTGCAGAATCTTTGCTTTCTTGGCCTTTTTTCAGAGACTATGAATAATAACACCAAACCTTTTTCTCCACTCATTGTTAGTGGTTGGGTGAAGCAATTTATTGTCAAACTACTTTTTCTTTTTTTAAATCATAATGACAACCCAAAATGTCCAAATGACCATGATCAAAAGTTTACAAACCCCATTTCTTAATACCATGTATTGCCCCCTCTAATATCAATGACAGCTTGAAGTCTTTTGTGGTAGTTGTGGGTGAGGTTCTTTATTTTCTCAGATGGTAAAGCTGCCCACTCTTCTTGGCAAAAAGCATCCAGTTCCTGTAAATTCCTGGGCTGTCTAGCATGAACTGCGGGCTTGAGATCTCCCCAGAGTGGATCAATGATATTGAGGTCAAGAGACTGAGATGGCCACTCTAAAACCTTCACTTTGTTGTGCTGTAGCCAATGACAGGTTGACTTGGCCTTGTGTTTTGGATCTTTGTCATGTTGGGACCTCCAAGTACATCCCATGCGCAGCTTCTGGGCTGATGATTGTAAATTTGCCTCCAGTATTTGCTGATAACGTGCTGCATTCATCCTTCCTTCAACTTTGACCAAGTTTCCTGTGCCTTTGTAGCTCACACATCCCCATAACATCAGCGATCCACCTATGTGCTTTACAGTAGGAATGGTGTTCCTTTCATCATAAACCTTGTTGACCTCTCTCCAAATGTAACGTTTATGGTTGTGGCCAAAAAGTTCAATTTTGGTCTTATCACTCCAAATTACCTTGTTCTAGAAGTTTTGAGGCTTGTCTCTGTACTGTTTTGCATATTGTAGGTGAGATACTTTGTGGCATTTGTGCAGTATTGGCATTCTTCTGATGACTCGACCATGCAGCCCATTTTTCTTCAAGTGTCTCCTTATTGTACATCTTGAAACAACCACACTGCTAGTTTTCATAGTCCAGTATTTCAGCTGATGTTATTTGTTGGTTGTTCTTTGCATCTCAAACAATTTTCCTGACAGTTGTGGACGAAAGTTGTTGGTCTACCTGAACGTGGATTGTTTTTACAGAGCCCCCTGATTTTCCATTTGTTAGTCAGTTTGAATGCTGCTGACTGGCGTTAGCAATTCCTTGGATATCTTTTGTATCCCTTAACTGTTTTATACAGTTCAACTACCTTTTCCTGTAGATCCATTGACAATTAATTTGCTTTCCCCATGACTCACAATCCAGAAATGTCAGGTTACAAGCAAACAGGTCATAGGTGAGGGTTTTACCTTCAGTTGCCATTCAAATCCATTTGTGTCAACTTTTGTGCATGTTATCAGGCCAAAATCACCAGGGTATGTGAACTTTTGATCATGGTCATTTGGATGATTTGCGTTGTCATTATGATTTAACCCTTAATAACCGCCGATACGCCTTTTAACGGCAGTAGTTAAGGGTACTTAAACCACAGTGCCGTTAATTAACGGCGCTGTGGAGAAAGTATATAGTGCCCCCCAGAGTCGGATTTTCTCCGGGGTCTCGGCTACCAGGGGTAGCCGAGACCCCAGAGAACATGATTCGGGTCGGTTTTTACCAACCCCGCTTTTGCGATCGCCGTTATTAACCCTATAACGGCGATCGCAAAAAAAAAATAAGCAGTGATTCTCAATTTAATTTCTCTCTCCTCTGATGTGATCGCACATCAGAGTGGAAAAAATGGGGTCCCCGGGACCCCCGATCAGTCCCCTGTGCCTCCCGGTGTCCCCCCAGTCCTCCCATGTCTCCCTGGGCCTTATCCGGCAAAGAAGATGGCCTGTGCAGTGCGCCCGCCGAGTCTGATTTTTTCCGGATTCTTGGCTACCAAGGGGTAGCCAAAACCCCAGAGAACATAATTAGGGTCCCCCGCAGTACCCCGCTTTTGCGATCACCGTTATTAACCATATAACGGCAATCGCAAAAGAAAAAAAAAAGCCGCAATCCTGCATGTAATTTCTCTCCCCTGTGATGTGATCGCACATCAGAGGGGAGAGAAATAGGGTCCCCCGATGTGCCCCCCGTACCTCCGGGTGTCCCCCCTGTCCTTCCGAGCCTCCCGGTGTCTTCATACTGTAAAAAAAAAATGGCGGGCGCATGCGCAGTGCGCTCGCCAAATCTGCCTGCCGGCACATTCATTCATTCACTGAAAGTACATTTTGATCACTGTGATAAACTATCACAGTGATCAAAATAAAAAAAAAAAAAACAGTACATAAACCCCCCTTTATCACCCCCTTAGTTAGGGACATAAAATATAGAAATTGTATTTATTTTCATTTTTTGGTTAGGGTTACAATGAGGGTTAGGGTTACAATGAGGATTAGGGTTACAATGAGGGTTAGGGATACAATTAGGGTTAGGGATACAATTGGGGTTGGAATTAGGGTTAGGGTTGGGATTATGGTTAGGTGTGTGCTGGGGTTAGGGTTGGAGCTAGAATTGAGGGATTTCCACTATTTAGGCACATCAAGTGGTCTCCAAACACGACGTGGCGTTCAAAAAGTCAAATGGCGCTCCTTCCCTTCCGAGCCCTGCCGTGCGCCCAAACAGTTGTTTACCCCAACATATTGGGTATCGGCGTACTCAGGAAAAATTGCACAACAACTTTTGGGGTCCAATTTCTCCTGTTACCCTTGGGAATATAAAAAAACCCATAAACTTCTGTGAAGCACTTGGAGGTTCAAAGTGCTCACCGCACATCTAGATAAGTTCCTTAAGGGGTCTAGCTTCCAAAATGGGGTCACTTGTTGGGGGTTTCCACTGTTTAGGCACATCAGGGGCTCTCTAAACGCGACATGGCATCTAGCCAATTCTGCGTTGAAAATGTCAAACGGCCCTCCTTCCCTTGCGACCTCTGCCGTGCTACCAAAAAGTGGTTTACCCCTACATATGGGGTATCTGTGTATTCAGGAGAAATTCCACAACAAATTTTGTGGTTAATTTTTTCTTTTAACACTTGTAAAAATAAAAAAAAAATTGGTTCTGAATTTAAGTTTTTGCAAAAAAAGTTAAATGTTAATTTTTTCCTTCCACATTGCTTCAGTTCCTGTGAAGCACGTAAAGGGTTAATAAACTTATTGAATGTGGTTTTGAGCACCTTGAGGGGTGCAGTTTTTAGAATGGTGTCACTTTTGGGTATTGTCTATCATATACAACCCATGGCAAAAATTATGGAATCACCGGCCTTGGAGGATGTTCATTCAGTTGTTTTATTTTGTTGAAAAAAAGCAGATCACAGACATGGGACAAAACAAGTCATTTCAAATGGCAACTTCCTGGCTTTAAGAAACACTAGAAGAAATAAAAAAAAATATTTAGACTTGAGTCCTCAGTGGTTGATACCTTTTAATGGCTAACTGAAAAGATGGTAACAAATTGCAAGCTTTCGAGACTACTCAGGTCTCTTCATCAGGCAAAGACTAATGCAACATCTGAAGAATCACATATTTATACACAAGAGGACACAGGAATAATGCAATAGGTAAGACAAGTGACGTGAAGCAGAACTGTCATTATGGCAGTTCTGCTTCACGTCACTTGTCTTACCTATTGCATTATTCCTGTGTCCTCTTGTGTATAAATATGTGATTCTTCAGATGTTGCATTAGTCTTTGCCTGATGAAGAGACCTGAGTAGTCTCGAAAGCTTGCAATTTGTTACCATCTTTTCAGTTAGCCATTAAAAGGTATCAACCACTGAGGACTCTCAAGTCTAAATATTTTTCTATCTACTGGCTAACACGGCACGAAGATACACATCTTTCCTATACAGGTCCTTCTCAAAAAATTAGCATATAGTGCTAAATTTCATTATTTTCCATAATGTAATGATTAAAATTAAACTTTCATATATTTTAGATTCATTACACACCAACTGAAATTTTTCAGGTCTTTTATTGTTTTAATACTGATGATTTTGGCATACAGCTCATGAAAAGCCAAAAATCCTGTCTCAAAAAATTAGCATATCAAGAAAAGGTTCTCTAAACGACCTATTACCCTAATCTTCTGAATCAACTAATTAACTCTAAACACATGCAAAAGATTCCTGAGGCTTTTAAAAACTCCCTGCCTGGTTCATTACTCAAAACCGCCATCATGGGCAAGACTGCCGACCTGACTGATGTCCAGAAGGCCATCATTGACACCCTCAAGCAAGAGGGTAAGACCCAGAAAGAAATTTCTGAACAATTAGGCTGTTCCCAGAGTGCTGTATCAAGGCACCTCAATGGGAAGTCTGTTGGAAGGAAACAATGTGGCAGAAAACGCTGTACAACGAGAAGAGGTGACCGGACCCTGAGGAAGATTGTGGAGAAGGACCGATTCCAGACCTTGGGGGACCTGCGGAAGCAGTGGACTGAGTCTGGAGTAGAAACATCCAGAGCCACCGTGCACAGGCGTGTGCAGGAAATGGGCTACAGGTGCCGCATTCCCCAGGTAAAGCCACTTTTGAACCAGAAACAGAGAAGCAGCACTGGGCTACAGAGAAGCAGCACTGGACTGTTGCTAAGTGGTCCCAAGTACTTTTTTCTGATGAAAGCAAATTTTGCATGTCATTCGGAAATCAAGGTGCCAGAGTCTGGAGGAAGACTGGGGAGAAGGAAATGCCAAAATGCCTGAAGTCCAGTGTCAAGTACCCACAGTCAGTGATGGTGTGGGGTGCCATGTCAGCTGTTGGTGTTGGTCAACTGTGTTTCATCAAGGGCAGGGTCAATGCAGCTAGCTATCAGGAGATTTTGGAGCACTTCATGCTTCCATCAGCTGAAATGCTTTATGGAGATGAAGATTTCATTTTTCAGCACGACCTGGCACCTGCTCACAGTGCCAAAACCACTGGTAAATGGTTTACTGACCATGGTATTACTGTGCTCAATTGGCCTGCCAACTCTCCTGACCTGAACCCCATAGAGAATCTGTGGGATATTGTGAAGAGAAAGTTGAGACGCAAGACCCAACACTCTGGATGAGCTTAAGGCCGCTATCAAAGCATCCTCGGCCTCCATAACACCTCAGCAGTGTCACAGGCTGATTGCCTCCATGCCACGCCGCATTGAAGCAGTCATTTCTGCAAAAGGATTCCCGACCAAGTATTGAGTGCATAACTGAACATTATTATTTGATGGGTTTTTTTTTTATTTTGTTTTAAACACTTTTATTTTATTGGACAGATGAAATATGCTAATTTTTTGAGACAGGATTTTTGGGTTTTCATGAGCTGTATGCCAAAATCATCAGTATTAAAACAATAAAAGACCTGAAAAATTTAAGTTGGTGTGTAATGAATCTAAAATATATGAAAGTTTAATTGTAATCATTACATTATGGAAAATAATGAAATTTAGCACTATATGCTAATTTTTTGAGAAGGACCTGTATATAGAAGAAATCAAGAGCAAATAATGTGGTAGTCAGTAATGGTTATTTTTTAACCAAGCATAGGGAAAAAATATATGGAATCACTCAATTCTGAGGGAAAAAAATTATGGAATCATGAAAAACAAACAAAAAAAACCTCCAACACATCACTAGTATTTTGTTGCACCACCTCTGGCTTTTACAACAGCTTGCAGTCTCTGAGGCATGGACTTAATGAGTGTCACTCAGTACTCTTCATCAATCTGGCTCCAACTTTCTCTGATTGCTGTTGCCAGATCAGCTTTGCAGGCTGGAGCCTTGTCATGGACCATTTTCTTCAACTTCCACCAAAGATTTTCAATTGGATTGAGATCCGGACTATTTGCAGGCCATGACATTGACCTTATGTGTCTTTTTTCAAGGAATGTTTTCACAGTTTTTGCTCTATGGCAGGATGCATTATCTTGGAAAATGATTTCATCATCCCCAAACATCCTTTCAATTGATGGGATAAGAAAAGTGTCCAAAATATCAACATAAACTTGTGCATTTATTGAAGATGTAATGACAGCCTTCTCCCGAGTGCCTTACCTGACATGCAGCCCCGTATCAATGACTGTGGAAATTTGTATGTTCTCTTCAGGCAGTCATCTTTATAAATCTCATTGGAACGGCACCAAACAAAAGTTCCAGCATCATCACCTTGCCCAATGCATATTCGCGATTCATCACTGAATATGACTTTCATCCAGTCAACCACAGTCCACAATTGCTTTTCCTTAGCCCATTGTAACCTTGTTTTTTTCTGTTTAGGTTCTTAATGATGGCTTTCATTTAGCTTTTCTGTATGTAAATCTCATTTCCTTTAGGCGATTTCTTACAGTTCGGTCACAGACGTTGACTCCAGTTTCCACCCATTCGTTCCTCATTTGTTTTGTTGTGCATTTCCTGTTTTGGAGACGTATTGCTTTAAGTTTCTGGTCTTGAAGCTTTGATGTCTTCCTTGGTCCACCAGTATGCCCTTTAACAACCTTCCCATGTTGCTTTTATTTGGTCCAGATTTTAGACACCGCTGACTGTGGACAACCAACATCTTTTGCTTGATGATTTACCCTCTTTTAAGAGTTTGATAATCCTCTCCTTTGTTTCAATTGACATCTCTCATGTTGGAGCCATGATTCATGTCAGTCCACTTGGTGCAACAGCTCTCCAAGGTGTAACCACTCCTTTTTAGATGCAGACTAGCGATCAGATCTAATTTAATGATCTGTGTTAGTTTTGGGAGTGAAAATTTACAGGGTAATTCCATAATTTTTTCCTCAGAATTGAGTGATTCCATAATTTTTTTTTTCCCTATGCTTGGTTAAAAAAAATAACCGTTATGGACTACCACAATTTTTGTTCTTTATTTCTTTTAGTGTTTCTTAAAGCCAGAAAGTTGCCATTTGAAATGACTTCAGTTTTGTGCCATGTCTGTGATCTGCTTTTTTTTCAACAAAATAAAACAACTGAATCAACATCCTCCAATTTTTCCATAATTTTTGCCAGGGGTTGTAGACCCCTCAAAGTAACTTCAAATGTGATGTGGTCCCTAAAAAAAAAATTGGTGTTGTAAAAATGAGAAATCGCTGGTCAACTTTTAACCCTTATAACTTCGTAACAAAAAAAAAATTTTGTTCCCAATATTGTGCTGATGTAAAGTAGACATGTGGGAAATGTTATTTATTAAGAAATTTGTGTGACATATCACTTTGATTTAAGGGCATAAAAATTTAAAGTTTGAAAATTGCTAAATTTTCAAAATTTTCGCCATATTTCCGTTTTTTTCATAAACGAAAGTCATATAAAAAATTTTTTTATCACTGACATGAAGTACAATGTCACGAAAAAACAGTCTCCGAATCAGCTGGATTTGTTAAAGCGTTCCAGAGTTATAACCTCATAAAGTGACAGTGGTCAGAATTGTAAAAATTGGCCCGGTCATTAGGCTGCAAAATGGCTGTCACTAAGGGGTTAAAAACAGTAGTTTGACAATGAATAGCTTCACCCAACTACTAACCATGAGTGGAGAAAAAGGTTTGGTGTTATCATTCATGTTCTCTGAAAAAAGGCCAAGAAAGCAAAAATTTTGCCGGGGTATGTAAACTTTTGAGCACAAGTGTGTGTGTGTGTGTGTGTGTGTGTGTGTATGTATACAGTGGGTATGGAAAGTATTCAGACCCCTTTAAATTTTTCACTGTTTCATTACAGTCATTTGGTAAATTCAAAAAAGTTCATTTTTTTTCATTAATGTACACTCTGCACCCCATCTTGGCTGAAAAAAAAGAAATGTAGAAATTTTAGCAAATTTATTAAAAAAATAATAACTGAAATATCACGTGGTCATAAGTATCCAGACCCTTTGCTCAGACACCCATATTTAAGTCACATGTCCATTTTCTTGTGATTCTTCTTGAGATGGTTCTACTCCTTCATTGGAGTCCAGCTGTATTTAATTAAACTGATAGGACTTGATTTGAAAAGGCACACACCTGTCTATATAAGACCTCACAGCTCACAGTGCATGTCACACCAAATGAGAATCATGAGGTCAAAGGAACTGTCCCAAGGAGCTCAGACAGAATTGTAGCAAGACACACATTTGGTCAAGGTTAGAAAAGTATTTCTGCAGTACACAAGGTTCGTAAGAGCTCAGTGACCTCCATAATCCTTAAATGGAAGAAGTTTGAGACCACCAGAAGTCTTCCTAGACCTGGCCATCCAGCCAGTCAGAGCAATCATGGGAGAAGAGCCTTGATGAGAGAGGTAAAGAAGAACCCCAAGATCACTGTGACTTGGCTCCACAGATGCAGTAGGGAGATAGGAGAAAGTTCTACAAAGTCAGCTGGCCCGACGGAAGCCTCTCCTCCGTTGCAGACATATAAAAGCCCACATAGTTTGCTAAAAAAAGAAAAGACCTGAAGGACTCCCAGACTAATTCTAAGAGTAATTTTTCACTCTTTGTTTCATTTCAGCCGTTTGATAATTTAAAAAAAAAGTTCATTTTTTTTTCTCATTTATGTACACTCTGCACCCCATTTTGACTGATAAAAAACAAATGTATAATTTTTTGCAAATTTCTTAAAAAAAAAACCAAAAACCCTGAAATATCAAAACAAACACACACACACACACTTTTGTGCTCCTGTGTATGTGTGAGTCAGTTGAGATAACGGTCGACCCATGGCCATCTAATGTGTATTGCCAGCTATTGTCTGCTTACTGGATAAAAAGGAAAAAACATTTGTACTTGACTCATTACTGACCCTGTAGATTAGAGCATGTTGTTATACATTAATTACCCTTTAAATCTTAGTGCTGATAACGGTTGTGTCAGAAGTTTGTATCTGTAATATGCTTTGTTAGCAAATAAAAAGTGAAGCAGGTGTTAAGCTGGAATTGAAAACTGTTTTATTGAAACAAACCGCTGCACACTCCAATATCTGTGCAGCTGCATCGGGGCCAGGAGGTGGAGGTGCAGACAGGCCCAGTGTCACCCGAAAGTGCCAAGGCCCACTCAGTCTGGGACACCAGCATTCTATGGAGCCCTTGAGTCGAGGGGGGGGGGGGGGAAGAGAGGTGCCAGCGAGCTTGCACAAGGCCTCCCCACCATCCAGTGCTTCAAACTGTAATACATACTTCTCCCTGTTCCTCCGCAGATCCTGTATCTTCCGCGTCTTCTGACTCTGACGTCCCAGGGCTGAGGGCATGCTGATGTCAATACCGTGAGCCCTCTGTCCTGAGCACTGCAGAGAGACAAGTCGCTGAGGAGATTGGCCCTGCGGTGGGAAGAGGGATAGGTAAGTATTTGATTTTTTTTTTTAAGCATTATATGTGGCCCTTTATTGTGTATGGAGCATTATATGGGGCCTGTTATTCTGTGTGGAGTATTATAATGGGGCCCATTATTCTGTATGGAGCATTATATGGGGCCTGTTCTATATGGAGCAACATATGGGGCCCATTATACTGTATGGAGAATTATATGGGGCCCATTATAGTGTTTGGAGAATTATATGGGGCCCATTATACTGTATGGAGCAATATATAGGGCCTTATAATGGGCTCATACTGTATGGAGTAATTTATACTACAGTGCGCAGGTGCCGGACCTCTCCCGGCGCCTGCGCACTGCAGTGCTCTGCTCTGCCCTCACCAGGGCAGAGCAGTGCGCCTGCGCAGGAGCCGCTACAGGACGGAAAGAAGAGGCCGGCTTCGCTATAAGATGGGAGGCCCCGGACCGGACCGCGACGCCCATCGGACCCGACCACACTGCGGAACGCCCCTGGGTGAGTATAATATAACTTGTTTTTCTTCACTTTCAGGTGACATCGGGGGCTTATCTACAGCATTCCAGAATACTGTAGATAAGCCCCTGATGGCGGTGGCCCTATCTCGTAGGCCAAAAATGAGGTGACATATTCCCTTTAAATCACCATTGTGCAGTTAAATCCTTCATCATGGTTTCGTCTCTCTATACTGAAACCATAGACCAAGAGAAATGCCTGTGTGACTGGATACAGCATCCACACCTATTGTGGCATTTTGGGGAATGTCTAGGCTGCCTCTGCATTTAAAACATGCGTATCAAAACACATAAGACAGAAATAGCCAGGATTGCAGTTCTGGTTCTATTCCCCCCCCTTAAAAGACAAGTTATATGTATCCCAAATTACTGCCACTAAGGCTGGGAGAGTTACTCAGTGTATATTGTGATGTTTCCATGGGCCCTTATTCTCTGGATGGAGATTAAGTCTGTTCCTTTGGCCTCTGACTGGCAGGTGTGCGCATGCATACTGTTTCACTGTACAGGAGACTATGCTTTCCTAGAAGGGACTACTGCAAAGAAACGTGTACCATGCGTTATACGTGTCTATACGACGGGTCCCTCTATTGGACGGATGCCTTAGCATCCATCCTAACTGTACCCAATGTCGAGCACATTCCTCATGGGCATATGCGCAATCGTAGCCTTACAAATCCAACTGATCAGAACAAACAAGCCGTCATATGGCTACATCAATTAAGAAATGAAGGTATAATTCTCGGAATGGAATAATTAACTGAATTATGAAAAATGGATCAGCATAAATGCCATAAACTAACTTCAACAGGAAGAGGTTTAATGATTCATGACCACACCATCTTTTATTCATTCTGTATCTTTTACATACAAATAGTAAGTGAACAGTTGCAGAAGTTTGTGCTGTCTTTATTCTTTTAGTCACCAACAGTTGATTACTCTCATGGCATATAACTTCAGTTTTCATAGTGCTGTATAGCTCGCTATGGTAAATATTATGACGTGAATAAAAAGATTTTAAATACCTAATTTCTCATCTTGATGAAAGGAGATACCGGTGACCAGGCCTCTAATCCTCCTGTATTCCTTCTCATGTGAGCGTTGTGCAAAAGCCTAATCCTTCATTTCAGATCAAAGCAGTGGATATTGGCAACAGCGCTTTAAATGTAGCACTTGGAGTGTTCATTGTTGGATCACATTGCAGAAGATCTAATAAGTAGAGGTTTTGGTTAAGAGCAGGTCTTTAAGATCAGCCAAGATGGTACTTGCTGCCAATCCATACTCCAGTCTTTTCTTGGAGAGGTGAATTTGACAAAAGGAAAACTACGCAATCGTACATTCTGCTTTAGTCTTTAAGGGTAACTTAGTAAATAGTGTACATTTTTTTTCTGCTGACTTTGCAATTTCAAAAGTGATGTACAGACATCTCAAATGTATTGCATTTGCCATAGAGATCTTTTCCTTGATAGTTGTTTTTGGCTTTTTACCATTTGACTTGGATTGTCTTATTATGTTATAGAGTAGGGTCCCTCTGTTTGTGCCTATGTATCACGTTTTCACAGTTATTTTAATGGGCACCTTGGAACATTATTTTGGGCCCAGTACGTTAATTTTAAGGTTGCATTTACGCTGTATAACCAGGACCACAAATCGCACATTTGTTGGGTGTAATGATTAAGCTTGCTCAAAGACCATTGTTCTTGGCAGCCCCTTGTCTTGTGTCAACAGGATAATATTCGTGATCATTCTATATGGAACTGCGGTAGTCCTAGCTAAATAATTGGTCAAGCTGCTTACAAGTATCAATTGTCGGTCATTTAACTGCCACGATTGAACTGTCTAAGTGCAACTAAAGGCCCCTTTCACACTTAGATTTTATTCATCTGTCCCATCTGCATTTTTCACGGATAAGACACATACCCAATACATTGTATGGCGCAGTTCATTTGTTTGGTTTATTTTACATACGGTGTCCGCAAAAAATACATATATCCATTTTTAATCCCAGCCTTGAATTAAATTCACCCATGCAAGTCTGTGGATAAGAGAAAACTCAGATAGCACATTGAATACACCATAGTTGTATTCTAGCTCTGTTCATAAAAATTTTTGTTATGAAGTCTCTTTTTTCGTCTTTTTGGTTGTTTCGTGAACACTTATTGCGTAGTTTTTCCCCTCTAGCGTTTTTATAAATGATGATTGTGTTTATAATATATAAAAAATATGGAAGATATTTTACATGGTGTACTTAATATACGGGGATGTCAGTAATGTTGACCACAACTAAAAAGCGTCACAAACCATTTAGACTTTTCTCAGTTGCCCCCATACCAACTTCTCTTGTTATGTATAACACCGATGTATTCTAGTGCTATACTCTAATTTATAATATGTTCTATCCTATTTGTTTTGTAGGAAAGAGTGCATCTTCACCATTGACCCTGCCACTGCTAGAGACTTGGACGATGCTCTATCCTGTAAACCACTCCCTGATGGTATGACTCTAAATTTGCATAATGTTTGTCATCTAGCGTTTTGAATACATTACTGGGACTTTTGCGTCTTAAACATTGATATCCCTTTTAAAAAGGGAGACAATTCATGTTTGATCTGTGGGGGGGAATCTGACCCCGGGTTACCTCTGTGGATGCTGTAAGAGGTTTTGCATCGATATTCAGCAATCGCTGTTACAGAGATCCTGTCTGCACGATTTTCTAATATAAAGTAAAGGCGTGACCATAATGTCACTGTAATACAGATAAAATTCTTTAAGCAAGAACTACAGAGTGGATTTCTGCAATCCGCCTTTGAACTTTTCTTATAATGACATTTTTGTGCTCAAGGGCCTGACTGTGGGTAGTGTCTTCTCCTGGCCCGGCCTCTCCGCCTGCCTCTGGTATTTGAATGACAGGTCACTGTTTGAAATTTTGTGCCACCTCCATGATTGACGTAGGCAGCATGTTTGTGCTTTGGTTTCAAGGCCAGTCTTCTGGTCTTCAATAAAATAGGGCCAGAGGCGGCACATGCGCAGATAAAGATCTCTCCTCAGTGATATCATCCAATAGAAATTTCAAACAGGAGAAAGGTTAGTGAAAAATCGGTCACCGTCATTGAATCACCGTAGGCAGGTGGAGGGGATAGAGCAGGACAAGATCCTAACCATGGTTTGCCCTTGTGCCCAGATAACTCATTAGAAACCAACTTAAATGCTGATTAATGTGATGCCTTCGAAGAAATCCGCTCTGTGGTTCCTGTGTTAATCAGTATTGCAGCACCATTACTGCCATGTCTGTACATTGCCAAATTGTTCTGACAGCTTCTCTTTATGGACTACTCATCAGCTCCTATAGTGGAGGCCATCATGGAGACAGTGGGACATCGATCTGAGTGGAGGAGGTAAACTGAGGGCATCAGTCAGAGTGAAAATATGTACCGTAGTCCATTTTCAATACCAAGGTGGAGGGTTGCTTTATATTGGCCATGCTGATTTTAAATTTATCTGTAATAAAAGAAGTATCAGCAAAAAGGTCTAATAAATGTGACCGTGAAAAATCCAGAACACACCAATAGGACATCTATATATAAAATGGTTTGTTCATGGCGAAACGTTGCCCCTGAATGTGAAGTTTCATGCCTGAATCAATTCTTTCAACAGCTTGACAACTGCTGTCAGCCCCTGTGTGTGCATTTTCATAATAAAGAACCATTGCTCTCTTCTGCATTTATTACAAAAAAAATTGCTATTTGAAAGAGCAGTTCAAATTATAGGAATCATTACGGTCATTAAAGGGTTGTCCAAGAATTTGTCACAAAGCAGAGATTGGTTAGGGTATGTAAAGAGTGTCATATTTGCAGTTTTTTTTTTTCTGCATTAAAAATCAGCGTGTGGTGGGAAAAGCGCGACATACAATACATGCATTACTTGCGTTTTTCACACACTCATTTAAGTGAAAAACGGTGGAAGAATTCACATGCATGAAATAAAAGCAGCGTGTGTAAGAGACTTCACCAATCTCATTAATTATGCTGGTGCTGGCAAATGCTGAATATTTCAGGGATCAAATATGCTACCTAAGATGTGCAAAAAATACCCCTCCACTTGTGAGCATACCCTGTATCTTCAGGAGCACGTCGCTCGTCTACCTCCTGGCTATTGAGGTGCTGAGGGTGGTGGTGCACACCTGAAAATTGACAGTTTGGACAAATTACATGGTCATGTCTCTGATCCAAACTCTGCACTCTCCCATAACAGAATGAAGAGGAGAAAAAACCTAGATTGTTACTAAAATGGCCTGATACTTCCTTTCATGTCCTGTAAAGATCTCTTTTCAGCCGCCATTTAATTATTACAGAACACATTAAAATAAAAGGTAGAAGCTCTTTTGGATACCACTCTATCCACCATTCACCATTGTGAAGGAAAACCCCCGTCCTTCCACGTCACCAATGTGACGTAACTCCACAGGCACGGCTCTCCGGCGCCCCCTTTGTCTCTCAGGTCAGTAAGGGAACTGCACCTAGAGCAAATGACCGCCGGGGAGGGTGTCCTGTTACCCACTGGGTATTCTAAGATTCGTGATCAGAGTAAAAGCATCAGCCCAAGATTAATTTTATGGTTTAATTGCCTTAAGGGCGCACTAGATAATTACAGAAATATACAGTAAGCTATAAAACGGAATTACAATGGATTTGCAGTCAGAGTAAAATACAACAATAATGTACAAGGCTTAGAGGTATTAGCTAGAGGTCAATATTACCAGGTTGTAGGGACATGTTGAGGCAGGGAGCTCTGCGATCCACAGATGAAAGTCTTAGTTGCTGGACAGTCCCCCAAAACATGTGCCGCTGCTACCTTGGCAGTTCTGTCCCTTGTTGCTGCTTGGCTTCTATGAGAATGGATGTGGTCTGCACATAGCTCACAGTTCTTAAACCTGCTAGGTCCCTCCCCTCGGTGTCCGAGGGTGGGATGATAATCTCCACCCTTAGCCCACTGCAGAATTTATTCCCAATACCTAATAAAGGGGTTAACTTTCTCCAGGACGATCGGATCAGGACACGAGAGGTACCAGCGGATGCAGTATGTTTTACCTGTTGCGTGGATATCAAACCTGGCCCGATTGGGTCTCTTTGGAGTGCCAATCTCTATATCTCAGCCCCCCGAGCCATCACTGACTTGGGAGTTGCACCATCAGATGCCCTAGGTCCGCAGGATCACGCAGATATTTTTTATGAGTTTGTGCCTAGAAAGATGTGCTCATAATTCATAATCCTAGAACGGATCCTTTGTGTCTGGAAACATACAATGGATGTGTTTTCAGTGTCTGGCAGGTATAATCTAATTGAAGCCTCCAGGCATCTCATTACCATGCTAACAAACCTTACTATTCACCATGCTGGCTTGGCTCCGTACTGAAGCTTTGAAGCTCTTGTTTTGGGTCTTAACTCGTTACCATACTAAAGACCTTGCCATTCAAACATGGGAGCAATAAATACTGTTTTGGGGCCTGAATTACTTTGCATACTAAAAGGCCTTGTCATTGCCTGGACCTATGTGAAGTCAGGCAAAATATCTTCACTGGGCCAAGCTCAGACAAAATGGAGGCTGGAGCAGGCCAATATCCAAGATGGTGGCTGTTCCTTCCTCGCAACCATAAATAATGGACACTGCTCAAGTCCTCTTCCTCCTTGCACAATGACCTCCACACATGGTACATTGAAATGCTCTGGGAATTTTTTTTTTTTCTGGTTATGTTCAGATTATTTTCTTTGGATCTGTTTGGCTGCTGGAGAGCAAATTTTTAAATGCTGCTTACAGCCCAATCAACATGGCCATCTTATAACGCGCATGTTTTTATTATTTGGCCTCAATCCATAGATACTTGATTATCCACAAGTATAAGTATAACATTTAAGTAAACTGTGACCGACCTGTTCAACCCATCCAGGCCTGTTGTGTTTTTGTTGTTATGGGATTGGTGGGAGGCGGGGAAGCACCGCTATACGCCACAAGGGTCTCTTCAGTCTGGCAAGCACGGCACCGAATAGGGATCGAGCTTCTGACTGAAGAGCCCATATAGACTATAGCTTAAAATGAACTGTGTGCTGTGCTTCCCTCCTCCCGTCACTCCCCTCCCAGGTGATGCCATATACCGGACTTCACTGGCCAACAGGGATGAAGGGGAAGGGGGTCCGGCCACACCCTCAGGGGTTAAATTCTCGTGCGAGGGTCGGACCCTTCCTCTTCCTCCCCGGCTGGTCAGTGGAAGTCTTGTCCCACCCTCCCACAAAACATTTTGATAAAATGAAACCTCAAGCCAAAAGCACAAAGGATGTGTGTAGTGTAGCTATCGCTCCCTTTTATATCCCTGTGCTGGACCTGCTACCTGGCAGCGGAGGTCGGCACCCTATTGATAAAAGGCAAATGGCACCCCTGCTCAACTTTGACTTGCTGAAACAAGAGGGAACCTGGCTATACGGGAGGACTTGTGGCACTTTTAGGTGTGGAGGATGTTCTTGTGCTATTGGATTCTGCCAGGCAGGGATTTTGTCAGTGCGTCAATTGGAAAAAGATGCTTTATGAGGGACTTGACTAATTACAAGACCTCATGTGTTGTCTATATGGCTACCTGTACATGTCCATTTAATTATATAGGGAAGACGAGGAGGGAGTTGAGTAACCGTATCCGTTAACATTTGGGGGACATAAGACACAAGCCATACCACACTATCCCACCATATTTGGGAGTATCGTCTGGGAAAGGCTGGGGATCTATCATTCTTTGTCTTGGGGATAATTGAGGAGAACAGGAAGAAGGGTGACTGGGACAGACTCATCCTGCAGAAGCAGACTGCAGTGGATATTCAGGATGGAGTCTGTCTCTCCTAAAGGTCTGAATGAGAAACTCACTTTTGGGTGTTTCCATTTGAGCATGTTTTAGGCAACTGTGTTCTACTTTTTTGCCTGAAAAATCATTCGGTGATTATTTTATGATATGAATGGTTTTCAGTTACAACCTCTGTTCACATTAATTTTCATCACCGAGGCTTTCATCTGTCTGACACATCATGTGTATATATTTTTAGTCGTCCATTCATAAACTGCATCTTTTAAAGGGGCCAACCCGGGTCATCCTGGAAATATGAGCCTATGGTCAGGACTATAAAAGGCTGGGTGACACAAAGAGAAGGGGTTCACTTGTGAGGGGCAGATGTGCTCCATAATCAACTTCTCCACTCAAGGAGCAGACAACTGTAGACGGAAACATTTAGATATTTCTCTTTTATAACTATTTTGCATATTTGTGTTTTGTTTTATTTTTACCTTTTATATATATATTTATTGTAAGCACTGTATATTTTTTTTATGTTAAAGCTTAAAACCTTTAAGTTTGATCCTTGTATGCCCTAAAATCTATAGCCCTTCAGAGACTGTGTGACCTTTTGATTCTCACAGTAACACTTTTTGGGGACTCCTCACCCCGTGTGTTTGAGTGTTAGCAGCGTTCTAAGAAATTGGGGTGTGCTAAATGTCGGGGTGTGATTTATGCTCACTTTACAGCAGGCTGGTTTCACATTTGTGTCTGTACGCATAGATCCGCATGCGTCATGCTTGCATATCTTTAACATGGTGTAGCAGAGACATGCATTTGCATGCGTACGCATGCGTCATTTCGCGGTGTCCGGCGAACGCAACATGTAAAATTTTTGGAAGCTGCAAAAATCCGTCAAATATGTGTAGTCATGCGCATGTGGATGAGTGCGTCAAAAAAACGCATTGCTGTCTATGGGAACGCATTGTTATGCAAGGACATGCGTATGGATGCGTTCGATACGCATGCGTTCTTCATTAGACACGTCCTTTTGGGGTCTGTCATATCGAACGCATGTGCATAAACAATGCAAACGCATGCAAAAAAACTGCAGACAAACGCATGCACACGCAGTGTTTTTTTGGCATTATGCGTAAGATGAGGCGAAGAATAAAATACTGCGTAAACATACGTTTGCATGCATTTTTGCATGTGTTTGCGTATGCAGATGATACGCTGCGCACA
The DNA here is from genome assembly GCA_033576555.1 of Oophaga sylvatica. Taxonomy (NCBI): domain Eukaryota; kingdom Metazoa; phylum Chordata; class Amphibia; order Anura; family Dendrobatidae; genus Oophaga; species Oophaga sylvatica. The sequence goes on along the minus strand of JARQOD010000005.1, from coordinate 198,270,449 downwards.
TGTACGCAAATGTGAACCTAGCCTTACACAGAGGTTGATCGTTGGATCAAGGTAGCATAGCTAACTTACACCCTGCAGGCGCACGCCACGTCACGTGCTGAGGTGTGTACGTGACGCATCTTCTTTGAGTTAATCCCTAAAAAGTAACGTGAATATGAAGACTTTTACATTGAAACACATCGGCTTCATCGAATTAATGATGCTTGTGATGGATATGCCAGATAGGTATTGGTGAAACACGGATTCTTTCAGGGATATGTGGAGACCTACAATTAGGCCACAGTGCATCAAGTATGACACACACCTGATGTCAATGTTTGTTTTCTTGGAGCCTCCTGATAAACCTAATGACGGAGGGGAAACACGTTGAGGCGAACATACAGCAGAAGATTCAGATAAGTGTATGTTTTTAATCTGCCCTGTGGTGCAGCATATTTCTCCTTCGTCTCATTGGGGGACACAGGACTGTGGGGTGTATGCTACTGCCGCTAGGAGGCTGACACTAAGTAAACATAAAAAAAGGTTAGCTCCTCCTCCGCCGTATACACCTCGGCACTGGCCGCAGGCAAACCCAGTTCATGCTTAGTGTCTGATGGAGGCACACGTCTGGTTTCTTCCAGACCATTTTTTTTTTTTTTCTCTACTTTCCCACGAAGATGTGACAGGGGCGACGGACCCTTTTGAAGGGGTCCGATCTCCCCAAACCATCAACGGGCGAGCACGTGGAGTAAAGCCTCCACGTATCCTTTCCCGCTACGTGGGACATGATGCCGGACTCAGCCCTGACCACCCTGGGGTATTGAAACCTCAGGTTGTACAGTGGCATGTTATAGTCCGTGCGGCCCCCACTGCACCACCAATGCTAGACTGCGGTGCTGCAAGGTGGCGGACGGTCCCTCTCCTCATCCCCTGAAGGGGTGATGGAGTTAGGGTGCCTGCACCGTCCCTCCTTTTTTGCTGCAAGCCCCCTTCTAAAAGACGGGAGACGCTGGACTAATGTCTGGGAGAGCCGCGAGTCCACTGCAGCAAGGAGACCCACCATTAGAGGTCATGGAGCTGGAGCCTGCACCGTCCCCCATTTTTTGGTAGAAGACTGCAAGCAGGAGAACCCACCTTCAAAGCTCCGGAGAAACAGTGTCGGACGTCAGGTAGCGTCTGGGGCGGTCGAGAATTCGGTGGGAGCGGAGTCCCCGGCCTGAGCTCCGCGAGGCTGAACCCCCCGGAGAGCGCCACCCCCTATCTGCGTGCGACGGCCCGCCCCCTGGCTTCTAGGCGGCCGCCGCCAAAAATCTAGCCCCCGGCTTCGGCCGGTGCTAGGCCGCGGGCTGAAATTTAGTCCCCGGCTTCGGCCGGGAACCAGGCCGCATGTCTAATTTTGCTCCCGGCGTCGGCCGGAAGATAGGCCGTGCTCCGCCCCCGGCAGCGTCACTTCCGGCGGGCCCGCCCCCTGTTTTTCGGGCGGCCACCGCCAAAAATTTAGGCCGAGGCTTCGGCCGGCGCTAGGCCGCGGCCGGAAATTTAGTCCCCGGCTTCGGCCGGAGACTAGGCCGCGGCCGGAAGTGGTGTCTCCGGCATCTGACGGCGCTAGGCCGCGCCTCTCGACCCCGCCCCCTGTGATCAGCTATGAGCCACGCCTCCCTGACAGGGAGCGCTCTTTTTGAAAAAGTCTGGAGCCTTTGCTCGTTTCCTTTTGCGCTGTCAACGCTGCTTAAGGACGTCCGGGGATACAGGACTGGGGTAAGTGCTACTACCTCCAGCCCGGCTCCACTTCGCTGCGCTCCGCTACCATACCTCCGCATCGTCACAGCAGATTGTTACAGCAAAGGAGGCTCTGAACAGATACAGTATGTCCAGAAGAACTAAGGCTCACACGGTGCTGTATACCGCATGCATTGCCTGTAGATCCCCTTTTCCGCATGCCCAGACTAATCGGGTCTGCGAAGCCTGTGACTCTGAACGGGCTCAGGAGCCCTCACCTATAGCCCAGCCCAGTGCGTCAGGCCCCCCAGAGTGGGCCCTATCTCTGTCTCAATCTATGGCGTCATTAACGAGAGCAATCGAGTCCCTTCAAGCTCCTGATAGGAGCAGGGACAGTGGTTCACCCGTCTTGGCGACGTCTCAGGAACCTCCGGCCTGCAGGGGCCGCGCTCTCACCAGGCAGATGCAGGGAAGCGAACCCACACTGCGTCGCCTATGCCGTCCAGGGCTTCGGCATCCTTCAGCTCAGCTTCTCGCTCTCCCTCACCTTTAGAGGCAAGTGATCAATATTCGGATTCCGATACTGAAGGGTCCCTCAATTTGGAAGCTCCAGGTTGTCAGGAGACAATTGACAGTCTGATCGAAGCTGTCAATCAATCTCTGGGGGTAGACGATGAATCCACCTTGGCCTCTGGTCATAAGGTGTCTTTCAAACGAGCCAGACAGACCCATAAGGTTTTTCGTGCTCATCCTGAGTTTGAGGAGCTTGTGCAGCGCCACCGAGAAAAACCGGATAAGCGCTTTGCAGAACAGAGGGCCCTCAATACCAGGTATCCTTTTGCTCCTGAACTTCTTAAGAAGTGGGCGGAATCCCCAGTGGTCGATCCTCCGGTGTCACGCTTGGCATCTAAGACGCTTCTCTCCCTTCCTGATGGTTCCTCGATTAAGGATCCAACGGATCGTCTGATTGAAAGCCTGGCTCGCTCGGTGTTTGAAGCATCTGGGTCATCTCTCTCTCCTTCCTTTGCAGCGACTTGGGTTGCTAAGGCCATGATTTCCTGGTCGGAGTCTCTGAACAGAGCTCTTCATGGTGTAGAAGTGCCACCTGAGGTTTTGGAGATATCTAATCAGATGGCTCTCGCAGGTGATTTTTTGATCAACGCTTCTATGGATGCGGCAAATTGCGCAGCATTAGCTGCTGCTAATGCGATTGCCATTAGGAGATCCTTGTGGTTGAGGACTTGGCGAGCAGATTCAACTTCGAAGAAGTCACTTACGTCCTTGCCATATCAAAGCGGTCGTTTATTTGGTGAAAAACTGGATCAGCTTATATCTGATGCGACAGGAGGGAAGAGTTCTTTTTTGTCTCAGCAGAAAGTCAAACAGCCCTTTCGCCGACAGCCTCAGCCTCGCTTTAGAGCCTTTCGCAACCCAGGTTGGGCTGCAACAGCCAGTTCCAGCGGCTCAGGTCGACCTAATCAGGCCAGAGATCGTCAGGCCTCTTACAAGACCAACCCGTTGGGAAGAATGCGGTCTCAACAACCGAGATCTAGAGGGTCTAGGCCCCAAAGATTTTCGGATAAATGACTGGAGGCAGAATCCGGTCGATTCATCCAGAGTAGGCGGCCGTCTACTCTGGTTTCGTCCCACTTGGCTATCAATTACTCAAGACGAATGGGTCAGAGAATTAGTCACCTCGGGGTACAAGATAGAATTTACCAGCCTTCCCTCAAATCGTTTTTTTCCCTCGCGCCTTCCCAAGGAGGAGTCTCGGGTTCGCGCCTTATTCAAGGCGGTCGAGTCTCTTCGACACAGCGGGGTTGTCGTACCTGTACCAGAGGTCGAAAGAGGTCGGGGGTTTTATTCCAATCTGTTCATTGTACCCAAAAAGGACGGTACCGTAAGGCCCATTCTGGATCTAAAAAGACTGAACCGGTTTGTCAGAATTCGACATTTTCGAATGGAGTCTCTCCGCTCGGTCATTGCTGCCATGGAAAAAGGGGAATTTCTAGCATCAATAGACATCCAGGATGCCTATCTTCACATCCCCATATTTCCCCCTCATCAAAGGTTTCTTCGGTTTGCCATCGGCAAACTTCACTTTCAGTTCGCTGCCTTGCCATTCGGGCTAGCCACAGCTCCCAGAGTGTTCACAAAGGTCATGGCTACTGTTGTATCCATTCTACACTCCAGGGGGATAGTCATCTTGCCTTACCTAGACGACCTTCTCATCAAGGGTCCGTCTTTCCAAACATGCGAGGAAAGTGTCAGCATTACCCTAGACACTCTTGTTCACCTGGGGTGGCTGGTGAATATGAAGAAGTCATCTCCCGTGCCATCTCGAAAGATCACCTTCTTAGGGATGATTTCGACACCGCTCAAGGGTTGATAATCCTTCCTCAGGACAAGGCCTTAGTTCTCCGTCAAGAGGTACGGATCCTTCACAAACCGATTCCTCATACCATCCGGTTTTGCATGAGGGTCCTAGGAAGGATGGTGGCAACGATCGAGGCGATTCCATTTGCCCAGTTTCATCTTCGCCCCCTTCAGCATGCACTCTTGGCAGTATGGGACGGGAGCCCTTATTCCCTCAATCTTCGGTGCCGTCTGTCCCTGCAGGTCAGACAAACTCTTATGTGGTGGACGAGGAGTTCCACTCTTCAACAGGGCCGTTTGTTTCCTCCGAATATCTGGATGGTAGTCACAACGGATGCCAGCCTGCTCGGATGGGGAGCAGTGTTTCGTCACCACACAGCCCAGGGGACTTGGTCTCAGCAGGAGTCGATCCTCCCGATCAATATTTTAGAGATCCGAGCTATTTGGCTGGCTCTGAGGCATTTTCACCAGCATCTGGCGGGCCGCCCAGTCCGAATTCAATCAGACAATCCACGGCGGTGGCATACATAAACCATCAGGGAGGTACCCGCAGCCGGGCGGCTATGCACGAGGTAAAACAGATTCTGTCCTGGGCAGAGGTAAATCACTCCGTGATTTCAGCAGTCCACATTCCGGGCGAGGAAAACTCGGCAGCGGATTTTCTCAGCCGTCACGGCATAGCTTCAGGGGAATGGTCACTACATCCCGAGATTTTTCAGCAGATATGCCGATGCTGGGGAACCCCAGATGTGGACCTGATGGCTTCCAGGATGAATGCCAAGGTGCCCAACTTCGTCTCCCGGTACCGGGATCCGCAGGCAATTGCGGTGGACGCCCTGGTTCTACCGTGGAATCAATTCCATCTTCCATACTTATTTCCACCAATAGCTCTTCTCCCAAGGGTGATCAGAAAGATCAGGATAGAGGGGGTTCCAGCGATATTAATCGCTCCGGATTGGCCGCGTCGCTCATGGTACGCAGAGCTGGTACAGTTGCTCAGCGACGCTCCCTGGCGTCTGCCAGAACGCGTGGATTTTCTTTCCCAGGGCCCTGTTTACCACCAGAACTCAGCGGTCCTGTGTTTGACGGCCTGGCCGTTGAATCTTGGATCCTGACCAGGGCTGGATTCTCTAAAAAAGTCGGCTCGCATCTACCACGGTACTTGGAAAGTCTTTTTTGATTGGTGCAGGGAACATGGTTGTTCCCCGCTTCTTTTTTCAATTCCAAACATTCTATCTTTTCTCCAGGCGGGCCTAGATTCAGGTCTAGCACCTAGTACTCTTAGACAACGACAGATATCGGCCTTGTCGGTTCTTTTTCAGCGAAAGATCGCGTCTAATTTTCAGGTTAGGACCTTTATTCAGGGGTTGTCCATATAGTTCCTCCCTACAAGGCTCCCTTAGAGGTTTGGGACCTCAATCTAGTCCTGGGAGTCTTGCAAGAGGCTCCTTTTGAACCTTCGCAGGAGGTTTCTCTGTCATTTCTTTCCTGGAAAGTGGTATTTTTGGTAGCCATAACATCCATAAGACGGGTTTCGGAGCTGGCTGCACTGTCTTGTCGAGCTCCGTACTTGCTTTTCCATCAGGATAAGGTAGTGCTCAGACCTACTCCACCTTTTTTGCCTAAAGTCGTGTCCTCATTTCATATTAATGAGGACATTGTTTTGCCCTCATTTTGCCCAGCTCCGACGCACCGAGTGGAGAAGGCTCTCCATACGCTGGATCTGGTGAGAGCACTCAGGAGATATGTATCTCGGACGGCGTCCTTTCGACAGACGGACACGCTGTTTGTCCTCCCTGAAGGTCGCAGGAAGGGACTCGCTGCCTCTAAATCAACCTTGGCTAGGTGGATTCGGTTAGCCATTCAGGAGGCTTACCGCATCAGAGGCGCGGTGGTTCCTGCAGGGATCAAGGCTCACTCCACCAGAGCGGTGGGTGCCTCCTGGGCCCTTCGGCATCAGGCTTCGGTGGAACAGGTTTGTAAAGCAGCAACCTGGTCCAGTCTGCATACCTTTTCCAAGCATTATAATGTCCATACCCAGGCTTCTGCGGATGCCAGTCTGGGTAGAAGGATTCTTCAGGGCGCTGTTGCGCACCTATAAGCAATGCTTGATTATAAATTACACTGTGGAGTCGGTTTCCCACCCAAGGGACTGCTTTGGGACGTCCCACAGTCCTGTGTCCCCCAATGAGACGAAGGAGAAATACGGATTTTTGTGTTACTCACCGTAAAATCCTTTTCTCCGAGACGCTCATTGGGGGACACAGCTCCCTCCCTATTAGCCGGATGGCTTCGATTTCTAAGTTAATTTTATTTGCTTGGGTCTATATCAGTAGATTTACTTCTGGATATATTGTACCTGTATTAACATTAATTTATTCTTTAGCCTCCTACTGCTTTTTGCACTAAACTGGGTTTGCCTGCGGCCAGTGCTGAGGTGTATACGGCGGAGGAGGAGCTAACCTTTTTTTATGTTTACTTAGTGTCAGCCTCCTAGCGGCAGTAGCATACACCCCACAGTCCTGTGTCCCCCAATGAGCGTCTCGGAGAAAAGGATTTTACGGTGAGTAACCCAAAAATCCGTATTTTTCAGTGTTGAGCCCTGTAAACTGCAGACCGGTATAGGCAATAATGAATTGATGACATTTGACTGCTGTTTCTAGTCTCTTCTTTTGAGCTCTTTTTTTAGGTTGATATCTCTTTGTAAATATCTTTCATATCACTTGATCAGAATAGTGATTAATTGGACCTATTAGGGTCAGTGGCTGGTGAGTGAGGGCGCCATTTGCGTTTATCTTAGGGTGACAACCTCCACAGCTAGGAAGGGTTTTCATTATAGGGACAAATAGGGAAAGTTTTTTATTATTTCCCCTTTTTATGGCCATAGACCATTTCCATGTATGTGACCTTGGATAGTCAGACGTTACAATCACTATTCATTCAGGGGTAAATTAAATGCATTTGTTTTCTATGTTTTGGTGTCTGTCTGCCCCTTAAAACCACTCAGAGTGCATGATTTATATGATTGTGTATAAACTACTCAACCCTTGTTCTTTTTCAATCCATTATTCTGGCTGACTGACTCTGGTATTTGAAGTCCCTATGGGATCTGGTTCTGGACTGGACTAGGGATCAACAGGACCAGTTGGTCAGTTGACGTTGAGTGGGGGGTGCCAACCTCTGCTGTCAGGTAGCCTGTTCAGCTCAGGGATATATGGCTACACTATATACACCCTTTGTGCTTTTGCTTTGGGGTTTCATTTTGTCAAATGTTTTGTGGATAATTAAGCACCTCTGGATTCAGGCTAATTTTAAATAAACATTTTTTTTTTTTTTTTACATTCATCATTAAAAGTTCATTTTTTAAAGGTATTTTTTTTTTTGTCAACCTGCCAAATTGTGCCAGTCTTCACTGGGCGACCCAGCAGTCACTTCTCAATGTAAGTCTTTGAGAGCTAAAGCGATGCCAGAATAAGGCCCTTATAGTCTTACATTTGAGAGTTTGAGTGTTACCTCTGATTTCCAGTCAGTCATAGGTTGCGGTCACAAGCTGGTGGATTGGGACTGGAGTGGCACCAGGAACATCTGAAGACAGCGGCTGGTAAGTATAAGATTAGGGTCAGGGAACTAGCATTAATGGCACCACTCCGGTGCTGGAAAATAAAATCCCTCTGGAGTGGCGCTTTAAAAAGTGTTCAACCATATCGTTTTATTAAATAACAAATATTAGTGATAATTTCCTTTTTAACAATGTTTTCTGGGCTAAAATATACCATATATAATTTCAGCACTCCTTTGGGTAGTTTATCAATTTATGTTCAACTGCTAGTCCAACTCCCAGCATTCCCAGGGATCAGCAGATTTAAAGGGGCCTTAGTGCATTGGAAGTGGCAGTGTTACATGGTTTAGGCGCAGTGAATGGTGCTGCAAGCTGTCTGATGCCGTGGAATGGTGTGCCATGGCGCCTTGCATCAATCAATAAATTCCAGCAAAACCCTTTTAATCATGTCTTGATATAATGTATATGGCTACCCTTAGTGGTAAATGCTCTTAATCCAATCCAGAAGCGTACCTTAAGTGAATAAAATTGACTTAGATAATTATTCAATATGTCTAAAGTAAAAGTGCTCCAACAGAGGAGGGAAAAGAAATAACGCAGCTTTGAGATTTCTTCCACCAGGCTCAGGCAGCTGTACTGGAGGAACTTGGAGCTGAAGTGTGCATTTTGTGCCAACTGCGGGGTGAGCTGAAGAACCTGCCAGCCTACCAATATAAGGGGAAAAAGCAGAGTCAGCACTGTTTGAAAGTCGCTTGCTTTTTATGTTGGGCTCCATCTGCTGCTGATGCCTCTAATGCAGTCCGCTCAGCAGTGATGTCATTCTTTATGTGCTGCACCCAGATGCTTGCTTTCAATACAAAGGGATGCCGGTGACATGACATCACTTGACAGCTACATTATGTGACGTGGAATTTGGCCCATGGCCAAATTGGAATTATACCCCTGAAGAATCAGTCTGTGTGTTCTCCTAATCCTTTCATAGACCGATTGCAACCGTGTCAGCTATGCATGTCTCGGAGATAGTAAACGTAGTTTACATGTACACTCAGGATTCTATATACACTCTTGCAGTTTTTATTCCAATTGACTGTCAGTTTATTGAAAACTTAGTAAATATTTTCTTATATATCTGTTGACTTCTTTTTGCAGATGATTAAAAACTTGCCACCTTAACAAATGGAGGAATAAATGAATTCCAGTGAACCCAATCTATAATCTATTCTTGTATAATGTCGTTACCTTTTTTTTCCTGGATGTCACTCTTGCAATGATAGGCTGTGTTCATACGTTGTGTTTTTTTCTGCACTTATTGCTTTCTATGGGTGAAAAAAACACTGCAAAAACGCTGAAAGAAGGGACATGCTGCAGTTTTCCAATTTCCAAAAAAATTGTATGCATTAGATTTCTGAAATCTCTCATAGCTTTAGCTGTTGCTATAAAACACAGCAAAAACGCAACATTTGAACATAGACTTAGAATATATATATATCAAAACTACACTTCCAGTTTAGGTGTAAGTATTCTCATAAAGAGGTCTTATCACCTAAATTTTCATGAAGACATGGTAGCTGCAGAGTTATAAAAAATAAAAATTTATTTCACCTTGGTTGTGAAGACATTGGTAATCAAAGTATTTGGAACCTAATGAGTCAACTTTAAAGTCCAAGTGAGCATTATGAGAAGGTTTTCACTGGGCGTATCTACTACTTTCCCCTGTATGATTCTTATCGATCATAGGCAGGGAGCAACACCCCGTAGTTTAAAGCAGGTTTCCAAAGATTTACGAAAAATCACACTTGGGATCAAACCCTGGGGTTATTAATGAAGAGGTGTCTATCAGACACTCCATATTACTAACCCAGTTATCAAAAATAAAAACACACAAAAAAATTAGCTTATTTAAATGAAGACTCCACCACACTACACTATCCCTGGTTCGCCAATTTATTGGGAAAAAAATGGATACCCGAAAAGCATAAAAATAGAGCAATAAAACCAAGAGTCTGTCCCTCATTCACAATTTATTTGAAAACCTGTTACCACGCAGCCCCAGCATAGTCCAGCGTTCCCACGAATCCGGCCACGGAAACTGCGAATACCAGTAAGGTTACTGCTACTCATAGTCTAGTACTGACGTCAACGCTCATCAGCATTGCCGGGTCTCGCTTAACCCCTTTCTGACATTAGACGTACTATTTCGTCCATGTGCCCCAGGCCAATTTGACGATGGACGGAATAGTACGTCATCGCGATCGGCCATGCACATGGGGGGGGTGCGCAGGCGATCGCGACCGGGTGTCAGCTGATTCTCACAGCTAACACCAGTCATTAAGTGCCAGGAGCGGTCACGGACTTCTCCTGGCACTTTAACCCCCGAAATGCTGCGATAGAACGTGATCACAGCATTCCGGGAGTAGGCAGAGGGCGGACAACCCCTCTGCCATTGGATCGGAGACCTCATGGCGTGACGCGTGGTCCCGATCGCTCCCATAGTAACCCGATGTCGTCATGACCACATCCGGGTTGCCAGAGCTGAGAAACTTCCTGTCATTGCTAGTGCATGTCAGGAAGTCTTTCAGGTCAGTGTGCACGGAAAGCAGCCCTGACAGCTTTAATAACATGCAGATGCTGCTTCATCTGCATGCTATAGAAGTGATAAGGCTGCAAAAAAATGATTGTCCCATAGTGGGACAAAGGCCGGCGTCACACACAACTACAAAAAATCGGTCCGTTTTAGTCGGTCGATTGTCGGATCAAAATGCAAACATCACACATCCTTCTGGCATCCGATTTTCCTTCAAAGATGCGATTTAGTCGCATGTGTGTGTACCTTGTAACATCCGATTTTCATCCGACTTGCGAGAATTTCTCGCAGGCTTGCAAAACTGACATATAATGGATCCAAAAGAATAGTATTTAAATCACAAAAGAAAGAATAGATATATACACATAGAATACAATATATATATATATATGTCTATTGTGACATATATATATATATACATATATTTATAGTTCTTACACTTCTACATACTGTAATAGCCGCTAATTCAATTGCCGGCTTTTGTGAAATCACAGAAGCCGACATGAAATGATACATTGTTTCCACACAGTTAACCATGTCATTTCCTGTATTTTGATATATGGTTTGAACTTACAATTACATGAGTGTATTTGTACAAAATTTCAGACATGTAGGGGTTAATTAAAGGTGTAAATTCGTTGAAAAAAAAATGTGTGGGCTCCCGCTGTATTTTCTCCACCAGACAGACAAAGCAAGCGAGTGGGGGCAGATAATAATAGCCTAGGGAGGGTACATTTTTTTTGTGCCCCCCCTGGCTACTAACATCTACCCCCAGACACCCCAGAAAGGGCAAATCTATAATTAGATTCGCCCTTTCTGGCACTTTGCCCGTCTATTCCCATTGCCCTGTAGCGGTGGCGAATGGGTTAATAAGGCGTTAATGTCACCTTAGTATTGAAAGGTGACCTTAAGGCAGGTTAATGCTGCGATTGCACACGGACGTTTAAAACGGACCACAACAAATCTGATACTGGGAGCTGCTCCATAGATTAACATAGGGCAGACTGCAATACGATATTTCATCGTATTGCAGTCGTCCGATTCTGTCGCCAGTGTGACACCGGCCAAAGTGTAAAAGTTAGAATGAATCAAAAAAAATTTATTTTTAAAAAATAATTGTAAAAATATTTCAAAAAATAAAAAAATCAATATTCTATCACTAAATAAATATTTTAATGAAAAAAAAAGTAGACATTTTTCCCTAAAACCAGCAGTGGCAGCATTTTTAATGGTGTCAAGGGACAATATTTTGGCCACTGTCCCACTTATGTGAGGAGCAGCAGCATTTCTATAGAATGCCTCAGCTGACTCTGTATGATTAGCGGCAAGATCAGCAGAACTTTCTAATGCGTCCCGTAGGGCTTTGTGATTTAAGTGCTGGCCAGGAGATATTCAGGCCAGAGCAAAGTTGTGTGCCATTCCATGTGAAGGAGATTATCTGTTTGGTCCAGTTTGGATGAAATTCTGGAGAAACCTGGTTATGTCAAGCAGGGATTCCCTAATCTATGCCCTCCCACCTACAAGCGATCCTTCCAGAAGAGAAGGTTTACCGAGTAGGATACCTTCAGGGAACAGGATTGGAGGACTGAAAAAGCAAAGGTAGAGGCTTCATATTTGGAACTTTCTCACAGGAATCCAAAAAAAAAGGGTCAGTGATTTTTGGCACTGGTGGGGAGGTGGTCTACCTTTTAAAGAACTTAGACTGTCATCTGAATATAAAAAAAATTAAGTTTAGAGCCCTGAAAGACAGGAATTTCTAGGGCTCTGTTTAGATTTGGCGGTACAAGCGTGTTATCTCCTAGAGAACAAGATTGAAGGCTCTTGATACTTGATTCTAAGTCCCAACTATGTCCCTGAGGCCGGCGTCACACTGCCGAGTTTGATGCGAGTTAGTCGCACGACTTTCTCGCATCAACACCCGGCACGGCCGCCCGCTCTCGAAGCCGAGTGTGGGGCTGCATGTATTTCTATGCCACCGTGCACTCTGGTCCGAGAGCGGGCGGCCGTGCCGGGTGTTGATGCGAGAAAGTCATGCGACTAACTCGCATCAAACTCGGCAGTGTGACGCCGGCCTTAAGAGCACAATGTCCCTCCTAGATTATTTGACCTTGTGCATTCTGGCAGTTCTGTGGGCCCAAATCCATTTCAGGGTCTTGCAATGGGATGTGTTAGGGAACAAGATTTCCCTTAAGGGGCAATTGGAAGAGAGGGTGATGTTATCCCTAAGGACAATGCAGTCCTATTGGTGGCTTAATATTTCAAATTTGTCCAGGGGGTTTCCCTGGGTAAATTTATGCAGGTGGTCACCGCAGATGCAAGTCCCAGGGGGATGTTGATCTAATCTAATGGATACAATGGGCCAGCGGGTCTGGACAGGGAAAGAGACACTTTCATAAAGCTCAAAGGAGTTCCTAGCATTAGAGTTTGCAGTAAGGAAATTCCTTGTATCCCTACAAGGGTCAATCATGTCAGAATCCTCTTGGACAGTTGAGGTATGTGTACACATTGCGAATTTGCTCTTGTAAAAATCTGAGCGGATTCTTCCACTCTTGCCAGAAAACGCAGCTGAAAATCTGCGCGTTTTTGATGCGGATTATTCATGCGGATTTGTATGCGTTTTTGTAAGCTAAATAAAGATATATTATTTAACAAAAAAAAATTGTGGTGTAATTTCCTTGTCCAACCTCCTCTTTTACATATTTCATTGGAAAGCATAATATCATTACATACTATGTTCAAATGTTTACACACAAAACAATTATAAGTGAACATATATATATATATTTTGTGTGAGATACTTTGATATATATAATAACAAACTATATATCACAATCCTTATTGAAAAAATGACTAAGTATGGAATGGACATTGCAGGTGGATTCATAACTGGCTTAGTGATCAGACCCAAAGAGTGGTTGTAAATGGCTGCACATCCAGTTGGAAGGCTATCTCAAGTGGGGTACCACAGGGCTCTGTCCTGGGCCCTGAATTGTTCAACATCTTTATCAATGATTTAGATGATGGAATTGAGGGTAAACTGATAAAATTTGCTGATGACACAAATATAGGAGGGGTAGCTAATACTAGAGAAGAGAGAGGATTCGAAAAGATATAAACTGGAGCAGTGGGCAGCAACAAACTGAATGGTTTTTAACAGGGAAAAATGAAAAGTGCTACATCTGGGCAATAAAAATGAAAACAACTTTTTGACAGAGTGATCAATGAGTGGAACAGGCTGCCACCAAAGGTGGTGAGCTCTCTTTTAATGGAAGTCTTCAATCAGGCTGGACAGACATCTGTCTGGGATGACTTAGTGAATCCTGCATTGAGCAGGGGGTTGGACCAGATGACCCAGGAGGTCCCTTCCAACTCTACCATTGTATGATTCTATGGTATGCGTCAGCCAGATACCCTCATTAATAAAATGTTACATAGAGAGTTAAATAAAAGACACACAAAATTTGTGTGGAATGCAATATCTGTTTATTTTTCAAAACTCTTTTAAACAAAATTGCATGGCCTCCCGTAATTTTTTTTTTTTTTCAGGACGGGGTCACACTGAACACTCCAGTCCGAGTGCCGGCGGCAGTGCTGGGTATTGAGGTGTGAGACTTTCTGTGAGTTTCTCGCAAGTGTGACCCTGGCCTCAGATGTTTGCTTAGCCTTTACTGGCTACTTTACAGTGGAAACCCAGCAAAAAATTGATATAGGGTCCCCCTATAAAATCGAACCAGCAAAAGCTAGGCAGACATCTGCGGGCTGATATTAATAGCCTGAGTATATTGGCGCCCCCTTAGGCTAAAAACATCAGCCCACAGGTGCCCCAGAAATGGTGCATCTTATAGATTCGCCAATTCTGGCACTTAATGCAATCAAAGATGTAACAACAGTTGAACGGCGCCAAGGTGGTAATCAGTGTTCATCACCGGGAAATATCCTGTATAACTGACGTTTGTCGGTAATCAGCAGCCGGTATTAGGTGCTCAGCATGAAAAAAACATATGAATGCTCAATTGTAGAAGTAAAGACAAAAAATGCAGCACTCACCGGATTGCTGTATGACCATAGTCCTATATTTCACCATCTGGGATTTGGACAAAGTATTTTAGGTCGGGCAGGTGTGTACAGGCGTGTAGGGAACAAAGACTGATGGCAGCCGTTTCGTGTGCTCAGCGCTTTCAACGGGTCCATTTTTTGTCTTTGCCAATTCTGGCACTTAGCCTTGCTCTTCCCACTTGCCTGTAGCGGTGGCAAGTGGGGTTCATATTTGTGGGGTTGATGTCATCTTTGTATTGTCTGGTGACATCAAACCCACAGATTAATAATAGACAGGCATCTATAAGATTCCTATCATTACTAATCCTATATGGTTATATGGTAAACAAAGACACAGCCAGAATAAAGTCCTTTAATTAAAATAACACTTAACGGTTTCCCATTTTTATTACACCTAATCCCAGCGAAGCCATCAATCTCTTGTAATAAAAATAAAATAATAAACCAACACAAATACTTCCTGTCCACCGTTGTCCTAAATAACGAGTTTCCCTGACGATTTTGTGTAGAGCAGTCACATCGGGAGATGTGACTGCTTTACCGGCCTCAGGTGACACACTGACGGAGATAATAGCTCCTGCAGTGTATTACTGAGGGTTCACTTGAGTTCGTGCTCTCACTTACAGCACCGCTGCGTGAGAATTTTCCCACGCAGCTGTGCCGCAAGTGACAGCACAAACACCGGAGAACTTTGACGGCGGCGGAGTGATACACTGCAGGAGGATCACCTCTGGTCAGTGTGTCGCCGGAGGCCTGTAAAGTAGTCACATCTCCTGGTGTGACTGCTCTACACATGAGATCGTCGTGGGACACTCATTAATAATGGAAAGGTGTATATAGCCCTTTTTTGTTAGCTATTGTGCGTTTTGTAACATATTGTCCTTATTACCTTTTTAAAGAGGATGACCACTCTTTTACATTGATGAACTATCCGTAGGTGAGTAATCAATGTCTGATTGTTTGGAGTCCGACACCCGGCACTCCCACTGCTCAGCTCTTATCGGCTGCCACCTGGAAGCACTTGCTTGTGGAGCTGGCCGTCTTCTGATAGTGGCCGCCGTAGGGCACTGCACATCAGCCTAGTATTGATTTGAATAGGAGGCGGATGTGCAGTGCCAAGCTTCGGCCTCTACCAGAAGACAGAGCAGCACGGCAAGTGAGTACTGGTGTATAAAGCCATCAGCATATGCAACAGTAAGGCTGTGTTTCCATGGTCCGGAAACACAGCGCTTTGGACGGAGCGGAAATTCCGCTCCGCCCAAAGCCCCGCCCCATTTTGAACGCGCGCTCATTCGGATGTGTTCAGGAACACATCCGGAACACATCCGGAATCACCGCAGGGCTACATAGCCCTGTGTTATTTCCCTTGCGGCGACGCAGCGTCGCCGCAAGGGAATAGGACATGCAGCGGTCTAAAGACGCGCCGCATGTCCGGAAACGCAGGTCTTCCGCCTGCGTGTTTGCAGCATAGTGGAGACGGGATTTCTTGAAATCCCCTCCACTATGCTGTAACATCTGGACGCTGCATGTTTGACGCTGCGCCAAGCACAGCGTCAAACACGCAGCTAATCCGGACTGTTTACTAAACGTGGAAACATACCCTTAAGGTTTCCACTGAAAATTGCATCTTGTCTTAGAATATGGCGACATACACAATTTTTTTTTTCCCACATTTGGTTTCTTTTCGCATTATTATTATGCAATAAACAATGAATTTGCTTACTGCTGTGTAGAATGAAGTTTAACATTGTAAAATTTATTTCAGCAGCACTCAATAGCATAAAATTAAACTTAAAAAACCTCAGAATTGTCGATTTTACCTAATTCCTGGTCATAAAGCATTTAACAGGTAATAAACTATATGCACCACAAAATAATGACACTGACTACTACATGTCAATTTGCATTAAGCAAGCTTTTATATGGCTACAGTGACCTAAAAATGTTATGCTTCCTGGAGTCAATCAATGGAAAACTAGAATAAAAATGCTTCACAGTAAAAAAAACAAAATTAGCCAGCTTTTATTCGAACGTCCATGACAGCACTACAGAGAGAGAGGGGATCCGCCCCTTAGGAACAGGAAACCTACAGATACAAAAAGGGCGGCACCTCTCCCACGCATCAGTTGGTTTCCTGTTCCTGAAGGACAGGTTTCCTACAGATGAAGATCTTCAGGAGGACCCAGGCCGGCCGGTCGACCCAGGTAGCGGGGGGGGGATCTCCTACCTCGACCGGTGCGGAGCCCCTGGAAGCGCCACGGTGGGTCCGGGTAGGATTCCACGACAGTGTGCGGAGCAGGTGGAGCAGTATCCAGAGGATCCCTGTCTCCCAGCCAGCGCCGGTTGGTAAGTATCCCCCCCCTCCCTGGTCCCGGTGCCTGCTCCCTGTCTTCTCCTGCGGTCCTGTCATGGTGGGGGCCAAGGGTGGTGGAGCCGTGAAAAAAAAAAAAAAATTTTTTGAATTTCCCGCCGCGCGTCACTGTTATGGACGGCGCGGTTTTGAATTTCCCGCCGCACGTCACTGCTATGGACAGCACTGCGGTTTTTTTTTTTTTTAATTTCCCGCCGCGCGTCACTGCTATGGACGGCGCGGCGGGGGTTTTTGAATTTCCCGCCGCGCGTCGCTGCTATGGACAGCGCGGCAGGGGTTTTTTGAATTTCCCGCCGCGCGTCACTGCTGGGGACGGCGTGGGGGGGGTTTTTGAAATTTTCGCCGCACGCCGCTACTGTGGGCGGCGCGGCGGGGATTTTGTGGGATCTCCCACTCGCGTCTCTGCTGAGGGGGCGATGCGGCGGGAGACTCCGCTCGGGTACCTGCGGCGGTGCGGCCGGTTCTGCGGGATCCCCCGTGGGAGCGCTGATCCTGTCGGCGTCAAAAAAGGGGGCGGAGTCTCCACCGCTGGAACCTGAAGTGGGACACCGGCCGGCGTTTTTGAAAGATTTGGCGCGGCTGCATCATGCACCAGGCGCCTGCTGTGGGGACGGCGAGGAGGTGCAGGGGGAGCTGTGGGGCGGGGAGCAGGAGGGGGTGGACCCCTGGCCGCACCTGCTGACCCGGATATCCGGGGGAGGATATAAGGAAGCCTATGAAGTGGTAAAGCGCTTCTGCCCCATTTCTTGCAATGGACACTGCAGAAGCTCCCTCAGTGCAGCAGGAGAGCCAGCAGCAGCAGCAGACAGAGCACTCCTCTTCAATGGCCAGGGGCGCCAGCCGCAGGAATTCCTCAGCTGGGAAAAAGACCCCTCCCCGTGATCCGGTATCTACTGCTGTATGGACTGGGTAAGAGATCGTCAAACTTAGAATACCCTGTAATGCAGTTTTCCCCCATTCTGTGTTCCGTTACTAGGGGAAGAAGTGTTCGGTGAAAAGCAAGCACAGGGAATGTGCCTTTTGTGCTTGCCCTCTGCCAGACGCTTGCCCTAAAAGGTTATGCCAGCCTTGCACGCGACAGACGGTAGGGCATTAAAGGGGGAAGGGCTGGGGCCTGGGATGAGATAATAACCCCCCCCCATGCCCCTTCCCTTTTTAGATAGCGGAGGAGACTCCAGATTTCACCGAAAGCCTGAAGGAGATAATAAGGGCGGAGATGAAGGCGTCCTTAAGACACGGAGAATCTTCCAGGCGTAGGACTGTACCAGTGTTATCTGATTCAGATTCTCCCGCCGCCCATGACAAGGGTGAAGTTGTTTCAGGACCCTCTTCGCCTTCCTCTTCGGCTTCTTCCTCTTCTTCTACAGAAGACGCTACTCGATTTTGTTTTCCCTTGGACCAGATGGACAAACTTGTCAAATTAGTTAGGTCCACCATGGGGGTAGAGGAGGCGAGACCAGAACTCTCAGTACAGGATCTGATGTTCGGTGGTCTAGATCCAAAAAAACGCAGATCCTTTCCACTAAACAGTAGCATCCAAGGCCTTATAGACAGAGAGTGGAAGAAGCCAGAAAAAAGAGGCTCCTTACCCCAAGCGTTTAAACGGAGATATCCCTTTGAAGATCCCTTGACAGGTAGATGGGATAAGGCCCCGAAGCTGGACGCAGCAGTGGCGAAGGCTTCCAAAAAATCCTCCATCCCATTCGATGATATGGGGTCTTTAAAAGATCCACTAGACAAGAAGGCAGACTCCTTCTTAAAAGGGACATGGGAGATGTCGGCAGGTGCCCTGAGGCCAGCGGTTGCAGCCACTTGTACAGCCAGATCAATGATGGTCTGGCTGGACCAATTAGAGTCCCAGTTAGCAGATGGAACCTCTAGGGGGTCAATTCGGAAGACCTTGCAGATAATTCAGAATGCGGCGGCTTTCCTGGCTGATTCCTCAGCGGACTCAGTAAGAATGGCTGCCAGAGCGGCAGGTCTGTCTAATGCAGCGCGAAGGGCGTTGTGGCTAAAATGTTGGCCGGGCGATATTCAAGCCAGATCTCGCCTCTGCTCCATTCCATGTGACGGCGAATATCTTTTTGGCCCGGTCCTGGACGAACTTTTGGAAAAGGCAGGGGACGACAAGAAAAAGTTTCCCAGTCTATCGACTCCTTCCTACAAGAGACCTTTCAGCAGAAGGAGGTTCAGCCGCAGAAGGTCGTCCAGGGAGCGAGCCAAATGGGATGAAAAGAGGCGAAGAGGTACAGGGTTTATGTTTAGGGGTCCGCCTAGGGAAACCATAAAACCCTCGCAATGACTAGCGATGCCGGTAGGAGGCAGATTGATGGCCTTCTACCCGGCCTGGTCGGAAATCTCAAGCAGTAGCTGGATCCTTAGTCTCCTAGCTACAGGGCTGCGGTTAGAATTCTCCTCAGTACCTCGGGATAACTTTAAAATTACCCCCCTCAGGTCATCCCCATCGGAGCAGGCCGCTCTGGAGTTGGAAGTTCAGGAGCTTTGCGCTAAAAAAGTCTTAGTGGAGGTGCCAGAAGCAGAGCGGGGTAAAGGGTTTTACTCCCCTCTGTTTTTAATCCGTAAACCGGACGGTTCTTTTAGAACAATTAATTTAAGAGTCCTCAATAAATTCCTTGTTATTCATCCATTTAAAATGGAAACGGTCAGCTCAGCAATAAAGCTTCTGTTTGAAAATTGCTTTATGGTGGTGTTAGATCTGAAAGACGCTTATTACCACGTACCGATCCATGTGGACCATCAGCGTTTCCTCAGAGTAGCAGTCCAGATGGGGGAATCGCTGCGACATTTTCAATATAGCGCCCTTCCCTTTGGCTTGGCGGTTGCCCCACGAGTGTTCACTAAAGTTATTTAGGAAGTCATGGCCCACTTACGTGAATCCAATATGCTCATAGTCCCCTACCTCGACGACTTTCTTATCATTGGAAAGACGGCAGAGCATTGCCTAGAGCAGCTGCAAAGAGCAATATCTACCTTAGAGCGGCTGGGATGGCTAATAAATACCAAAAAGTCTCGTTTGAATCCGATGAGGGTTCAGCAGTTTTTAGGGCTAATTCTGGATTCACGGAATCAGAACTGTAGTTTACCGTCAGACAAGTTGATTCGCTTACGTTACCAGGTCCTAAACGCTTCCAATAACCCCTCCATGTCTCTTAGGAAGGCCATGTCTCTTTTGGGCTCCCTCTCGTCCTGCATCCCCGCGGTTCAGTGGGCTCAATTTCACACAAGGACGCTGCAAGCTGAGGTCTTGTTATATCAAAAATTTTCTAGGTGGTTACCTAGAAGGCCAGCTATCCTTGTCCCAGGCTACTATAAGATCCCTGGATTGGTGGAAGGAGGAGACGAACCTGTCTAAGGGGGTTCCCTGGGAATATGAAATATCCCGGATAGTCACGACAGATGCAAGCCCTTCTGGGTGGGGGGCTCATATGGGGGATGTTATGGTTCAGGGCTTATGGGAGCTGGATCAAATGCAAATGTCTTCTAATATGAAGGAGTTAACGGCGGTTAGAACAAGCGATTAAAAAGCTCCTTGTCTATCTACAGGGTCACCATGTTCGCGTGCTCTCCGACAATCGTGTCACAGTCGCTTACGTCAACCAGAGATAGATCTCTTTGCTACCAAAAGCAACAGGAAAGTGAGACGGTTCTGCTCTCTGAATTCCAAAGAACGCCCTCTGGCAGTGGACGCTCTTCTATTAAAGTGGGATTTCAATCTAGCATACGCCTTACCTCCCTTGTCCTTACTCCCCCTAGTATTGAGGAAGGTCAGGAAAGACAGGGCGAGGGTAATAGTAGTTGCTCCCTTCTGGCCCAGGAGGGCATGGTTTTCATGTCTCAGGAACATGTCGATAGCCGACCCTTGGATCCTGCCGGATATTCCCGATCTGCTCTCCCAGGGTCCAGTCTACCATCCTCGAGTAGCGGGCCTCCACCTGACGGCGTGGATTTTGAACGGTCACTGCTGAGAGGTAAGGGGTTTTCTGCTAATCTAATTAATACTCTCCTTAAGAGCAGAAAAGAGGTTACAACTAGAATCTACGCTAGGACTTGGAAAAAATTTCTTCAGAGCTCGGGGGTGGTAGCAGGGGACCCAACACCGATAGCCCAGATTCTAGAATTCCTACAAAAGGGTCTGGACTTAGGTCTCTCCACGAGCACCCTTAAGGTGCAGGTTTCAGCTTTGGGAGCACTCTTCAGTTGCAACATCGCCAATAATTACTGGGTCAGTAGATTCATTAAGGCTGCGGGTAGGTCGAGACCCATAGTGAAGAACAGAATCATGCCATGGAATTTGAACCTTGTTCTCACTGCTTTAACAGAACCCCCTTTTGAACCTATTTAAGCGGCATCAATAAAAATTCTTTCCCTAAAAACCGCCTTCTTGGTAGCATTAACTTCGGCTAGGAGGCTAAGTGACATCCAGGCACTATCTAGACTGTCTCCTTACACTCAGGTCCTGAATGACAGGATAATACTTAGACCTGATCCGGCATACCTACCTAAGGTGTCTTCCGCTTTTCACAGAACACAGGAAATTGTTCTCCCTTCTTTCATCCCTAATCCATCTAATCAAAAAGAGATAAAACTCCATACTCTAGATGTTAGAAGATGTCTCCTGCAATATTTGGCAGTCTCTGACCCCTGGAAAAGGGACAATGCATTGTTTGTCTCTTTTCAAGGAATTAACAAAGGCCGTAGAATAACAAAAAGCTCATTGGCCAGATGGATTAGGGAAGCAATTTTTCTGGCATACACCTCGAGGGGCAAGCCGGCACCTGAGAGGCTAAGGAAGGGCGCATTCCACCCGAGCTGTGGCGACTTCATGGGCAGAGAGGGCAGAAGTCTCCATTGACCAGATATGTAAGGCAGCTACGTGGTCTTCTCCACACACGTTTTACACTCATTATAGGTTAGATTTGGGTGCTTCCTCAGACCTTTCTTTCGGACTAAGGGTGCTGCAGGCTGTAGTCCCTCCCTAAGTAGTTATTTCTCTCTGTAATGCTGTCATGGACGTTCGAATAAAGTCTTAGTTACTTACCGTTAACGGTATTTTTCGAAGTCCATGACAGCACCCTTAGATTCCCACCCGTGTTCTATGTGCACTTATTCCTCTTATATAGTCCACATGTAATAAACAATTGATCAATGTTACTGTGTGATGCATAAATTTTTTGCTGTATACCATTTAACCTGGCTAGTCCTCTTATGCTCTGTAATCCAACTGATGCGTGGGAGAGGTGCCGCCCTTTTTGTATCTGTAGGTTTCCTGTTCCTAAGGGGCGGATCCCCTCTCTCTCTGTAGTGCTGTCATGGACTTCGAAAAATACCGTTAACGGTAAGTAACTAATAGGGTTGAGCATTCCGATACCGAAACCCGAGTCCGATACCTGAAATCCAATGTAAGTCTATGGGAACAAAATATCGGAATATTTTAAATTTTTAAATTCCGATATTTTGTTCCCATAGACTTACATTGGATTTCAGGTATCGGACTCGGGTTTCGGTATCGGAATGCTCAACCCTAGTAACTAAGACTTTCAGGTGTTGGCGTTTGTCATCCCAAACTGACAGTATGCAGTAGAGTCTACTAAGCACATAGCCTTGTAGGGGATGTTACCCATGTAAAATTATAACCTTTGGGTTGAATTCACACCTGGGATGTGTAGGAGTTCAGTTCGGGTCAGACAATCTGGGGCCAGTTTAAGCATTGAGGTCCATACTCTCACCATGAAACACCGATGTATTAATCCAGCCTTAGGCTCATTTCTCATGGTGCATATATGATGATAAACTTGCATGTAAGAAAGACGCAGCATATTCTAGTTCAAGCGAAGTATATGAGATATGGAATGGTTGCAGTGATTTAGACGTTTAATTAAATATTCTAACTAGGCTGTAATGTGCATCCTTGGAGTCAACCACCAACCAAGGAGGCTGGGACATTTAAAACAAGTGGGTAGGCCAGTGCTTTGAACATTTTGGCCATGCCAAGATTGCACCAAGCACCAGATCGGCATGTTTGTTTAATCCTCTGCCAAATGGAGGCAGCGAATACAACACTGAAGGGTCAATTCAGGTGATCATGTGACCATAAGTAATGCATTTGCTTACTTTCGGATACAGGATAGATGTGTATCTTTGGTACCGTGTTAGCCAGTAGATAGAAAAAATATTTAGAATTGAGAGTTCAGTGTTTGATACCTTAGTTAGACATCAACCACTGCGGACTCTCAATTCTAAATATTTTTCTTGCTTTCGGATGCATTCCGACTAGACTTGCTCTGTCTCACACGTATAGCTGCCATGTGACCTAATGTATGCCAATAGCATACTTTTATCTGAAGACTGGACGTACCTTATTCTACCAGCCTTTCTTTTAATGTCAAAATAATTGAACTAATTGAATTCTAGCTTCTTTATTTGCTATTATACGGTATGTTCCATTTAAATTGGGGCTGTAGGGTGGTCTTTGGTACTTTTAGTGCTTTTTACAGTTCTGCCTCATTATGGAGATTGTGTGAAACTCAGATGTGTGGGATCCAGATCCAATGCTAGGAATCTTTGATATAGCAGCTGATCGTTGTGGAAATGTTTTTTTTTCTTTCAAGAATAGTTAATCTTGCACATAGAAACAAAAAGTGTTTCCTCTCTTTTTTTTTTTTCATTAAATTTTCAGGCGTAGCCATCACGTCCTGGGTTCTGACCGCTTACATTATGTAAATATATGTAACCAAATATTTACTTGGGGCTTCCATTAAAGAGTTGGGGATCTCAAGGGGTCTGCTAAAGGCTCCCCACCGTGGGGGATATCCTGAACTTTCTTACAGTTTGTTTGGATTGGCTGCCTGCTCCTGTTATCTCATGTCATGAGATCGTTCTCAGTTTGTCGGTTGTATAACCCAGCTTTTAAAGTTCAGGCGGATAACACTGGGCTTATTAAATTAGGTTTCTGAGTAGTGCTGACACGAGCGTAGCAGCTCTGCTGCAGGGAGACCTGCGCCTTATGAAGCAAGGAAGAGGTTAGAAGGGCACACGTCATGTGCAAAAATGCAATATGGATTTATAGTTTTTCCTCCATTGACCAAGTGCTAATTCTCATAAATGATGAGATATGATATTGTCAGCTGCTTCTGACTGTGCAGCGTTTGTAATCTTCCAGTCCAATAGTTCTGACAGTCTTCTGCGTAAATGATCGTTTTGCCATACACCATTGGTCTTCTAGTCCTCTATGGCTGTCAAGATTTTCCGCAGAGGATACCATTCAGAAATATTTTACTTTAAGCTATCATAGGCCTAAATAATTTCTTCAGTAAGGGTCAAACAAATTTTGTAGTTTTCCTGTGTAGATCTTTACAAAATTTGCTTCCCAAAAAGGTGATGTGACCAAGGTGTGTGTATTATAGCCGCTGAAACGAATGATGGTCACCTGAGAGAGGCCTTAGATTACACGTGGTCCTGGGTCTGTAGCTGCAGAAGTGGGGTAGATGCTGTCAGTGGAAGCTGACATGTATTTACATTGCAATACAGTAGTGTATGATATCCGACCAGCAGATGTTCAAGTCCTGTACTGGGATGCTGTAGATAAGCCCCTAATGACCGGTGGCTGCAGCTTATATCCCAAAAATAAGGTGACAGATTCCCTTTAACAAGTTGTGCACAATATAGTGTATTGGACATTAATTTCTCTTTTTAACTTTGCACTTTTCACTGTAACTTCATCAAATATCACATATGTGACCACATTACATGTAAGGCCGGCGTCACACTGGCGAGTGTGATGCGAGTAGTCGCACGACTAACTCGCATCAACACCCGGCACGGCCGCCCGCTCTCGGACCCGAGTGTGCGGCTGCATAGAAATACATGCAGCCGCACACTCGGGTCCGAGAGCGGGCGGCCGTGCCGGGTGTTGATGCGAGTTAGTCGTGCGACTAACTCGCATCACACTCGCCAGTGTGACGCCGGCCTAAAAGGACGGTGCAGTGCTGGTCTTTCTCCTTTATCCCACATGATCACTGCTCCCCATAAGAAGTCTTTCAAGGTGTGTGGTTTCCTGAAGAATTTTCTCTTTTAACTTCAAAGCTTATGCGATTGTGGCCGCTTACTGGGTCATTCATTAAATTAGGCTGAAAATGTTTGACGTTTCTTCTCTTCTGAGCCTTATAGTTGTTTAGGTACACCCTGCACATGTGAAAGAAACCCTAGAATAAAGGTCAGAGAGTGATCTATACAGTGGCCCAAGCTTGGCACAACATATTAAGCACTGAAACGGCATTTTGGTGGAAAAATTGTAATTTTCACTTTGTGCCAATTCAATGTGCATTAATGATTTCTTAATCTAAATTTCCGCAATCAGATTCTCCTTTCTCCAGCTCTTGTGTGGGAAGGCACGTGACGGCAAGTATATACCTGCAGTCACATGCCAACTTCTCACATGTTGCTCTCAATAGAACATTGAATTAAGCTGATGAGAAGTAGGGTGTCATGAGTCCGCAGATAAGGAAATTGCATACTTACGGTCATGTGACTGACCACCCGTTCCAGCTGGAAATAGAGGTGAATCCTGACACTGTGTCTACTGCGCACTGTCAGGGTTTTGGAATCTTCTGTCAGTGTGATTGCAGATTATTGCATTGCAGAAACTTATGCTGAGCGTGAAAACCACCTTAATTTCTGGAAAACACTCGCTCATCTGTGATTTCCTTTAGGCTGCTTTCACACATCAGGCTTTTTGTGTCAGGCGCGATCCGGCGTATTTTTAAAAAAAACGCATCTGGTACCGGATGGGTTTTTTACCATTGTCTTACATTAGCGCCGGATCGCGCCTGATGTCACTGCGTTGCATCCGTTTTTGGCCGGATCCGTCGGAAATGTACATTCCGGCGGCCGGACAAGACGCTGGCTGCAACGTTTTTTTTTTTTTTTTTGCTGGAGCCGCCTGATAGTGCCTGAATCGGCACTTCAGGCGGCCGGAAACAATGCAAATCTATGGAGCCGGACCAGTCTTTTGACAAATCCGTCAGAAAACTGATCCGGAAACCAAGGTCTCCTCTCTCTCTCTCTCTCTCTCTCTCTCTCTCTCTCTCTCTCTCTCTCTCTCATAGAGCCAAATCCTAACAGTGTGTACAAACGTATGTTTAAAGTGGCACAAAAAAACCCTTCTGAGTGTTAAACTGCATAGAGTTTAGACTTTTGAAGTTAATCTGTTTTTTTTTTTCTTTTTTTTATACAGGGAACTTTGAAATTGGAGTCCATATTGCAGACGTGAGCTATTTTGTTGATGAAGGGAATGCTCTCGATTTAGTGGCAAGTGAAAGAGCCACTAGTGTGTACCTTGTACAGAAGGTATGGACGTTGTATTGTGAATGTGAAAAAATAAAAAAAATCCTCTTAGATGTTAACTGTGAGTGAATAGGAAAAATTTAAACATGCTTAAAACAGTGCAATTTTTTTTCCTCAATTTTGGTGCGTTTTTCGGGTCATTGTCATGGCGTTTTTGTTGTGTTGTTCCCTAGTCGTGCTGTGCTCCTGCTTGATTAAAAGTGTGGACAAATGGCATTATTGCTGCAACGTGTCCTGTGACAATCCTGGGCAGCTTCATTCTAGCGCTTCCAAGCTCGGATGGAAAGCGCTTGTCAGCATTAAATAAAGTAGAAAATCACTTTGTTCTTTGAGAAAGGAGAGGAATTTTAATAAACTATCAAAGTTGCTTATCATTTTATTAATCTTAGAAGATAGGGTTTTCTTATAGGAATTATTCCCATCTGAGTAAAAACACTTGTCAATAACTCTTCAGTTTTTTTTTTTAGAAACTTGAGGAAAAGAAAAAGTGGCAAAGATCTTTGTGAAAGAGTCCTTATGCTTTTTTTCTGAACTATTTAGATCCAAGTATGGTCTTAAAGCAACACAAATGTGTTGGGCATATATGATGTCTTTAGGAAACATCCCAGGTTAACCGATTTATCAGGTTCTGTATAGTGCAAGGCCTGACAGGAAAGTTCATGGCATATGTCCATTAAATCCATGTGCTGCATCCAATCATCCATCCCCTTTCCAGGAGACAACATTGGATATGTCCAGGTGTCAGTTTTAAACAATTTTTTTTTTGTTATCTTTCATTTCCAAGAGGTTTTCCAGCATCCATGTTCTGCAGACTTTGCCATACCTAGAATGTTACAAGACTCGCTGCTAACAAACATTAAGTTGAATGGTGATGATATGCCACCTATTTGACATTGCTGAATTGCTTAACAGATTGCCAATGTTTAGTTAAAACGATCATCTGTTCATTTTAATTACCGTACATTTTATTTTTTTTTGTGATATAAAGACCTTGCAGTGGAAATGTGTAAGAGGTATTTTTCCTTTCACCCATGACACCACCACCTGAGAGAGGATCTGCCCATACTGGACAGGAAAACCACTGAAATAGAAGGGCGACACCTCTCCCCTGCATCATTTTAGTTTCCTGTCCTTGATGGGAGACCTCAGGATGAATGTTGCTGATGAAAAAAGGTCCCAGGCCTGACCCGGTGGCTGGAAGAGTGGCTAACTTGGCCGTGGCACGTGTGTCGGGGCTCCACCTTAGGGCTTGAAAGCTGGTGTGAAAGGCGAGGGTGAGCAGAGGAGACTTCAGCATTATCTCCGACCGCCATACCTGCTTGGGTCTGCACACTTCATGTCACGAGATGATGTGCCCTGACGATGAGTCCGCCAAGTGAAGTGGAGATGGAAGTGAAGGGCTAAGTGCAAGATGGCGCACCCTGATGCGAGTGACGTATACTGGTAGTGGCACTTTCGCTTCAGGTGGGGTTTCCAGTGGATGCAGTGAGACTCTCTGCGGGAACCTCATTTAAGAATGAGTGCGGGCTGTGATAAGTGATAATGATCCAGCACCCCTTGAATTCTAAATGGAGGAACAGCAGCAGCAACCACGCACGAGCAGCAACAGCAAAGAAGCAGACGAAGCAGTGGCAATTGCACAAACATAAAATTGATAACCAGTCAGAGGTCCAGAAAGTAACTCCAGGAAGAAACAACACCGTGACCCGATGCAGCCTTAGAATCCGGTACCCTTGAGTAACAATGGGTTGTGAGTGATCTTTGAAAAATAGTGTGTGCTTTTTGCAAGTTTGGCATAGAAGCCTATGTTCATCATACATCCAGAAAACGATTTGTGAAGAGGCCCCTGATTTCGTAATGGATCTGAAGTCGGTTATTAAAGCAGAGGTTAAGGACTCCCTCAAAAGCCTTATGCAGGAAAGTGCAAAAAAGGATAAAAGAAACCTAAACGGTTATCTGATTTGAACTAATCGCTTAAAACAGATGGTGAATCTGATTCAGACTCCTCTACTTCATCATCTGAGGACGACACTTGAAGAAGACCATGCTTCCTTCCCTGGGACACAGGCAGATTGATAAAAGCGATAAGGAACATTGTGGCTTATGAAGACTAAATCCCCTAAATCAATAGAGGACGTTTTGTTCGGTAGGCTAGAACAGAGGAGGAAGAGCACATTCCCTGTTAATGAAAAGATTCAAAAACTCATTAACTAACAATGGAAAAAAAAACGGATTGGAATGGCTCATTGCCCTCATATTTAAAAAGATATCGGTTTGAAGAGGAGGTTGCTACATTATGGGATAAGAGCACAAAATTAGACATCACAGTAGCCAAGTCATCAAAAACGTCTACATTACCCTTTGAAGACCTGGGTATTCTTAGGGTCCAGTTGGATAGGAAGGCAGACTATCTGAGAAGTACCTAGGAAGCTGGTACCCTGAGACCTGCCATAGCAGGGACTTGTTCTTCCAACTGCTGTAACAAGAGCATCATGGATCTCTCACAACTATAAGAGAACGTTGCTTAGTGAAAAAATCCTTGCTAATCTGCCCTTAGTACAGGCAGACACCTCAGTGGACTCAATGAGATTATCAGCAAGATTAGCAGGTCTCTTTAATGCTACTGGGAGAGTGTAAAGGTACTGCCACACTTAGCTATCCCGCTAGCGATCTCGTTAGCGTTGCATACTAATGAGATCGCTAGCGGGATTGTTTCTATATCGCTAAATGCTGCCGCATTTAGCGATATAGTTAACGACGCTATCGCCGTTAGCGATCTTCTTAACGACTTTAGCGGTACAAAAGTACCGCTAAATCGCTAAGAAAAGGTGCCACACAGCGATTAGATACTTACCCAGCGGGAGCGCCAGCGATGAAATAGGGTCCGGAACGATTCCAGCGACGAGCGAGATCACAGCAGGAAGCTCGTCGCTGGAAGCTGCCGCACTGAACAATATCGCTAACGGGATCGCTAAATAGTGACGTTTTTTTAGCGATCCCGTTAGCGATATTGTTTAGTGTGGCATACCCTTTATGGCTGATATGTTGGCCAGGGGATGTACAGTCAAAAATTAAATTTTCCTCCATTACCTGTGTCAGACATTAGATGAAATCCTAGAAAAAGTGGATTTATGAAAAGGGTTTTCCAGTTTTTCCATTCCCGAGTAAAGGAGGAGGTCCTTTCAGAAGAAAAAATATAACAGAATGAAGCGTCCCAAAAATCAGGGTGATTGGGAGAATAGGAAGAATCCAGGGTTCATGTTTGGGGGGGTCCCTCTTCTTTCGCTTTTTTTCCTAGCCTGGAAGAGAAATTCTTCCAGTGGCTGGAAATTGGTCATTATGCGGGAAGGCCTGAAGCTGAAATTTCATTCGATCCCTCAAGAAACCCTGATAACATCTGCCAGAAAGCAAATCTGGATTCTCCGGTGTTGCCGTTGAAGTGGGCGGTCATGTGACTGCAATTATGCATGACTAGATGTGCTCTTCCTATCTCAATCCTAGTGCACTCTGAGATGACCAGCATGATTTAGTTGGCATGTGAGCAAAAGCATGCAAATCGCATACATCACGTGACTTCTTGCTCGCACCAGCAATGTTGGAGGATCCTGATCATGAGCTCTCTGCATGCAGTCAGGATCTAGAAGTGTGCAGTCACCTAATACAAGCCTGGACATCCCTTTCTAGAAAAAAATGTTTTTAATTTATTCTTGTTGCTGGATACCAGTGTTCTGATGAATGTTTTTATTGCTGGATATCTAAGAATTCGCCATGCACGGATTAATAATCTTTATTATTATTTTTTTTAATAAAACGGATTCTCAAGTGACACATTGACGAGTGGACTATTTGCACTTCCTGTGTGATGATCTAGTCTCTATTGTGTATTAATACAATTTTGTCATTACCATTTTGTTTTTATTTGGAGATTCATCACATTACCATGGCATACTTTATATGGGTTTCACTACAAAATTGTGTCCTTTAAGGTCCCTAAGCTTAACGTATCACGTTCCTAATCGATATTGTATATATGTAGGTATGTACAGTTGTGCTCAAGTTTACATACCCCTGCAAAATCTTTGCTTTTGGGCTTTTTTCAGAGAATATGAATAACACTAAACCTTTTTCTCCACTCATGGTTAGTGGTTGGGTGAAGCCATTTATTGCCAAACTATTGTGTTTTCTCTCTTTAAATCCTAATGACAACCCAAAACATCCAAATGACCTTGATCAAAAGTTCACATACCCCATTTCTTAATACCGTGTATTGCCCCCTCTAACATCATGACAGCTTGAAGGCTTTTGTGGTGGTTGTGGATGTGGTTCTTCATTTTGTCAGATGTAAAGATGCCCACTCTTCTTAGCAAAAAGCTGGGCTGTCTAGCATCAACTGCGCGCTTGAGATCTCCCCAGAGTGGCTCAATGATATTGAGGTTAGGATACGGAGATGGCCACTCCAGAACTTTCACTTTGTTCTGCTTTAGCCAGTGACAGGTCAACTTGGCCTTGTGTTTTGGATCGTTGTCATGTTGGAACCTCCAAGTACATCCCATGCGCAGCTTCCGGGCTGATGATTGTCAATTTGCCTCCAGTATTTGCTGATAACATGCTGCATTTATCCTTCCTTCAACTTTGACCAAGTTTCCAGTGCCTTTGTAGCTCACACATTCACAGAACATCAGCGATCCACCTCCGTGCCTAAAGGTACTGCAACACTTAGCGATCTCGTTAGCGATCACGATATCGACGCAAGCTAACGAGATCGTTGGTGTGATCGCTTTTAGGTCGCTAGTAGCTGCCAAACAGGAGATCTCATAAACGACACATCAGCGGTCAGCGATCTCTTTAACGACTTTGGCGGTCGTTAGGATCTGTCATTAGCATGTACTGAGCGCTTCTGATTCATAGAAATTTCCAGCATCGCTCCTGCTCTCTGCGTCCTGCTAGCCTGCTTTGCAACTTCTGCGATCCTCTCTGTGACGCAAAAGAGAACCTACAGATATTGCGATCCACTCCGTGACGCTAAAAAACCCTAGTCCCGCCTGCGCCGCTGTCATATGCGTCACAACCGAGGTCGCACATCGTTCACAAAAGGTGCCAAACACAGCGATTCAGGCTCACCAGCGGGACGCCAACGATCAAAAAACGGTCCAGAACGCTAGTGAACGATCAGCGTCATCACAGCAGGGGCCACATCGTTGCTACATGCCACACACAACGATGTCGCTAACGAGATTGCTAAATAGTGACGTTTTAGCGATCTCGTTAGCGATCTCGTTTAGTGTGGCATACCCATTACAGTAGGAATGGTATTCCTTTTATCATAAGCATTGTTGCCCTCTCTCCAAATGTAACATTTATGGTTGTGGCCAAAAAGTAAAATTTTGGTCTCCTCACTCCAAATTACCTTGTTCCAGAAGTTTTGAGGTTTGTTTCTGTGCTGTTTTTGCGTATTGTAATCGAGATACATGCAGCCCATTTTTCTTCAAGTGCCTCCTTATTGTACATCTTAAAACAGCCACACCGCTAGTTTTCAGAGAGTCCAGTATTACAACTGATGTTACTTGTGGGTTTTTCTTTGCATCCCGAACAATTTTCCTGACAGTTGTGGACAATTTTTGTTGATCTACCTGACCGTGGTTTTGTTTTCATAGAGCCCCTGATTTTCCATTTGTTAATCAGTTTGAATGCTGCTGACTGGTATTATCAATTCCTTGGATATCTTTTAGTATCCCTTTCCTGTTTATACAGTTAAACTACCTTTTCCCGTAGAGCCGTTGACAATACTTTTTGCTTTCCCATGACTCACAATCCAGAAACGTCAGTGGCTGGATGAAAGATACAAGTGTCTGGATCCCAGAAACTCACTCGGCTTTTATGCACACACACTGATTACAAACAAACAGGTCACAGGTGAGGATATTACCATTAGTAGCCATTCAAACCCATTTGTGTCAACTTCTGTGCATGTTATCAGGCCAAAATCACCAGGGTATGTAAGCTTTTGATCAGGGTCATTTGGATGCTTTGAGTTGTCATGATTAAAAAAGAGAAAACACCGTAGTTTGACGAGAAACTAACCATGAGTGGAGAAAAAGTTTTGGTGTTATCATTCATATTCTCTGAAAAAAGGCCAAGAAAGCAATAATTCTGACGTGGTATGTAAACCTTTGAGCACAAGTGCAGCAGAGGAGAAAAAGCATAAAGTAATGTCTTTAGTTTACTCAGCAGTAAACAGACTGGTTATGTCTCTCAGGAGGGCAATATTGTAAGGAGGTGGCAGGTCCCCAAACTTGCGCCCTCTCGTTCCGTATGACCTCCCCCATACACTTCATGTAGTACAGCGTGCATCTGTATGTTTTGTGTGTCGTTATACTGTATTTTTGTTTTACTGTATTGTGATGTTCCCCTTTAAATGTGTTAGAGTGAGTGCAAATGTTAAAATGTGGGCTTGGCCAGCATCAGCAAGAAGAGTCTGGAAGCTGCTGCTCCAGAGTACTGCCTGTGACTTTGGCCAGGGCAGATGTGATTGTCAAACGGGGCACTGCTAGACCCCCTGGAAACGGGAAGGTCTGTTTCCCTGAACCAAGGACTGCAATACGGGCCCCAGGACTACGGAAGGGCCCCTGCTGTAGGGGTTGTGAGCACCCAGGCTCCAGCGTGTGGAATTCCCCTGATCTTTGGCTGCTGTGGGTGCGGTTGGAGAGCGTGACAGGGACAGAGCTGAAAAACTCGTGCCTATTGTACTCGTGCCTTCTTTCTATTATACCACCATTCATGAAAAAGTTATTTTCCCCGTTGGACAACAGTTGCCTCTATGGACTCGCCTGGACTGCTGTGACCATAAGAAAAGGTATCTCGTGGGGAAAACAAACCAGCATTGCATGTACAAGGGGCCAGGGGTGGTACTCACTGACTGTGCTCAGTGGACTCTGCCTGTGAACTGTCCCTTTAAGTTACTCGGTTACAACTTACCCCACCCTCGCCTCCCGTCCACTTGTTACACTGTAATTGATAGGAACACTGGCCTCATGCATTTTGGCAGTATTGTGGGCCCAGTTCCATTTTCTGCAACTACAGTCATGGCCAAAAGTTTTGAGAATGACACAAATATTATATTTTCACATGATCTGCTGCCATCTGGTTTTTATTTGTGTTTTGACAGATGTTTTTATCACAGACAGAAATATAATTGCAAACATATGAGTAACAAAAGCTTATATTGACAGTTAGAATGAGTTAATGCAGCAAGTCAATATTTGCAGTGTTGACCCTTCTTCTTCAGGACCTCTGCAATTCTCCCTGGCATGCTCTCAATCAACTTCTGGACCAAATCCTGACTGATAGCAGTCCATTCTTGCACAATCAATGCTTTCATTTAGTCAGAATTTTTAGGTTTTTGTTTGTCCACCCAAAATCTCTATTTTGTTCCCTGAGCCATTTAGTTATCACCTTTGCTTTATGGCAAGGTGCTCCATCATGCTGGAAAAGGCATTGTTAATTGCCAAACTGCTCTTGGAGGGTTGGGAGAAGTTGCTCTTGGAGGACATTCTGGTACTATTCTTTATTCATGGCTGTGTTTTTAGGCAATACTGTGAGAGAGCCGATTCCCTTGGCTGAGAAGCAACCCCACACATGGATGGTTTCAGGATGCTTAACAGTTGGCATGAGACAAGACTGGTGGTAGCGCTCACCTTGTCTTCTCCGAATGAGGCGTTTTCCTAATGTCCCAAACAATCGAAAAGGGGATTCATCAGAGAAAATAACTTTACCCCAGTCCTCAGCAGTCCACTGCCTGTACCTTTTGCAGAATATCAGTCTGTCCATGATGCTTCTTTGCTGCCCTCCTTGAGACCAGGCCTTGCTCCAAGAGTCTCCGCCTCACAGTGCATGCAGATGCACTCACACCTGCCTGCTGCCATTTCTGAGCAAGCTCTGCACTGCTGGTAGCCCGATCCCGCAGCTGAAACACTTTTAAGAGACGGTCCTGGCGCTTGCTGGTCTTTCTTGGGCGCCCTGGAGGCTTTTTGGCAACAATGGAACCTCTCTCCTTGAAGTTCTTGATGATGCGATAGATTGTTGACTGAGGTGCAATCTTTCTAGCTGCAATACTCTTCCCTGTTAGGCCATTTTTGTGCATTGCAATGATGACTGCACGTGTTTCTTTAGAGATAACCATGGTTAACAGAAGAGAAACAATGATGCCAAGCACCAGCCTCCTTTTAAAAGTGTCCAGTGGTGTCATTCTTACTTAATCATGACAGATTGATCTCCAGCCATGTCCTCATCAACACCCATGGAGCAATCACTGAAAAGAGGTTAGCTGGTCCTTTTAAGGCAGGGCTGCAATGATGTTGAAATGTGTTTTGGGGGATAAAGTTCATTTTCTAGCCAAATATTGACTTTGCAAGTAATTGCTGTTAAGCTGATCACTCTTTATAACATTCTGGAGTATATGCAAATTGCCATTAGAAAAAGTGAAGCAGTAGACTTTGTAAAAATTAATATTTGTGTCATTCTCAAAACTTTTGGCCATGACTGTACAGTGGGAAGTGTTTAAAGGGGAAAGAGCTGCTAGGAAGGCGGTTAGAAGGCAGCATAAATCTTTCTTCTACGACAGATGGTCTGTTGCGATAGTTAAACGTAAAGAATCTGTCAGCTAGGGTTCCATGGTCATGTCCAATCAGCAATATCATAACTACAGATGCAAGCACGACTGGATGGAGGGCACATCTAAGAGACAATGTAGTCCAGGTCGTGTGGGTGAACCAAGAGGAAAAGAGTTCATCCAACATGAGGAAATTATTAGCAGTGAAAAAGGCGTTAAACACAATTACTCCTTGTCCTTCAGAGCTGTCATCTTAGGCTACTTTCACACATCAGTTTTTTTGAGAGAGAGAGAGCTTGATTTCCAGAATCAGGATCAGTATTTTGACGGATTTCACAAAAGACTGGTCCGGTTCCATTGACTTCTATTATTTACGGCCTCCTGATGCGCCGCTTCAGGCACTATCAGGCGGCTCCGGAAAAAAAAAAACTTGCAGTCAGCGTCTTGTCCGGCCGCCGGAATGTACATTTCTGCCGGATCCGGACAAAAACGGATGCAACGCAACGACATCAGGCGCAATTCGGCGTTAATGAAAGTCAATGCCAAAAAACGCGTCCGGTAACGGATGCGTTTTTTTAAGAACACGCCGGATCGCGCCTGATGTCAAAAAACTGATGTGTGAAAGCAGCCTTAGTAAACTGTCAGACAATCGAGTGACAGTGGCATATTGAAACCATCCAAGGGGAACAAGATCTCGCTCCTTGATGGAGATAACGGGGGATATTTTTCGGATAGCAGAATACCTCTTCCCTGACCGCATTACACATAAAAGGGAGGGAGAACAACAATGCAGATTTCCTGAGTCTGAATCAGTTGGGACAGGGGGAATCCAGCAGAGTATAGGTCTGTGGGGGACGAGGGGGGGGAGAGAGGGCAGACACAGATCTGTTTGCCAACCAGGGTATCCGGAAAGTGGACAGGTTCTGTTTTCTGAACCCAAGGGAAGAGCCTTATGCAGTGAGTGCCTGTTGAATATCATGGGGGACCAGCCTAGCCTATGCTTTTTCTCCTATAGCAATGATACTGTCAGTACTGAGGAAGATAGCGCAAGTGTGATACTAATTGCCCTGTTCTGGCCCAAGAGACTGTGGTTTTCATGGATGAGGCAGATGTCCATTTCAGATCCTTGGGTACTGCCAGAGATTTCAGACCTGCTCTCTCAGGGCCCAGTTTATTAGCCCCAGGTTTTGGGTCTCTATTTAATAGCCTTGATATTTAGAGGTTGCTGCCAACACAAAGGGTTTTTTGCAGAGTTAAGTATCTACCCTTATGAAAAGCAAGAAACCTGTGACCACAAGGATATATGGTAGAACTTTTGAAGTAGTTTCTATCTAGTTCAAGGGAGGAACTTGGTGGAGAAGTTCTAATAAAATCTATCCTAGAATTTCCTCAAAAAGGGTTGGAGCTTGGGTTGTCTACCAGCACCCTTAAAGTTCAGGTTTCAGCCCTAGGGGCACTGTTTAATTATAACCTAGCAGCCAATAGTTGGGTAACTAGATTTA
The DNA here is from genome assembly GCA_033576555.1 of Oophaga sylvatica. NCBI lineage: Eukaryota > Metazoa > Chordata > Amphibia > Anura > Dendrobatidae > Oophaga > Oophaga sylvatica. Next base: position 198,234,332 of record JARQOD010000005.1, on the reverse strand, counting down.
TTATAAACCTGTGATAGATCCAGAACAATCCTTAGTCCAAAGATTCTGCCTGGGATTTGAATTTAGTTTTGGAAGCACTAACCAGAAGTCCCTTTTGAGTCCCTACAGGAGTTAAAGATTAAGAATCTCACCTTAGAGGTTGTAACCCTAGTGGCGTTAACATCGGCTCATATAGTTAGCGATATTCAGGCTTTGTCGGTTAATCGCCCATACGCTAAGGTTTTAGAAGACCGGTTAGTTTTGAGGCCTGATCCTACCTACCAAAAGTGGCTAGGAGGTTCCATAGAAGTCTAGTCATACTTCCCTTTTGTAATAGTCCTAGGACCCTAAGGCCTCTTTCACACTTCAGTCGTTCGACGTCAGTCAAAATCCGTCAAAGCGTGAAAAAAACGGATCCGCCTTTTTTTATGGTGGATCTGTTTTTTTGCCATTGAGTTGCATTAGTGATGGATTTTGACTCCAGAAGGGGTTTTCTGCTTACAACAACGGAGCCTCTGTCGGATTCCGCCAAAAACGGATGAAGACGGATCCGCCACCCATAGGCTTCCATTATACAAGTCGGCGGACGCGACGGATCCGTCATGATCCGCCTTTTCGACGCACACAAAAAACGTCCCATTGTACGTTTTCAAAAACCGACAGATGCCAAAATTATGACGGATCCGTCATTTGACGGATCCAACTGACGCCCATCCGTCAAAATCTGTCACTAATGCAACTCAATGGCAAAAAAGGCGTCCGCCACAAAAAAAAGGCGGATCCGTTTTTTTCACTCTTTGATGGATTTTGACTGACATCGAACGACTGAAGTGTGAAAGGCCTAAGAGGAGCAGTTCCACATGCAGGATTTTAGAAGGGCCCTAATTGAATACATGGAAGCCGCTATAGAGTGGAGGAAAACACAATTGTTTTGTGTTCTTTCCAAGCCCCTGAAAAGGTTTAAAGTATCAAAGGGCACCCTAGCGAAATGGATTAGGGAGGCCATTAAAGTAGCTTATTCTGCCAGTAATGTGTCGGTTCCAGAAGGTATAAGTATCTATGCACCAAATATGTAAGGCAGCAACTTGGTCCTCTCCTTTTAACCTTCTAAAGCAGGGGTCTCAAACTCAATTTACCCGGGGGCCGCTGGAGGTATAATCTGGGTGAGGCTGGGCCGTATCAGGTTTTCCACAAGAAAAGCTCTTACAAAACAGGTGGAAATAGGCTATCACGACTAAATGAACCTATACAAAGAGCCATACTGTGGGGCTGGAAATCTGGCACCTGCGCAGTGAGGATCTCTGCGCCTGTCCCTCATCTCCCTCCGCCGCTTTCCTCACTGTGCAGGTGCCAGATTCCCAGCCCTGCAGCGTGAATACATCATAACACACTGCTGGGCCGGTGACGTCACAAGGAGAGGAGGCGGGGGCTGGAAACAAGAGGGGCATGATGGAAACCGCTGATGCCGCTGATACAGGGGGAGAAGACATACCTCCCTGACAGAATAGAGGTATGTCGGACAGCTTATAAAAGTGTATATTTCAACGTTCCTAACTATCAGAAGCTTAAGAGCCACCTTCACAGAATGCAGCCTTAGTGCTGATGAAGGTGACTTTTATTTAAAAAAAAGCCCTGGGGGGTTGACAGGTTCCCTTTAACTGATCTAACTTTTGGAAGAAAGGTTCCGTAAGTGGTGGTCCCTCCCTAAGGTGGTTTGTTTTCTCTATAAATCTCTCAAATGGTGCTGTCATGGGTGAAGGGAAAAAATCTAACTTACCAGTAATGGGATTTTTCAGGACCCATGACAGTACTCTTGTATTCCACCCCTATCACCAGTGTGGGTGCATTATTTAAGTTAAATGATTAGATTAAGATTGTGTTGATAATTTGGTGTAGGTATGTTAATAACTTTTTGGAGGTCCGCTCTTGCTCTTTAACTTTACTGATGCTGGGGAGAGGTGTCACCCTTTTATTTCAGTGGGTTTCCTGTCCTGGATGGGCGGAACCTCTCAGGTGGTGCTGTCATGGGCTCTGGAAAATCCCATGATCAGTGATTAACTTAGATTTTCTAAATTGTTCATTGTAATGGATGTTTAAGTAAAGAATGTCTCTCCGTTAAAAGACAATCTGTCAATAAGTTTTTGTTATCCGATGTGACAACTTTATTTTTTAGGGGCAGACGGCCTGAATCCAGTGATATGTCACTTACTAGACTGAGTGCTGCAGTTTTTCTGCATATCTGCCAATTCTCGGAATGCGGAGTTCTGTATAACCTTGACCACATCACTGCATGACATCTTTTTGTGTACACTGTGCATAGGCAGAAGGCTGCTGATCTGTTGTGGGCATGTCTTATGTAGAGCTCATAAATATGGTGCATTACATGGCAGCAGGTTTTATTAATTCTGTAGTGATAATCTCCTGCTAAGTGGTTTTTTTTTTAATCAAAACTGCAACAAGCAGCCCAATAAGTGTCACATCGCTGGAATCGGGGTCTCTGCTCCTACATTATGCTGCACTCGGCAGCACACCTGGTAACAGTCCCTTTTAATTGTGCCACCATCTCTAGTCCCATATACATGTGATTAGCTCATTGATTGATCATTGATGTTTATTTGTGAAATTATCTCCACTGTAAACTGTACAGCAGGATTATACTAAGGGCTTGGTTATGTTCTTTGACATTGAGTAACACTTGATCGGGTAATTCCCTACCTGTGAAAGATACATTATCTGGTTTCAGTTTTACTGTAATCCTCCGCACACCCGGGAGCCTTTTTATTAAGTATTGGATCATCTTACTTCCTATCTATAGTTAGTGTAAAGGTGCACGTCCTCTGTTGGAGCATGTGCTGCATTACCTAATACCAAGAACACTCATGACTGCCTAAAGTCACAATTTCAACATTGCACATACTTTGAAAAGGTTGAAATCATCCTGTAGTGGTCACCAATTGCTAGTAGAATTTCAATACAATGGTTTTGTTGCTAGTTTTGGACCGCAAGAAGCATGCATTTATTATATTTAACTTAAGATATGTTGTCCACTTAATTTGGTCAGGATATAATCCTAGATTATGTCCCTGAATCATGATACAAATTTCTAGCATTCTGTAGAACATGAATAAACATTTTTTTGTTATATATATTTTTATGCACTCAATTATTATTATTATGATTTATTTCTATAGCACCATTGATTCCATGGTGCTGTACATGAGAAGCGGTTACATACAAATTACAGATATCACTTACAGTAAACAAACTAACAATGACAGACCGATATAGAGGGGAGAGGACCCTGCCCTTGCGGGCTTACATTCTACAGGATGTGGGGAAGGAGACAGTAGGTTGGGAGTTGCGGTAACTCCGCTGTTGGTTGAGGCGATATCTCCGGTAGTGTTGAGGAGGCAGCGGGGTCATTGCAGGCTGTAGGCTTTCCTGAAGAGATGGGTTTTCAGGTTTCGTCTGAAGGATCTGGATGTGGTTGATAGTCGGACGTGTTGGGGCAAAGAATTCCAGAGGATGGGGGCTATTCGGGAGAAGTCTTAGAGGCGGTTGGGTGAGGAGCGAATAAGTGTGGAGGAGAGAAGGAGGTCAGAGATATATGGAGGAGACAGGTTATAGATGGCCTTGTAGGTCAGTATTAGTAATTTGAACTGGATACACTGAGGGAATGGGAACCAGTGGGAAGAAGTGGAGAAGTGAAGGAGTAGCGAGGAGAGAGATGAATTAGTCGGGCAGCAAAGTTAAGGATGTTGCAGTATGAGCTTAAAAATGAAAATCTGTGCAAAATAATAAGTTTAAAGGGGTTTTCCCAACTTGTGCTTTTGTCTTATTCTTGAGACATGCCTTAAATGTATAGTAAATGAAGGTTCCAACAAAAGGACCCTTGTCTAACTTGTATAGTGGTCTGATGCATGTTGCTGACACTGGAGACGTGGGACCCTCATCTACTATGTTTGTGGCATAACCTGTGGGTAATAACCTAAATGAACAAGATGGGAATTCCTATTGAAAGAGGACATGTAACCAGTAGGGGTAGTCAAACTTGAATGGTAAAGTTCTTGGTCCATATAGAATATCTAGCATCCGTGCATGGACCCTGAACACGGGCTTATCCCTAAAGTCCGTATCACTGTTCAGGTTCGGCTGCCTGAACATCCGGTGTTTCCCACACTGTCATCTGTGTGACATTGTGAGAAACACCAGCTCTGATTGGCTGTAAGGTCAGTACCACTGGTCAGAGCGCTGCTATTCCCACGCTGTCAAAGAAATGATGGCGTTTGATCCAGCAGCTATTACCGTCGGTCAAAGGCATCGGCTGATAAGAGTACTACTCATCATCCTGTGCGTGGTCTCGCTGATGGCAATCATGCCCTGCACATGGGGTAAGCGACATAGCGAATCAGAAGAACTATACTACATTTCTAATTGGAGGCATTTGTTAATATAATTATTACACATTCTACATATTGGGATAGGATCTTGGAGATGGGAGTACCCCATTAATTCAAAACCTACACGTCGTAGAATGCATCCACATTTCAGCATTAATTTTGTGTTCTATAATGATACTCCATATTTTATGTTCTATTTTTCAATTCGGCCAACTTTACAAAACATACCACGTTCTCCCGTTACTCAATTGTCATAATTTTTTTCTGTGTTGCAGGTCATACCGATGTTGCCCAGATTACTTTGTGAAGAGCTTTGCAGCTTAAATCCAATGGCAGACAGACTGACTTTTTCTGTCATCTGGAAAATTACTCCACAGGGGAAAGTAAGTGTTGCTTATAATTTAATTTTAAAATATTAAAGAATAAATGAAAGTGTAGGGCTCGATCACAATGACTGACTGTTTAGTTCAGTTTCAGCAGTTGTTAATATTCTGGGTAGAAGCTGCTTTCTGATTGAGGTAATGGGCTATAGGGATAATCATACCCACAAACATACAGTCCTGACCATTAATCTTAAATATAGTTTATAATAAATTATTTTAAACCTTGCTTCAAGTTTAATCCTTTCCATTTTTGATTTACTTTGATTTTTTGTTTTGATACTCTTTAATTTAATATTGACCATTCAAAGAACGTCTTATGAATTCGGTGTAAGATTAGTTGTGTAACTTTTACATTGAAATATTGTGTGTAAATATATAGCTACAATCTGAACAGCGCTACAAGTTTATGGTTTTGCAGATTCCAGAGCCATTTGCTGGTGTACTGTTTTAATTAATTTTATTAATGACCTAATTCATATGCGTTTATTTGGGTCACACTTTAGATCCTTGAAGAGTGGTTTGGTCGAAGTGTTATCTGCTCTTGTGTGAAGCTGAGCTATGACCATGCACAGAGCATGATTGAGCGTCCAGACAGACTACCTGATGTGCAGGAGCTGCCGCCGGTGTCTCCAGATCATACAGTTCAAGAGATTCAGCAGGCAGTGCTCAACCTGCATCTTATTGCAAAGAATTTACGCAGACAACGATTTAAAGATGGCGCTTTAAGACTGGACCAGGTAAAAGTTTATTTTTCGTGACATATATTTGTTTGATGTATAAAATTGTGATATTAGATCATTGTGTAGTAAAAATACATGACCACTTTCTACAGGACACTAATGATGTAAATTGAGGAAAATCTTTGGCTCCAGTTCATTAAGCAGTTTTCGCTAGTTTTCTGGTGTAAAACTGCTTGATGTCACACATTTTTGAGCAATTAGCTGTTGTCAATGTCGTCATTTTTTTTTTTTTTTTTATGCATGGCTTCCCCAACTTCTTGAAAAGTCAGCAAAACTTGTCTGGGAGTGGCATGATCAAACACGGCCGACAAATGCATGATGATTTATGCCACGAAAGTGGATGTAAATGTACTTTAGTCATTGAAAATAATAGATGCTAATATTTGCACCAAATTCATTGACATGTGCTTGCCTCTCAAAGGGAACCTGACAGTAGCTATGTACTGCCCAAACCAAGGGCAGCATGTATCCTACACTGGCTGTATGATTTCAGCCTTATACGTTTTACACTTAAACAATGTCACAGAGAAAAAACATTTAAAAGCCGCGAGGACCAAGCTGCACGGGTGTCAAGTTGAAAAATCAGGTCTCTACCTGTGTTCAGACACCTGTCAGTCATTCGTGGTCAAGGAGAAGCTGCCGAGAACCCGCCTTTTCGACTAGTCATCAGCTCTGTCCCCAGCTACGTTTAAAGTAGGGTTTTTCTCTAAAGCACCACAGCATTTCATAGTGAAGCATACATCCAGCCAGTGTCTGATACTTCCTGACTCCTTGCAGCTTCCTTTCTAAGGCCGGGGTCACACTAGCGATGAATACGGACGAGTGCTATGCAATAAAACATTGTATAGCACTCGGACCAGTATTCATCTATGGGGCAGCTCCCATCACCGTTTTTTTTTTCTCGGCCGTATTCTACGTGCGAGTGAAATCGCAGAATGCTGCGATTGTCACCGACACTCAGCCGAGTCTCTGCTCACTCAGCGTACATCATTCGGATATAATCCGAGTGCTGTGCGATATTTGCTGACCCTGGCAATGGAGGAGATGGAGAAATTAGTTTCTCTGCCTCCTCCGCAGCTGTGCTCCGATCCGCTCTGTGCGAGAGGCTCGGAGCACAGTCACATGACACTCGGCTCCCGCACGCAGCAGAGCCGGAGCCGAGGGTCATTAGCATATCGCATCCAATGCTCTCACATCACATGCCATACACTAGTGTGACCCCGGCCTAACAGAGTGTCATATCTTGAATCTTATGGGCTCCAAATCAAATAATGAGGCCCCTAATTCTTGAAAGCCTTAAATAGTAACGGTCTTTCCATATGGGTCAGAGGGGCTTTTTGGACCCTCTAGGCTCCATGGCCGGGTGCGATTGCAACCGATGCACCTAATATAGTTACGACCCTGCAAACAAATATACCTTAACCGAAACAATCTCTGACAGCGGCATTCAAGGTTCACAGCACAGGTGAGGATGGCATCATTCCAGGCTCTCATTGGCCGCTTTCTTATTGCAGTGTATAGAACAAGAGATCAGAGGTTAAAAAGAAAAAAAGTACACATTTAAAAAAAATTAAAAAAATAAAACTAGATTAAAAGCATCCCTTTTTCCTCTTGGAAATAATAAAAAAGTACACTCAGCATGTCAACCTTTTTGCAAAAGTACCATTTTTCCAAATATTTTTTTTATGCTTAAAATGTTATTAAACTTTAATCCAACAGATAAATGTTGAGATAAAGGTCTTGTGCACCAATGCGAGGAATTTGGTCTTCTTTTCAGAAGACCATGCTCTCTGAGAATCTTTCTCTTTTCTATTAAGATGCGGCTGAATCTTTAGGTGGGTCCGTGAGCCATTGATGGATCATGGAGAGTGTCTCCCACGGGATCCTCAGATGTACAAGGGGACTCAAAGAAGGTGAAGTCTGTATGATGGTGGGAGGGACTGTAGGAAGTGCTATTGATGAAGTGTGTAGTGGATTTAGACCAGGTAGGACTGGAGGATTGGTGAGTTCTTAGTTTAGTAATCTTTGCTCTCCCGCTAAGAATTGCTTGATTTGACATTTTCCTTGGCATAGCCACTCGTTGAATGTGCCTCTTGAGTTTCCTGGTTGGAAAAAGTTAAAAAGGCAAAGGGTTGAGTGGCAGTGAATTTTAAGAAAAGGAAAAGTTTCAATTTTAAAGTAAGTCCTGTTGTGGGATGAGAGAGTATATTTGTTAGCCGTGTTTGTAGCCATGGCAAATATGTTATGACAATAAAAGATTGTTCTAGTTATCCCCATCATTTTTGTGTTAAATGCCTACATAAGTCTGCTGCAGCACCACAATTGGGTATTTAGAAGGGTCCAAAAGGGTTATACGTCTAGTGGCTTTTTGCATTGAGAGTTGAGCAAGGCTGTGCATTGCAGTACATAAAATTATTTCGCCCACATAGCAAATGCCAGAAATCAAAACAATAGACATGCCAGAATTTCCATTTTTTTATTGCAGTACCTCTGAAAATAAATGCAATAAAATATTTTTTTCGAATAAAATACTTTGTCGCCATAATTTTCTTTTTTTAACCACTCTTCACTTCACTTGCATTTTTTTTCTCGTTTCCCTCTATTTTATGAAAAAATGAGTGATGTAATGCAAAACTGCAGCTCATAATGCAGAAATAAGCCCTTACAGAGCTATGTTGACAGAAAAATAATGTGATAACTATGGAAGAGGAGGAGAAAAAAAATGAATGAAAAACACTGGCTGTGGCAGGAGTGGGTCAGTGCTAAAGAGCAAATGCACAATATCCAACGTGCAGGAAAAGTAACACAAACTACAGTAAAATGAATCTAGATTCCAAATAAGCTATTCATTAAAGACCAATTCTGTTCTATACTACATTTCTACATTTCTGCTCTCCACCTTGGCTGACGTAAAAGAGATTTGCTGTTACTTACATCTAAAGTTGCAGAATTCACTGACCTCATATGTATGGGCCAGGTTTTTGCATTTTGAGAAGACGAAGGCACAGATACTTTCATGTGGAATAATAGAATTTCCAGTTGTCCGTAAGTAACATCATGCAGAGACCCGGCAACGATTGCACTGTGCAGTTGTATTTGTTTTTTTATAGGTAGAAATGGAAAGGAAGACCCAAAGTAAGCGAGCACTTCTGTGTCCAGTAGTGTGCTTTTGGCCTACAGCTGGCCAGTTTGTTTCTGCATATCGTGTATTTGTTTTACTTTTAAATGTCTACATATCCTGTGATTTCAATTATTCCACAAATTTACTTTGATGTTGCATCTTGATTTATTTAGTACAGAATGTGCGTGCCATGCATTATATGCATGGCACACATGCATGTAATGCATGGCACACATAAATACATGCACTTTCACATCTTGGCAGGCAATCTAATGAGGTTTATAATGGTGGCCTAAGGAACATTCTTCCACGCTTAATCAATTTGGGCACGCAAATCCTCAAGATCTTCTGCTGGCAGCTGCCTCTGCAAATGCTGATAAATGATGTCCCAGATGGGCTTAAAGGGAACCTGTAACCTCGTTTTTAGCTATTAATCTGCCCCCAGTGCCTTGTTAGTGACACTATGTGCATCACCAACATGTTTTTGTTAAAGAAAAGCTCCAAGTATTGGGTTTAAAAAAATACTTTATATCATTATAGGATTCACTCACATACCTTTTTTTTCAGTCATAGGGGTGGAAACTTTACCTTTTCTATCACAGATCATCCAGTGTACTTTTGAAATTGGGTATGCCTACAGCAATGCATTTGATTGCCATTAGGGTATGGTTCCACGTTCCGGAACCAATGCGCTTTGGACGGAGCGGAAATTTATCATGGTTTTATTTTTGCTTTAAAGGGGGGTCTGAGGTTAATTTTATAAAGAGCCTTTATAAAACTAAGATTTTATGTAAAAACGCTTTAATAAACTTTACCACATCAAAGCTTAGTGTGTTCAGTAATTCACCATCTTGAATCTCCTCTTGCATAGTGACAGCTGTGCGATGTCAGTGATGGGTTTATAACTGGCTCATTCAGCAGCACGTCTACACAGGTCTCCGTTTTCATCAAGTTCCGCCATCCTGTACTCTGGAATCATATATCCACTCTGTAACTTATGATGTGGAGTTAAAGGGAGCCAGTCATGTTGGAAAAAAATGGGATCTGATCTGCAGGCAGGATGTTATAGCGCAGGAGGATCTGATCAGATTGATGTACATTTTTTTGTTGGAGAAGTTGCAGTAAAACTTGTGTATACAATCAGCAGGCACTTCAATCAAAAATAAATGTCCAGTGGGTGGTGCTGTTCATTGATTGACAGGTCCCATTTTCTATACAATGCTGGCCACACATCACACTGCGTGTACAATGTGACAGGTTCCCTTTTTAAGTGGTTTTATACTCCAGATGAATAGCAAAATGAAAAAATAAGAATTCAGAAATGTTAACCTTTCAAAAAAAAAAAAATTCTAAATCCTATTCCCCTGTATTTAAAGGGAATCTGGATTCTGGAATGATGTAGATGAGCCCCTGATGTAACCTGAAAGATAATAAAAACAAGTTAGATTATACTCACCCGGGAGTGCGGTCTGGTCCGATGGGTGTCACAGGTCCGGGACTGGCGCCTCCCATTTTCATGTGATGACGTCCTCTTCCTTGCTTCTGTCGTGGCTCCTGCACAGGTGCTCTGATCTGCCCTGTTGAGGGCAGAGTAAAGTACTGCAGTGTGCAGGCGCTTGGCCTCTCTGGCCTGTCCCAGCGGTTGCGCACTGCCGTACTTTGCTCTGCCCTCAACAGGGCAGAGTAGAACGCCTGCACAGGAGCCGTGACAGAAGCAAGGAAGAGGACGTCATCGCATGAAGATGGGAGGCACCGGACCCGGACCTGTGACGCCCATTGGACCGTACTGCCCCCCCGGATGAATATAATCTAACTTGTTTTTCTTATCTTTCAGGTGACATCAGGGGCTCATCTACAGCATTCCAGAATGCTCTAGATAAGCCTCTAATGGCGGTGGCCGCATCTTATATGCAAAAACTGAGGTTACAGATTCCCTTTAATTATGGTTAGTACACTGCATATCATACAAATGGGGTAGAACGTCACTGCAGAAAATTACCACGTGGTCAATCTAGTCTAACATTTGTTTATTTAGGTGTCGAGTGTATACATTTAAAATGGATGACTTGCATAGAAAGTAATGCTGTCCTCGTCTTATACACTCCTGTACATTGAAGTTGCAACACAAGAAAAGAAAGTCGGGGAATTATGGAAATCACAGTATCGGTAGACATGTTAAGGATATGCAAATAATGAAAATATAGAAAATTTCATAATCATTGGAGTAGGACCAGTATTTCATTCCTTCGTGAAGGCCTATTCGTTGACCTCTCACCATTTCTCTGTCTATCATGGTGCAGAGCATGACTGCAATGGAAGAAGGAATAGAAGTTTATCATCTTCAATGATGAGTCCAGCTTGTCTTGGACAAAATAACCAAAGATTGGTCTGGAGACTACTTCATGAGGCAACATCACACTGGTACCACCAGGATTGTCAGGTGGCATAATGTACTATTGATTTTGTCATGGAATCTCTGGTGCTGCCATTTTTCCAAAGTGTCCCTGGAGTAGTTTTTTGACACACCAACGTCAGGCCTTATCTTGCTCATACTACTGTGTACAGTTTGCATTGCCTAGACATACTTCCATGGCATGCACTGTCCATAGATTTATCTCCCATCGAGCACATCTGGGAGGTCTTTGGTGATCAACCTCAAAGAGAGCTTCCAGCAGGAGATATTGATGATTTGATTGCCCGAGTACACTGAGCATGGTAGAACATTATGCGGCGGGCACACATATCCACATAAACTGTATGGGGGGAGGGGGGTCACAGTGCAGCCAGTATGATTGAATGCATCAGTACAGAAGGAAAGTTGAAGGGAACTCTGCAGCCTTGACTGATCATTCAACTGACAGCCATCTTGGCTAGTTCTCCCATACACTAGAGCACTTGATTGATCGATACACGTACACTCTCCTGTACACATTAGATAAGTTGGCCAAAACCTCAGAATTAAGCTGTAAGGTGAGGACTCCATAGACCATTAAATGGTTGACCAAGTCTTCCCCGATGCAGTCGGGAGAGAGGCACAGCCATCGTTTCAACCAAAATCCCACGTTTTTTTTCTTTTTTAATACTACATCCTTCATTTACATTCAATTTACAAAATGGATATTCAACATTGAATGTGTTAGAACTCTCCTGTTAGTTTTTTTTTTATCTTGCTGGTCACATGACCTTTGTGGCCTATTTAATCCGGCTCCACCCTTCTGGCTTTGCTGGACTTCATTGTAACTTATACTCTTAAGCTAGCCAGGTGCTTTGTTACCTAACTCAGACAGTTTTTGCTTGGTCTTCTGACCTCTATGTTCTATGTTCTTTGTTTTGCCTTTTGCTGCTACAACTTCTGTTAGGAGGTGTCCATCTTTTCTCCCAGTCCCTAGTCCTTGTAGGGATCCCTCCCTCACATCTATAGGTCTTCGTTCAGACTAGCTGAGGACTTTAGCGGGTCTGATCGCAGGATCAGGTTCCCCGTTACATCATAGGGATCCAGCTTAGTTCTATTGTAGGGGCAGACCTCCCTTCTTTCCTTAGTGCTTGTAGCAGATCATAACAGTAAGTCCAGCCCAAAAATATCTCTAAGGAAAGATTTCCAGTTTTCATCATGGTGTCGGTTCAGGATTTGGCTCAACGCCTGCAGGGACTCTCTCTGGAGGTGGCTGAGATCCAGCAACACGTGAGTAGTTGTTCTGGAGCACATTTCGTGGAGCCAAAGGTACGTTTGCCTGATTTATTTTTTGGTGAACAACAAGATTTTTTTTCTTTTAAAAATGCTTGCTTGTTGTATTTCGTTTGAGACCCAGATCCTCTGGTGATGAATCTCAGCGCATAGGGTTCATAATGTCACTTTTGCGCAAAGAACCTCAGGACTGGGCCTTTTCTCTGCAACCTAGTGATCCATGCTTTAGATCAGTGGATAGTTTTTTTTCTGCTTTGGGGTTATTATATGACGATCCTGATCGTGTTTCATCAGCTGAGACAGAATTGAGACATTTGAGACAGGGATCAGGTAATGTGGAAAAATACTGTACTCACTTCCGTCGGTGGTCTACTCAGGTGGGGTGGAACGATTCAGCTTTGAAAAGATTAATTTCTTGCAGGGCTAAGTGAAAGGGTTAAAGATTTGCTGATTGCTTATCCCATACCTGGTAACTTGCAAGAGGCTATGTAATTAGCCATACGGGTGGATAGGAGACTGCGTGCAAGGGTTAATGAGAGTAAATCCTCTGCCATGTCAGCCCCAAGTCTTGAGAGTTTCTGTTCTGACATTGGAGAGCCGATGGAGATCGGAGCGATGGCATCTCGCTCTCAGGAAAAAGACCGCCGGTTTTCTGAAGGTTTGTGCTTTTATTGCGGCAAATCTGACCATTTCATTAAGAACTGTGTGCTTCGTATGTACAAAGAAAAAAAAAAAAAAAGTCAGTTTTGCCCGTATAGCCTGTTTAAATACTAAGGGCGTTTTTCTTTCTGCCACTACTACTGCTGCTCAGGAAGAATTAATGGATTTTTGGGTATTTTTCGATTGTGGTTCCACTCTGAATGTGATTGATGAAGAATTCTTGGAAAAACTTAAATTAAAACCTAAACCTTTGTCATCCCTATTGCTGTGGTTTCTGTTGATGGTTCTCCCTTGATGAATGTTACTCACAAGATCTGTGAATTTCCTCTCACCATTAATGGTGTTCACCAAGAGAATTTGGATTTGGTAGTTTTGAATAATTTGCCTTCTCCAGTGATTTTGGGGTTACCCTGGTTAAAATTACACAATCCTGTACTGGACTGGTCTACCAATGAAATTAAGTCCTGAAGCCCCAAGTGTTATGACAAATGTTGTGACGGGCGTATTGCTTCAGTGGATAAAGGGAATTACCTGTACCTATTCAGGATTTTTGGAAAGTTTTTTCTGAGAAGGAATCGCAGATTTTGCCCCCTCATAGAGACTATGATTGTACTATTGAATTTGTCCCTGGAGCGACTCTTCCTAAAAGTCGTTTATTTAATTTGACTATTCCTGAGAGAAAGCTTTGGAGGAGTACATACAGACAAGCTTGGCCGCCGGTCACATTAGACCTTCTAATTCTCCTGTGGCTGTTGGATTTTTTTTTTGTTAAAAAAAAAGGACGGCGGTTTACGTCCTTGTTTGGACTTTTGTGAGATTAATAAAATTACTGTACGCAATCCTTACCCACTGCCATTGATTCCTGATTTGTTTAACCAGTTAGTGGGGGCCAAGTGGTTTTCCAAAATTGATCTTCGGGGGACATACAATTTATTGCGCATGAAGGAGGGTGACGAATGGAAGACTGCGTTTAACACTCCTGTGGGGCATTTTGAGAATCTGGTTATGCCTTTTGGTCTTACCAATGCTCCTGCATTTTTTCAGAATCTTAGTAATGACATCCTTAGACCTTTGATCGGCAAAAGTGTGGTTGTGTATTTGGATGACATTTTGATTTATTCACCGGATCTGGAGTCTCATTGGCGGAGTGTGCGTGAGGTATTACAGTTGTTAATGGACAATTCACTTTTTGCTAAGCTGGAGAAATGTGAGTTCGCTGTACAGAGAATTAGTTTTTTGGGCTACATTATCTCCAGCGAAGGTTTTGAGATGGACCCGGTGAAAGTTCAAGCTGTGCAGGAATGGCCTAGGCCTATTGGTTTGAAATCGTTAGAGGTTTTTGGGTTTCGCCAATTATTTTAGAAAATTCATTAAAAAATTTTCTATTATTGCCAAACCACTGACCGATCTCACCAGGAAAGGTGCTAATGCGGTTCAGTGGACTACTGAGGCCATTGAAGCTTTTGTGTTTTTAAAGGAGAGGTTCAGCTCTGCTCCCATCCTTATGCAGCCTGATGTGACTAAACCGTTTTTGGTTGAGGTTGATGCTCCTTTTGTGGGGGTCGGCGCGGTGTTGTCTCAGGAAAACACGGATGGAGTGGATCCTTGTGCTTTTTTTTCAAAAAAAAATTCTGAACTGAATTATGATAATGGTAATCGGGAATTATTGGCCATTAAACTCACATTAGAACACTGGCGGCATCTCTTGGAAGGTGCTGAATTTCCCGTTCTGGTTTTCACTGATCATAAAAATCTGATCTATCTTGATGCTGCCTAATGCTTGAATGCCCGTCAGGCTAGATGGGCACTGTTTTTCTCGTGGTTTAATTTTTCTGTCACTTACATCCCAGGTACTAAGAATGTGAAAGCTGATGCTTTGTCTCGCAGTTTTTCTCCCATGATTGGTACTGAGGAGGAGGAGAACATTTTACAAGAAGGGGTTGTGATTGCTGCTTTGGACTCTGTGTTGGAAGATGAGATTCTTAAAGCACAGGAGAATGCCCCATCTAACACTCACCATTGGGATGTTGTTTGTGCCTGGGACCTTTTAGGAGAGATTTGCTTGTGGAGTGTCATGAGTCTCGGTTGGCAGGTCATCCTGGAATCTCTGAGACCAAGAGACTTGTGGGTCGCAGTTTTTGGTGGCCTGGATGGCAGAAGGAAGTCATTAAGTGGGTGCATCAGTGTACTGTGTGTGCTAGATCTAAGTCTTTCATACTTCTGCTGCGGGGTTGCTTTGCCCTCTGGAGGTTCCTAGTGCACCTTGGACACATTTGGCTATGGACTTTATTACTGACCTTCCCCCCCCTGAGGTTTTCACTGTCATCTGGGTGGTCGTGGACCGTTTTAGCAAGATGTGTCACTTGGTTCCTTTCATCAAACTGCCCTGCGCTAAGACTCTCGCTAAGGCCTTTGTCAAGGAAATTGTCAGACTACATGGTGTTCCTACTGACATTGTTTCTGATAGGGGACCTCAGTTCGTGGCTCGTTTTTGGCGCGCCTTTTGTGACAGGACACAGGACAGGTGTTCATTTGTCGTTTTCATCCGGATATCATCCTGAGTCTAATGGCCAGACAGAAAGGAAAAACCAGGATGTTGAGCAGTTCTTGCGTTGTTTTGTGGCAGACAATCAAGAGGGGTGGTCTGAGTTTCTGCCACTTGCTGAATTTGCTCTTAACAATCATACATCCTCCTCTGCTGGTTGTTCGCCTTTTTTTTGTTGTACTGGGAGACATCCGTCGTTTGGGTCATTCTCCAAATTGGTATCGGCCGTGCCTGAAGAGGAAAATTTTTCTGGTGATTTGGAGAGAGTTTGGACGGATGTGTGTGGTAATCTTGAGGATGCTAACAGAAAATCTAAAGGGTACTTTGATATGAAACGGCAAGAGGTTTTATTTGCTATTGGTGACATGGTTTGGTTATCCTCTAAGAATCTGAGGTTGAGGATTCCTTCTAAAAAATTGGGTCCCAAGTTTGTAGGGCCCTTTAAGGTGCACCAGGTTGTTAACCAATCAGCTGTTAGGTTGGAGGTTCCTACCTCCTGGAAGATTAATCCGGTGTTTCATGTTTCTCTGTTGAAAAGAGCTGATGTGTCGGATGGAGACTCCGCTGCTCCGCCGCTGGTGAAGGTCGGGGAATATGAAATTTCTCGCATCCTTAATTCTAGACGGTATAGAGGTAGTTTGCAGTATCTCGTCGCTTGGAAGGGTTTCGGACCCGAGGATAACTCATGGATGAGGGCGGATGATGTTTCTGCTTCCAGACTTGTCAGAGCGTTTCACAAGAGGTTTCTGGATAAGCCTGGTCCTAGGGGATCTGGAGGATCCTCTTAGAAGGGGGGTACTGTTAGAACTCTCCTGTTAGTTTTTTTTTATCTTACTGGTCACATGACCTTTGTGGCCTATTTAATCCGGCTCCACCCTTCTGGCTTTGCTGGACTTCGTTGTAATTTGTACTCTTAAGCTAGCCAGGTGCTTTGTTACCTAACTCAGACAGTTTTTGCTTGGTCTTCTGACCTCTATGTTCTATGTTCTTTGTTTTGCCTTTTGCTGCTACAACTTCTGTTAGGAGGTGTCAATCTTTTCTCCCAGTCCCTAGTCCTTGTAGGGATCCCTCCCTCACATCTATAGGTCTTCGTTCAGACTAGCTGAGGACTTTAGCGGGTCTGATCGCAGGATCAAGTTCCCCGTTACATCGTAGGGATCCAGCTTAGTTCTATTGTAGGGACAGACCTCCCTTCTTTCCTTAGTGCTTGTAGCAGATCATAACAGTATGCTGCATTTCGAAAGCTGCAGAATGTGTCTGTGCTGTTTCCTGCACATGGAGTTCATTTCAGTACTGTATAGTCATAGGTTTACAAGTATGAAGTGAATTACACATCCTGGGAAGAGTCTAACAAGCAGTAGTTTGATGAGCTCTTTAGGGCTAATTCAACTGTCTCGATGACTGGCAGAAGGGGTTTGATGGCATTATTACTCTATCATCCACATTACGTTGACATTCCTTGAAGTTTGTGTAGCATTTGGTCTTATAAGTATCTAGAATAGAACACACCCAGTTATCTCATGAAGTGAACAGTAACTTTGATGGGGTAATTATATTGTTATGGGTCATTTACATCTATGAAGGGTCTTTACATACAATACATGATTTTGCATGTGCATTTCTAAATGCTGAAAGTATGCATTGAAAGGATTGTCTATACATGTTTAAGGCTTGCTGTTAAATTTTATTTTCCTTATTGAATATTTGATTAGTTTGCTATTACCTCTCATTACTTTAATTTGCCAAAAATAAATCCACACATTAGCGGAATGATTGTTCAGCTTTCATCATTTTTCATGATTCACCCATACAATAGGAGCATTCCACTGAGTTGCGTGTTCTCTGAGAAAGCCAGACTTATCTGGCAGTGGCTTATTTCCCAGATAACAGAAGGATTGGCCAATCCAGCAGGCAAAGCCTTCTCTACAACAATGACCGCATGTGTTGTGGGAGAGTTTGGAGACCCCCATTTTCTGTCTGCTCAACCAACAGAACACTGATCCAAAAATAACCAGTGTTCCTACTAACACAAATTATTTTTCAGACTGTTGGGAGAAAAAACACAAACTGCACAAGTCTTCTCCGATTTGTGGACCAAACTAGTGCACATCAATAACTGGCAGCCACTACACTTGTCATGAGCTGCGGATGTGAATGGCCCGAGTTTTAGTCCTGCCTTCCGAGCCTGGCCTCCAGTATAAGGATCTCTCTAGCCATCAGTGGGCCACAGTCAAGATGTAGACACTTCATGAGTTGCAGTGACTTTTAACTGAGTAATTAGAAGTTTGGTGTTAATTGATTGCTTATTGTTAATGACCATATGGTTGTACAAACAATTAACATTTGATTTTAAAAGTCCAATTAGACTTGCTGCTAATTGTCTGCAGTGCTCACTTGATAAAACAATGTCATGCAAGCGTTGGAGGACCTGGCGCCAACATCTTTGGAATGGTGCTGGGGTGAGAGATGATTAAGTTTTTTTTTTTTTTTTTTTGTTTTTTTTTATTTCTGGAACGGCATAATTTAAAAAAGGTGGACCAAGTAGTGGACAGCAACATTAAAAAGAAAAATGTTAGTCTTTACTCTCATGTCCCCATACCATTCAAACTTATTATAAACATGCTCCTTCCATCTATTATAGGGTTAATTGCCCACATATGAAATATTCTGTAAAAATGCTGAAGATCTGCCATTACTT
Organism: Oophaga sylvatica; assembly: GCA_033576555.1. Classification (NCBI taxonomy): domain Eukaryota; kingdom Metazoa; phylum Chordata; class Amphibia; order Anura; family Dendrobatidae; genus Oophaga; species Oophaga sylvatica. The sequence goes on along the minus strand of JARQOD010000005.1, from coordinate 198,216,121 downwards.
TTTCCTCTCAGTTGGGGATTAGCAGGTTTTTTTTTTTTGTTTTGTTTGTTTTTTGTGTCTATTCGCTTGTTTTTAAATGGCATGATTTGGATTTCAGTTCTACTGTCTGAAATGCTGAATTCTCTTCACATAGGAACATGGTTTGCTTGTTTTACATTTTACTTTTTTATTTAAAAGAAAAAGGGTTTGGGATCGTTTTATCCAGTTGAAAAAAAAATTGCTCTCAAGTGGGGGAAAAAAAAAATCTTGCAGTTGTGATACCTTTTAATGGCTGACAAAAATAAATGATGTTGCAAAGCAAGCTTTCGAGACTTCTTATAGGTCTCTTCTTCAGGCATGGTGTAACCGTTTCTGAAGAAACACAAATGTATGCACACAAAGTGTTCTTCAGAAAGTTTTAACCATTCCTGAGGAAGATACCTGTAAGGAGTCTTGAAAGCTTGCTTTATAACATCATTTATTTTATTTTTTGTTTGATAAAGGTGGGAAAAACAAGATAATCTTGTAGTTTTGATGCCTTTTAATGGCTAATATACATAAATATAAAATCTACCACTGTAAACCACTTTATTGCTATTCCATTTCTATTAAATAGATGGCTATAGCCTTATATTGTAGTAAGGACTAAAGCCTCAAATGAATAATCTTTTTCAATTCTCCATAATTTTGACACTTCTTCAGCAATGTTCTATGAATAGAGTCTTATGGTATGTCATAGATTTACAAATCAAGATCTCACTTCAGAAGTCTGATTTTGGTTTGCCACTGACTTCCGGAATAAACATGCTTCTTAAAGCGACTTTGTCAGCAATATTTCCCTCCCCAACCTATATGCACATGTAGCTGCTGGACTGGGCTTCAAAAGACAAGTCGAGCAGTAACCTTGCATGGTCCGTTTTGATACTCCCTTACTGAGAAATCGGTGTTTGATATGCAAAAGAGGCTGAAAAATTATTTGTGGCTCTGGAGCCTCTATCACTCAAGCTCTATTCTTCGGCCTTCACTTCTTCCTCCTGCTTAACTGACAGCTACTTAGCCTCTATGCCGTGTGATTTCAGGCTATCAGTTAAGCCACAGGAAGTGGTGCTGGGCGAGGAATAGAGCTGGAGTGGTTTCAGAGCTACAGATAGTTCTCCAGCCTAATTTGCATATCAATTAAAACACTGCTTTCTTACTGATGGACTGTCCATGAAAAGGTATTGTTGAACTTGTCTTTGAAAAAGCTACATGCTCTTATAGTTCGACCCCTTAACCCCCAAGGGTGGTTTGCATGTTATTGACCAGGCCAATTTTTACAATTCTGACCGCTATCTCTTTATGAGGTTATAACTCTGGAACGCATCAACGGATCTTTGCGATTCTGAGATTTTCTTGTGACATATTGTACTTCATGATAGTGGTAAAATGTATTCGATAGAACTTGCTTTTATTTATGAAAAAATGGAAATATGGTGAAAATTTTGCAATTTTCAAATTTTTTATTTTTTTCCCTTTAAACAGAGAAATATGTCACACAAAATAGTTGCTAAACAACATTTCCCACATGTCTACTTTACATCAGCACAATTTTGGAACAACATTTTTTTTTTTTGTTAGAAAGCTATAAGGGTTAAAAGTTGACCAGCGATTTCTCATTTTTACAGCAAAATGTACAAAACCATTTTTTTTAGGGACCACCTCACATTTGAAGTTACTTTGAGGGGTCTATATGACAGAAAATACCCAAAAGTGACACCGTTCTAAAAACTGCACCCCTCAAGGTACTCAAAACCACATTCAAGAAGTTTATTAACCCTTCAGGTGCTTCACAGGAGCTGAAGCAACATGGAAGGAAAAAATGAACATTTAACTTTTTTAATCACAAAAATTATATTTTAAAAACCTTTTTTTTTATATTTTAACAAGGGTAAACGGAGAAAATGGACAGATAAAGTTGTTGTGCAATTTCTCCTGAGTACGCCGATACCCCATATGTGGGGGAAAACCACTGTCTTGGCGCACAGCAGGGTTCGGAAGGGAAGGAGCACCGTTTGAGTTTTTCAAACCAAAATTGCCTGGAATTGAGCTTGGACACCATGTCGCGTTTGGAGAGCAACTGATGTGCCTAAACAGAGGAACCCCCCCACAAGTGACACCATTTTGGAAACTAGACCCCTAAGGAACTTATCTAGATCTGTTGTGAGCACTTTCAACCCCCAAGTGTTTCACTAAAGTTTATAATGCCTGGTGTGGGGAAAAAAAATTCCACAAAAATGATTTTTTAGTCCCCAATTTTTGATTTCTCCCAAGGCAATTGGACCCCAATTGTTGTCCAGTTTGTCTTGAATACTCTGATACCCCATATGTGGGGGGGAAAATACTGTTTGGGCGCACGGCAGGGCTCGGAAAGGAAGTAATGACGTTTTGGAATGCAGACTTTGATGGGTGTCATGTTCAGTATGCAGAGCCCCTGAAGTGCCTAAACAGTGGAAACCCCCCATAAGTGACCCCATTTTGGAAACTAGACCCCCTAAGGAACTGATCTAGACCTGTGGTGAGCACTTTGAACCAGGGCTGTGGAGTCGGTAAGCCACAGTTGTGACTCCGACTCCTGGATTTTATCAGGTTCTGGCTCCGACTCCAACTCCAACTCCATCATAAATGGCCAATTCGTAACAATAAATTTACTGTTGTAAATTAACATCGTGCTTATTCAGTTTCTCACCATCATATTACAAGTAATCAGACCACTTAGAGCAAAAACTATATTTAATAGAATACAATTAGAATTTAGCAAATAACTTTTATAAACTCTTGTAAGTAAATATGCAATAAACACTGTAATGCAGTTAATAAGAAGAAATCTATAAATTTGTCCTCAGAAAAAGTATTGTCTCTCTATCTCCAGCAGAACTGCTTATCACTGTTGTTCATAGTTTGATAGAACATATATATTTGAGTAACATTTATAAAATTCATATGAAAGTTCATTTATGAAATATGAATACATTTTTTTTAAAGCTGGAGTCTGTACATTTCTACAGACTCCGACTCCAACCAAAACTGACTCCACGACTCCGACTCTGACTCCACAGCCCTGCTTTGAACCCCCAATTGCTTCACACAAGTTTATAATGCCTGGGCATGAAAATTAAAAATTCTATTTTTTTTCCCACAAAAATGATCTTTTATTCACCAATTTTTTATTTTCCCAAGGGTAACAGGAGAAATTGGACCACAAAAGTTGTTGTTCAATTTGTCCTAAGTACGCTGATACCCTATATGTGGGAGAAAACTACTGTATGGGCACACGTCGGGGCTCAGAAGGAAGTAGTTCCGTTTTTCTTTGCAGACTTTGATGGAATAGTCTGCGGGTGTCATGTCGTGTTTGGAGAGCCCCTGATGTGCCTAAACAGTGGAAACCCCCACAAGTGACCCCATTTTGGAAACTAGACCCCCCCCCCAAGGAACTTATTTAGATGTGTGTTGAGAACTTTGAACACCCAAGTGTTTCACAGAAGCTTATAACATAGAGCCATAAAAATAAAAAATCATTTTTTTTTCCACAAAATGATATTTTTGCCCATAATTTTTTATTTTCCCTAAGGGTAACAGACAAAATTAGACCCCAAGAGTTATTGTGCAATTTGTCCTGAGTGCGCTGATATGCCATATGTGGGGATAAACTACTGTTTGGCGCACGGCAGAGCTCAGAAGGGAAGGATCACCGTTTGACTTTTTCAACGCAGAATTGGCTGGAATTGAGTTCAGATGCCATGTCACGTTTGGAGAGCCCCTGATGTGCCTAAACAATGGAACCCCCCAATTCTAACTCCAACCCTAACCCCAACACACCCCTAACCCTAATACCAACCCTAACCCTAATCCTAACTTTAGCCCTAACTTTAGCCCCATCCCTAACCCTAATGGGAAAATGGAAATAAATACATTTTTTAAATTTTATTATTTTCCCTAAGGGGATGATAAAGGGGGGTTTGATTTACTATTTATAGCGGGTTTTTATGTTTGGCAGCTGTCACGCTAAAAGACTCTTTTTATTGCAAAAAAGTTTTTGCATCACCACATTTTGAGAGCTATAATTTTTCCATATTTTGGCCCACAGAGTCATGTGAGGTCTTATTTTTTGGGGACGAGTTGTCGTTTTATTGGTACCATTTTTGGGCACATGACATTTTTTGATCGCTTTTTATTACGATTTTTGGGAAGCAGAATGAACAAAAACCAGCAATTCATGAATTTCTTTTGGGGGGGCGTTTATAGCGTTCCGCGTGTGGTAAAATCGATAAAGCGGTTTTATTCTTCGGGTTAGTACGATTACAGCGATACCTAATTTATATCATTTTTTTATGTTTTGGCTCTTTTATACACCACATTTTGAGAGCTATAATTTTTCCATATTTTGGCCCACAGAGTCATGTGAGGTCTTATTTTTTGGGGGACGAGTTGATGTTTTTATTGGTACCATTTTTGGGCACATGACATTTTTTGATCGCTTTTTATTACGATTTTTGGGAAGCAGAATGAACAAAAACCAGCAATTCATGAATTTCTTTTGGGGGGGCGTTTATACCGTTCCGCGTGTGATAAAATCGATAAAGCGGTTTTATTCTTCGGGTTATTACGATTACAGCGATACCTAATTTATATCATTTTTTTATGTTTTGCCACTTTTATACAATTAAAACAATTATTTATAAAAAATAATTGTTTTTGCATCTCTTTATTCTGCGAGCTATAACTTTTTTAGTTTTTCGCTGATGATGCTATGTGGTGGCTCGTTTTTTTGCGGGACAAGATGACGTTTTCAGCAGTACCATGGTTATTTATATCCGTCTTTTTGATTGCGTGTTCCACTTTTTGTTTGGCGGAATGATAAAGCACAGTTTTTAAAGAACAGTTTATAGGGCGGGTCATTACGGACGCGGCAATACTAAATTTGTGCACTTGTTTTTTTTTGTTTTTTTGTTTTTTTTTTTACATTGAATGAATTTATTGGGGAATATTTTTTTTCTTTATTTAGGAATTTTTTTTACACATGTTTATTTTTATTTTTTTTTTACATTGCCCCATAGTGGGACATCACTGTATAAAGTCAGATCGCCGATCTGACACTGTGCACAGCACTGTCAGATCTGCCATCTGACAGGCACTGCAGCAGACTTTCTCAGCACCTGCTCTCAGCAGGCACTGAGGAAGCCGCCTCCCTGCAGGACCCGGAAGGACCCCACGGTCATCTTGGAACCCGGGTCCTGCAGGGAGGAAGCCCTCAGAACAGCGCGATCACATCGCGCTGTTCTGAGGGTCTCCGGGAAGGACGCATGGAGCCCCCTCCCTGCGTGATGCTTCCCTATGCCCACGGTACACTGCGATCATCTTTGATCGCAGTGTGCCAGGTGTTAATTTTCCGGGAGCGGTCCATGACCACTCCTGGCACATAGTGTCGGGTGTCAGCTGTGATGATCAGCTGTCACCTGGCCGCGATCAGCTGCGCTCCCCCCAGGAGCACAGCTGATCGCCTATGACGTAGTATCCCGTCCTTGGGAATTAAGTCCCAGGGCACGTGGATGGGATAGTCTGTCCGATGACAGAAAACTGTTAACCCCTATGACATACATTTACATCATATGTTGGGTCCTTGACATTGTTGTGTGCTTGCTCACCGAGCCCACATCTTTCCCAGCTGATGATGGCTGAATTAATCAGCCATCATGTGTCTTTAAAGGGAATCTGTCACCCCATTTTTGCCATATCCACTAAACAGCGATCTAGGATACCTACCGATAGCTTGCTTATGGGACGCACTATTTAGTCATATCTTTAGTTGATATGGCAAAAATGGGGTGACAGATTCCCTTTAACAGCTGTTTGCTCAGCCAGCAGCTGTTAACCTGTGGAATGCCGCTGTCAACCACTGACAGTGGCATTTCACAAGCCAGCAGGGGTGCGGGTCATTTCACGCTCCCATTGGTATGCCTGTGACTTTTTGTATTGCAAGATCTGTTTAACCGTATAGTAAAAGTAATAACCCCCAATTCCCCCAAAAAATTGTGAAATTGCACTTTATTTACAATTTTAACATACTTGGATTTTTTTTCCCCATGCATCACATAAAAAAGTAAATGATATTATTAAAAAGTACCACTTGTCCCGCAAAAAACAAGCTTTCATATGGGTATGTGGACGGAAAATTAAGACATTGTCTCTTGGAAGAAGGGGAGAAAAAAATTGAAATCGCCCAAGTGTTAAGAGGTGGCATCCTGACTACAGGTTCCCTTTAAAATGCTGGAACCCCATTGGATTTGCCACCCCATCCTAAACATTGTCATTACTATGAACAGTGAAAAAGGGATTTGAGCTTGTAATAAAGCCTTTCCCATCTGAAAATCAATGGTTGTCATTGTCTGAAAGCAAATGTATGTGCAAATGTAAAATGTTTTCAAAGCACGTAGGGGTGAACAAATAACTTCCTCTAATTAATATATTAAATCTGCAAACATTGCAAAGTGTTTTTTTCTAGACTTTCCCATATTATATTTTAACCTCTTAATGATCACCAATATATCTTTTTACTGACCTGAGATATAAATAAATAACATCCTCATACAGGTGACACTCCAGCAGCTGTCGGCTGTACACTACAGCTGAAATCCTGCTGCATCAGCCATGATCAGTATTGTCCACCGTCCATACGTTTAACCTATTAGATGCTGCTGTCAGTAGTGACACTATATCATGTAAGTGGTTAACAGAGAGTGGGGGCTTCCTCTTTAACCCCATCGGCACCCTGAGATCATGATTGTGTTGTCCTGATGTTTGCCATGGCAATTCACGGCCAAATAGCGGCCTGAGAGTCTGCCGACTATAGCGGCCTGTTGAGAAGTTAGAAACATTTTGGTGGTAAAAATAAACTTTTTCATTCCTGTCATGTCACTTTGCATCAATTCCTGAAAAGCAGCTGAAGGGTTAATAAACTACCGGACAGCTGTTTTCAATATGTCAGGAAGTATTGTTTTTAAAATGGTATCGCTTTTGGGGGTTTTCCAATATATAGGACCGCCAAAGTCACTTCAAACCTGGGTAGGACCTTAAAAAATTAATTTTGTAAATTTCCTTGAAAAAAATTAAAAATTACTGCTACAATTTTAAACTTTCTAAAATTCTAACAAAATAAAACATTTTACGAATGGTGCTGATGTAAAGTAGACATGAGGGAAATGTTGTTCATTAATGTTTATCTATGGTATTTCTGTCTGGATTAACCCCTTCACCCCAAGGGTGGTTTGCACGTTAATGACCGGGCCAATTTTTACAATTCTGACCACTGTCTCTTTATGAGGTTATAACTCTGGAACGCTTCAACGGATCTTCGCGATTCTGAGATTGTTTTCTCGTGACATATTGTACTTCATGTTAGTGGTAAAATTTCTTCGATATACCTTGCGTTTATTTTTGAAAAAAAACGCAAATATGGCGAAAATTTTGAAAATTTTGCAATTTTCAAACTTTGAATTTTTTTTCCCATAAAACAGAGATATGTCACACAAAATAGTTAAGAAATAACATTTCCCACATGTCTACTTTACATCAGCACAATTTTGAAACCAAAATTTTTTTTTGTTAGGAAATTATAAGGGTTAAAAGTTGACCAGTGATTTCTCATTTTTACAACAAAATTTACAAAGCCATTTTTTTAGGGACCACCTCACATTTGAAGTCACTTTGAGGGGTCTATATGGCAGAAAATACCCAAAAGTGACACCATTCTAAAAACTGCACCCCTCAAGGTACTCAAAACCACATTCAATAAGTTTATTAACCCTTCAGGTGCTTCACAGGAGCTGAAGCAACGTGGAAGGAAAAAATGAATATTTAACTTTTTAGCCACAAAAATGATCTTTTACAAACTTTTTTTTATTTTCACAAGGGTAAAAGGAGAAAATGGGCAGATAAAGTTGTTGTGCAATTTCTCCTGAGTACGCCAATACCCCATATGTGGGGGAAAACCACTGTTTGGGCACACGGCAGAGCTCGTAAGGGAAGGAGCGCCGTTTGACTTTTTCAAACTAAAATTGGCTGGAATTGAGATTGGATGCCATGTCGTGTTTGGAGAGCCCTGATATGCCTAAACAGTGGAAACCCCCACAAGTGACACCATTTTGGAAACTAGACCCCCTAAGGAACTTATCTAGATCTGTTGTGAGCACTTTGAACCCCAAAGTGTTTCACAAAAGTTTATAATGCCTGGGTGTGAAAAAAAAAAAAAAAAAAATTTTCCACAAAAATGATTTTTTTAGTCCCAAATTTTTGATTTTTCCCAAGGAAATTGGACCCCAAAAGTTGTTGTCCAATTTGTCCTGAGTACGCTGATATCCCATATGTGGGGGGAGGGAAACTGTTTGGGCGCACGGCAGGGCTTGGAAAGGAAGCAGTAACGTTTTGGAATGCAAACATTGATGGGGGTCATGTTCCGTTTGTAGTGCCCCAGATGAGCCTAAACAGTGGAAACCCCCCACAAGTGACCCCATTTTGGAAGCTAGACCCCTAAGGAACTTATCTAGAACTTTGGTGAGCACTTTGAACCCCCAAGTGCTTCACACAAGTTTATAATGCCCGGGCATGAAAATAAAAAATCCTATTTTTTTTCCCACAAAAATTATCTCTTAGTCACTAATTTTTTATTTTCCCAAGGGTAACAGGAGAAATTGGACCACAAAATTTGTTGTCCAATTTGTCCTGAGTACGCTGATACCCCATATGTGGGGGGGAACCACTGTTTGGGCGCATGGCAGAGCTCAGAATGGAAGGAGCACCATTTGACTTTTTCCAACCAAAATTGGCTGGAATTGAGATTGGACGCCATGTTGCATTTGGAGAGCCCTGCTGTGCCTAAACAGTGGAAACCCCCCACTAGTGACCCCATTTGGGAAACTAGACCCCCTAAGGAACTTATCTAGATCTTTGGTGAGCAATTTGAACCCCCAAGTGCTTAACACAAGTTTATAACGTAGAGCCGTAAAATTAAAAAATCATATTTTTTCCACAAAATTGATCTTTTCACCCCAATTTTTATTTTTCCAAGGGTAACAAGACTCCAAAAGTTATTGTGCAATTTGTCCTGAGTGCGCTGATACCCCATATGTGGGAGTAAACCACTGTTTGGGTGCATGGCAGAGTTTGGAAGGGAAGGAGCGCCGTTTGACTTTTTCAACGCAGAATTGGCTGGATGCCATGTCGTGTTTGGAGAGCTCCTGGTCTGCCTAAACAGTGGAAACCCCCCACAAATGACACCATTTTGGAAACTAGACCCCTCAAGGAACTTATCTAGATGTGTGGTGAGCACTTTGAACCCCAAAGTGCTTCACAGAAGTTTATAACGTACAGCCGTAAAATAAAAAATCTTTTTTTTTTTTTACAAAAATGATTTTTTCGCCCCCAATATTTTATTTTCACAAGGGTAACAGGAGAAATTGGACCCCAAAAGTTGTTGTCCAATTTGTCCTGAGTACGCTGATACCCAATATGTGGGAGTAAACTACTGTATGGGCGCACGTCGGGGCTCGGAAGGGAAGTAGTGACGTTTTGGATTGCAGACTTTGATGGAATGGTCTGGGGGAGTCATGTCGCATTTGGAGAGCCCCTGATGCGCCTAAACAGTGGAAACCCCCCACAAGTGACCCCATTTTGGAAAATAGACCCCACAAGGAACTTATCTAGAAGTGTGGTGAGCGATATGAAGCCCCAAGTGCTTCACAGAAGTTTTATAACATACAGCCGTATAAACAAAAAATCATTTTTTTTTTTTACAAAAATGATTGTCGCCCCCAGTTTTTTATTTTCCCAAGGGTAACAGAAGAAATAGGACAAATTGCACAATAACTCTTGTGGTCCAGAGTACGCTGATATCCCATATGCGGGAGTAAACTACTGTTTGGGCGCATGGCAGAGCTCAGAAGTGAAGGAGCACCGTTTGACTTTTTCAACGCAGAATTGGCTGGAATTGAGATCAGACGCCATGTCACATTTGGAGAGCCCCTGATGTGCCTAAACAGCAGAAACCCTCCAATTCTAACTCCAACCCTAACCCCAACACACCCCTAGCCCTAGTCCCAACCCTAACCACAAACCTAACCCTAACACACCCCTAACCGTAATCCCAACCCTAATCCTAACGTTAGCGCCAACCCTAACCCTAACTTTAGCCGCAACCCTAACCCTAACGGGAAAATGGAAATAAATACATTTTTTTAATTTTATTATTTTTCCCTAACTAAGGGGGTGATAAAGGGGGGGTTGATTTACTATTTATAGCGGGTTTTTGTGATTGGCAGCTGTCACGCTAAAAGACGCTTTTTATTGCAAAAAATAGTTTTTTGCATCACCACATTTTGAGAGCTATAATTTTTGCATATTTTGGCCCACAGAGTCATGTGAGGTCTTATTTTTTGCGGGACGAGGTAATGTTTTTATTGGTACCATTTTTGAGCACGTGACATTTTTGATCGCTTTTTATTTCGATTTTTGGGAGGTTAGAATGAACAAAAATCAGCAATTCATGAATTTCCTTTGGGGGAGGCGTTTGTACCGTTCCGCGTGTGGTAAAATTGATAAAGCAGTTTTATTCTTCGGGTCAGTACGATTACGGCGATACCTCATTTATATCATTTTTTTTATGTTTTAGCGCTTTTATAGAATGAAAACAATTTTATATAAATAATTATTATTTTTGCATCGCTTTATTCTGCGAGCTATAACTTTTTTATTTTTTCACTGATGATGCTGTATGATGGCTCGTTTTTTGCGGGACAAGATGACGTTTTCAGCGGTACCATGGTTATTTATCTCAGTCTTTTTGATCGTGTGTTATTCCACTTTTTGTTCAGCGGTATGATGATAAAGCATTGATTTTTTGCTCCGTTTTCTTTTTTTTTTTTTAAGGGGTTCACTAAAGGGGTTAACTAGTGGGACAGTTTTATAGGGGGGGTCGTTACGGACGCGGCGATACCAAATATGTGTACTTCTATTGTTTTGTTTTTTTTATTTACAGGAAAAAATGAATTTATTGGGGAATATTTTTTTTTTTTTTTTATGATTTTTTTTTACCACTTTTTATTTTTATTTTTTTAACTTTTTTACTTTGTCCCAGGGTGGGACATCACTGTATTTTAGCAGATCGCTGGTGTGACAGTGTGCACAGCACTCTGTCACACCAGCGATCGCTCTGGCATCGCTGCAGGCTTCTCAGTGCCTGTTCTCAGCAGGCACTGAGGAAGCCGCCTCCCTGCAGGACCCCTGCGCCATCTTGGATCCGGGGACCTGGAGGGAGGACGGACCCTCGGAACAGCGCGACACATCGCGCTGCTCTGAGGGTCTCAGGGGAGCGCGCAGGGAGCCCCCTGCCTGCCCGATCCTCCCCTGTGCCCCGGGTACACCGCGATCATGTTTGATCGCGGTGTGCCAAGGGTTAATGTGCCGGGAGCGGTCCGTGACCGCTCCTGACACACAGTCACGGGTGTCAGCTGTGATAATCAGCTGACACCCGGCGGCGATCAGCTGCGCTCCCCCCGGGAGCGCTGCTGATCGCATATGACGTACTATTCCGTCCATGGGAATTAGGTCCAGGGTCACATGGACGGAATAGTACGTCTGATGGAATAAAGGGGTTAAAGGGATAATCATTCAAAGTTTGAAAATTGCTCATTTTTTTTACATTTTTGTAAAATTTCAGATGTTTTTTATAAATAAACACAAAACATATCGACCTAAATTTACCATTTTCATAAATTATAATTTGCCACGAAAAAACTGTCTGAAAATCACCGAGATTTGTTAAAGTGTTCCAGAGTTATTACCTCATAAAGTGACACTGGTCAGATTTCAAAAATTTGGCTCCGTCTCTAAGGGGTTAAATAAATATTTTACTGCAGAAAGTGGTATTATGCAGCCGATGTGTAGAAATCAGGATACTAAAGAACCGTTCAGACTAAAGAGTCTAAAATGCGAAAATCATTGTTTACTTGGAACCCGTCACCAGGTCAATCCTACCCTCAGTTTTTATTCATATTTTTTCCCTGAGGATTTTTTTTCTTTAAATCTTTAATATGATTTCAGAGATACGGACAGCCTTTCGACTGAATGCTAATTTTGATGGTCTTTACATAGGGCTGCTGCTTACAGGGTAGCAATGCAGAGCAGGCAAATGACTCGGATCCAGACAATCATGTGGGAAATGCCTCTTTGGTAAAGAACATACAAATTTGTACTGACTATAAAGGCCCATATCTATGAAGCCGTATGGGGTATTAAAAAAAAAAAAAAAAAACCTTAAGGAGAGCAGTCATAAAGTCTAGTGTCAATATTGCTGTGCATTTTGAGAACGTATGGGTTATGAATTCTGAGTGGCAGATGAGATAAGCTGTCATTGTAACTGCTGCCTGCAGGTTAAAAGCAACTTCCTTACTTAACTTGCCCTCCAAAGATCAGCTATTATTTTACACGCCTTACTAATTTTAGCTTAAAAGCCTTGAAAAAAAAATACAGCAAAATTATACCAAATGTTAATGAAAACAAATGCCAAGCCCTATTTCCTCTGCTTGTCAAGTGACAAGACACCAGACAGAAGAGCAGCCCCATGCAAGAACAAACAGAGCAGGTTGTGACAGAGTTCAGTAAAACATTTCTCACCAAGTGTTTATAGATTCCAGAATTATGTGTAAAAGGGAAGCAAAGAAGCGCAGATTGTCCCCATGTGTACGCTGGTTAGACAAATGTGACAAGTCCTATTTGCTGGCTGCTAGATTTGCTGTTACATATGTTTGCCTCAACTGCAGTTGTAAGTAGTCAGTGCCAACAGGTCCAATACAGTGTGACAATTGGAGAGAGTATTGTCCTGTACCTGCTTTTGATGACTCTGTAGGACATGGAGTCGGGGTTCAGATAAGTTTATGCCCTCATTGCAAAAATCACAATGTCCTTTGAATGCACTTTTTTGTCTAACTAAATTATCATCATTTTTACATATATAGAGATTTTTGGTAATTTTGGTGTTCCTAAAGCACTTCTAGTTCACGTGCCTTTAAATGCTCCTTCTTTATATTGCTCCACTGCATCTGGAGTAAAAAGACACAATTTTGCAAAATGTATTGGGTAAAATTCTGCAGCCATGTCTGATGTGGATCTGATTGTCACTGACTTACAGACCAACCCTTAGAGGGGCTGCACCAGGCTCAGGGGTTAGCAGAATTGCTTTGCAGTTGGGGTCCTGGGTTAAAATCCGAACAAGGACAACATCTGCATGGTGATTCTGTGCTCCCCATGTTTGTGTGGGCTTTCTCCACACTCCAAAGACATACTGATAGGGAATCTTAATTGTGAGTCCTATGAACGAAGTGTGACTGCCTATCAGTCCAGTGACACTAATGGAAAGTACATTATACAGTAAAGGGAATCGATCATTGGGGGTTATGGCGCACCTACAGCTCCTCTGTACTACCTATCTAGTGCCCTTACCTGGTCAGTTAATGGGTCATTTTCTCTTGTTTATTTCTGGCCACTGACATGTCAATCAGCAAGGCAGGGTGCAACTAGTTTGAAAATTCAGAGGAGTTGTGAAAACGTGTGTTTTTTTTTGTTTCTTAAATATACATTTTTATGATGCATCGTATAAAAAAAAAGCTAAATTTTTGGAAAAGCCTAATCACACAATCCTCATACAGAGCAGTGTAACTAGATCACAAAATCGATCACAAAATTTGTCACCAATGCATGTATGCCACAGTTTTCTAGATATGTTTTTAGATCCTTTGTGAATGGCAGAAAAGGTGACCCTTTAACATTTTTATTTTCCTGAAAAATTTGAAAACCATTGCAAATTACACTTACTGGAAATACCTACAAAACCCATCAAACAGAGGAATACAATGTACAGCTAAAGTTAATGTTCTGTTTTCCCAAAAATGTAGATTTGAATGAGCCTTCATGATTGGATGTTAAATGTTCTTATATTACTCTATTTAGTGAATGCCTTTAACAACTAAATGTGCCAGTTTCTTTTTGGGTGATCCTTAGTTATGAAGTTGTTCAGCACATTTGGCGCTACGAGTTCTGAGGCCTTCTAGTTTGGGAAAAAGTATAACCTAGAATAAAAACATAATTCATCAGCACAATATAGTAGGGAAATTAAATGGAAATACATGTAAAGCAGAGTACCAAATGGTAAGCATCCACTAAATACCCAGACAAAATGTGCCAGAGGAGTCGCTGATTGTAGAGGTCCCAGTCTCCAGTACAGAGGAGTATGCTCAAATTCCTGCCGGGTTTTGCACTGGGAAAATTATCTGGGTATGCTTTTTCAGTGGTTTAGAAAAAGGCAACGTCATAACAATATACATATATTTTTAGGATTCACCGTTATGTAGAAAATGTTTCTATTAAGTTTTTATCCTAAAATCCGTGATAAGTAAAATTCAAGGGGTTGAGTCTGTTACCTTGCCCTTCTAAAGTGTTCCTGATACCGTCTGTGAGTCAACTCCTCTGCTTGCCATTATTGTGATCTAGTGTACGCATGTGGTACGGAGTTTGTTTCAAGTCATAAACTTTCATTTGCACTGGGAATTATTGAGTATGTTGAAATTTTTAAATTAAAGAGTTATAAATTTATATATGCAGAGCCCTATGTTGTAAGTATTACATTTATATACTTTGTCCAGAATGGCACTTAGTCGTATCTTGGAGCGCTGTGAGGAATGCAGTTCCATTTCTAAGGGACGAGTCTATCCTTGCTTTACAGTATCAGATACAATTTTGGGGGGTGGGGGTCTTTTAAAATCTGACCATAACTTAGCTTTTTTTTTTTTTTTTTTTGAAAAATGAGTATTGTACATTTATTGCAGATTTCTTAAGTCTGCTCAGCTCCAAAGTAATGGGAACTAATCTCAAACTATTCTTCCTCAAAAACTGATCTGGGAGATATAATTTGTGCTATAGGTGATAAAAAAATGTTCTTAGTTTTGTAATTTGAGATTGTTTTGATGTATGAGTCCATTTGGCTGAAAGCGGAATCATAGAATTTTTTGTCATTTTTACTTTTTATGCTAAATTATCCAAGCTTAAAGTAGAGTTTTAGCAGGTACTTGTCTAATAAACCGATGCATAAGGTGTAGGTGTATGTGAAAGGCGTACTGTCCAATAGCTAAACTGTATCCTGTCTTGGTTAATTTGAGAACTGGCTGGCCATAAAGAGAGAGGAGTCAATAATAGTTAGGGTGCATCCAGTGAGGTAACCTTGTAATTACTGGGTGGCTTATATACTTTGGATTAAAAAATATTAAAGGGATTGTCCACTGCCAAACAAGCCCTGCGTAATCAATTCAGGAACCCAATTCAAACAGTGGATCCTCTCCTTCCATAGCGTCTCCATTACAGCAATGCCATCAACGCTGTTCCCTGAGGTGACGTGATATTGTATCATGTGCCTTCTGCTATGGGCAAGTCACTGTTTGGCTGCAGCCTTTACTATTCTATCAAAGCTGCTTGAGCTGCAACCAAACAGTGGCCACTCATTGGCTGCAACTGGCACATGATGCAATAAATGGGAGGTCACCCTCCAGGAGTAGCTGCTGGAACAGCACCGCCATGGGAGGTGAGTGCACACTGTTTTTGTTTTAATTGGGCTCCAAGCCCTTAAGTACCTTTCTATGATTTTTTTTTTTTTTGTATAGCGCTAGTGGAATTTTTGTATTTAAAGTTTTCTTGGTAACCAGCTGTTTTTATGAGGGTTTCCCTATGTTTAACAAACAGCACATTTTTTTATTTTTTTTTTAGTGTTGGAATACACACCTTTTTGTAATTCTTCTTTAATAAAACTTGTCACTTATTTGTGTCATTATTTTTCTTCCGCACTTTGATTTACATTTTTTTTTGTTCTATACCATTGCTTTTGTAATTCATTACATCATTTTTCGTTATGGTTATTATATAGAACAAACTTATCTGCTTTCATCTGTAGCTGCTTGTTGGGGTTCAGTTTTGTTGCCCTCCCTTTTGATAACATACGGTATGTGTTGTACGGTATGCTTGTTGGTTGGCACACAGACGATCAGATTGCCTTGTGTGTAGCAGAAATGCTTACTTGCTATGAGCGTCGACCACCGGGCAGCACTCATAGCAATCTAGCAATGATAACAACAGGTGTCTTCTGCAGAGCCTGGGTTGTCATGCCAACCCATCAACGACACTCGGTCATGTGACACGGGTGCCGATGGGTGTCATTAGTGGCACGCTTCTGGCGCAATCACATTAAATGCCGCTGTCAGAGATTGACAGTGGCATTTAACAGGTTAACGGTGGATGGAGCGAGACATGCTGTCTCTGATGTGCTCAATCGGATTCAGGTCTGGGGAACGGGCAGGCCATTCCATGGCTTCAATGCCTTCATCTTGCAGGAACTGCTGACACACTCCAGCCACATGAGGTCTGGCATTGTCCTGTATTAGGAGGAACCCAGGGCCAACCGCACCAGCATATGATCTCACAAGGGGTCTGAGGATCTCATCTCGGTACCTAATGGCAGTCAGGCTACCTCTGGTGAGCACATGGAGGGCTGTGTGGCCCTCCAAAGAAATGCCACCCCACACCATTACTGACCCACTGCCAAACCGGTCATGCTGAAGGAGGCAGGCAGCCGATCGCTCTCCACGGCGTCTCCAGACTCTGTCACATGTGCTGAGTGTGAACCTGCTGCCTGCAACATCCATCAGCATGACCGGTTTGGCAGTCTTTTTTATAGTCTTTGGACTATAAAACTTTCGAAAAATGGTAAATTCTTCATGCCCGCATTTTGTGCTTAGAAAATGTCCTCCCTGTTTAGCTGCCTTTGCAGAGTAACTGCCTTTTCATTTGCAATTGAAAGCTAATCTAATGGCACGCACAATCCATCATTTCTGAGTGATGTCATTCCACCGCGGCTCGGTCACGTGTGATCCATCCTCATCTGGGTAATCTCATGACAGGTAAAGATGAAAAGAATGTTATACTTTTAGAAATCAGAGTGTAATATATTAACGGCGGGGGCATTTGTGGATTCGCCAGCTTTTAAGATGAAATGTGTTTAATTTAAGAGCGTTTCCATATAACTTCCTTGCCTTTTTTGAAAAGCTTATTCTCATGCAGGTAGATTAACGCCGTGTGCTTTATGCGGTGTCTGGCACCTCTCAACTAAAGAGACTTCAAATAAACACATTGTCACTTTACCATATTTGCCAGCTTTTTCATAGTTGGCTTTCATGAAAATCCAGGGTGATGCATACTACTTGGTATCCAATGCATGTGCCACAGATTCTGCTAATGTCAGATGGAAACTGGCAAGAAACCTAATTGTTGGGTGGGCCAAAACGAACCATATATATATTTTTTTCTTCACTGAATTCCGGTATCTGCCTAGTGTTTAACCCTGTGGTTAATTGTAGTGCTGGATTTGTTTTCGGGTTTCTTGTATACGGTAGTTAGAACGTGACCATTTAAGGTATCAAGCCTAACTTCACACTTGTATTTCTGCTTAAAAAAATAACACAAGTGAGTGTTCTCTCCTCCTATCCTTTCTGTTCTAACTGCTGAGTGAGCAATTTTCATTTCTGATCAGTGTTCAAAAATATAACAATTTATCAACTTGTACCAGTTATTAAAGCACGTAAAGCCACTTATGGATATGTGCGCACTAGTGAAAAGATATCGACAAACAAGCAGTCCCTACATGTGTTGTAGCTGTCGAACAGCCACGAGACATGCAGTCGCATGGACTCGAACGTATTTTTTGAGCACGCAGAAAACACTCAGGTAGCAACCCGAGCATGCTTGGATAACAACTTGTCTGAACACATTCGTTCATCACCAGTGTTCATGTTACTTTTTTTCGTGGATTTTTTTTCTTGTTACAAAACCTGAACGATTTCCTAGTTTCAGCAAAGTGAGATCTCTGAAGTCTTTTGCACACATTGCTAATTTTTTCCTTGCAAATGTATATCTACAGCATTTCAATTCTTTCAGCATTTTTAACAGGAGTGGGAAAAAATCTGCAGCAAAAAAGTGCGTACTTTACACAACATTTTCCTGTCAATACATAAATTGCATCAGAATTTTTTGCTGCAAATACTGAATGTTTTCACATACCTTTAGATAAGAAACTCATCAAATACTCAACATGTGCACGTGGTCTCAGTTTTTGTAAGCCAAAACCAGGAGTGGGTGAAAAATGGTGCGTGTTTCTATTATACTTTCACTCTGATTGTTCCACTCCTGGCTTTGACTTTCAAATATTGAGGTAAAAAAAGATGCAGATATAGTTTTTTCACAGAAGCAAAGTGGATGAGATTTTAAATTTCTCATTCACACACCACAGGTATTTTCTGTGGCAAATTGACATGTGAAAATTTTAGCCCACCAAACAAGAACGCAGCAGCGGCAGTGATGTCAGATTGCTTGATTCAGGTTTCAGTGAGAACCAAATGGTTAAGGGAATTATAAAGAAAAAAAAATCATGAATGCAAGTTAGTTACACGCTGACCGTGTGTTCCAGAGGGCACAATTAAGAGATAGGCGAGGGCTTGCACTGAAAGGTAAGATTAGCAGGGTTTCTGTATGCAGCTGAAAGACAGTTATGTATACTAGTAGAGGAAGATCTAGGGATGGGGGAGATGTCGCCAGCGACTAAGAGCAGGAGAAAAGAGAGCAGGTGATGCAGTGACTTCTTTGAACGTTTTGAGTTCTGTGTGGTGGTAATAGATGGTTTGGAGTGAGTGACAAATGTCAGTAGAGCATGTTATACATGGGAGAAGGGAGGGACTGATGTGGAGAGAATGCACAGAATGTGTTGGAGAGCGGGTGTTATGAACTGACCTGAGTTGGAGTAGTGATATTGAAACCACTAGGGCAGCACCAGTAGGTAGCATAGTCAGGAGGTAGACATACTGAGGTCGGTACATGGAGCAGCAGTGCTGTTGGGAGGATAAGCAGGAATCATAGTCGGGAGATAGCCAGAGGTCAGTACACGGAGCAGCAGTAGAGTCTTGAGGATAAGCAGCAGGTGGAAAGAAGCTAGACTAAAGTCTGTGAACTCTGTAATCTCACGAGGAAGTGCAGTGCCATTTTAAAGTAGTGTGTTCAATCAGGAGATCACGAGTTGAGACAATCAGTAACTCAGGGTGGAGACCATCAGGAGCAACACAGGTACTAGTATCTGATTTAACGAAGAGCTGCCGCCTGGTGGACAAGAGCTTTCTGGGTTTGAATCCTGACTGCGGTAGAGTTGAGATAAAGCAGAAGTCAAGCCAATTATGCAGAGTGATATGACTAATAAATAATACATTACGACTGACCAAGAAGCATATTTGTTTGAATATATGGTACAGCTTACCTGTCTCCTGCCTTGTATAACTGCAGATACACTTTAAAATATTGCACTTAAAAACATATTGCACATATACTCTCCCTAGCCAGAGCAGAATTGATAGGAGGTATCTGCAAAGGTTCACTACCAATTGGCCTCATTGAATAATTAATCAATTAGCACAAGACCAGAACAGGCATTACTATGACTTAAAGAATAAAGAGAGATTATAAACAAATATTACTGCAGAAAGTCCCTAAAGTGCAGACAACCACCCTCTCTCGGCATGTTTTTGTGTTCAGTGCTACATCTGGGAATGAATTAAGAAGTGTTGATCGCAAAACACCCTCATGCTTATTTTTGAGTTATAAGTTTAGTTTTAAGGGGTTAAACAAAATCTTGTTCTGTCTGACGTGATGTTGAACATCACTTTTTTTTGCCATACTTCATGTATATATCCAATTGGTCTGGCAGTTTTTGATGCAGTGTTTTTACCTTTAAAAAAAAAATGTAAAAAGAAAAGTTAATTGATCCAGATTGAGGTCACTGCAAAGGAGAGACGAGTAGCAGTCTTCATAGTTTTCATTCTGTGTTTTGCTTGAGAAAACTGCCACAAATTCTGCATGTGTGATTCCAACAAAGTAGGAAAATACGAGCTGCAATATCATGGCTGGTCCAGGCAGCTTTTTAAATTTTCCTTTCTCTACAACTGTTCAACTCTGCCAAAAAGTAATATTGCCTTCCTGTTCAATTGTTGACCGCACATCAACAGCTCCAGCCAGTGTAAACACAGACCAACAATGCTAGAGTGCTTAAGGATTAAAATTGTGTATTTTTATGCCATCCAGGTAAAATGCATGCATGTGTGGTGTGTGTGTGTGTGTGTTATATATATATATATTTACACACACACACATACACACGCAGAAAATCACTGTAAGATCTTGGTTGTTTAGAGAGTTTTAGATGTATAATTTTGTTTAGTGGGATTTAGATTACAAGCTGTCAAAGTTGATTTTCAGATTTCCCATTCTTTCCATATGAAATATGTTCAGTACTTACAACATGTTCATTTAAGTTGATATTAAACTGTGAAGCTTATGATTGCCCCAAATTAGGCAAATGTTGGCTTAGAAAAAAGGTAAAGATTTCTCATCATCCGTGCTTGAAGTTGTTGGGTCAAGATGTCACTGTCACCTATCAAAGCAGTCTATGGTGGAAACATTGTTACAGTAGTTGAGCTGGGAGTATTGCGGTTTGTTGTTTTAACTTCCTTTATTACTGGAAATATCACTGGCTTCACTGTAGGAGGTATGTAGACTTTTGTAATGTTTCCTTTGAAATGGAAGAATTTTTTTTTCTTTTATTTATTTGGAGAAGGCTTAAATTCGGAAATTTCTCGACTTCATTCTAGTTTGTACTGATTATAGCATGCAGTTTGAAAGGCTTTCTATGCTTATAGTTAAACAGAGAGTGCTTTTACTGCCAAATATCTACAATTTGTTTCAAAGTGTAATGTGTTCCTACTAATTTATCTAGTGCCTAGAGAGGTGAACACCCCACAATGTGTAGCATAAGTTTCTGTAAAGGACTGAAAATAGATATTCCTGATTTTAAGTAAAGATGTGTGTCTGTTTACTTGGTTTTGTCCCCCTGGCCAAAGCATGCACTCTACGTTCATGCGCTACAGTTTATCAAGAGGTGAACCAACTCCCAGGCCTTTATGGAACCTTTTGGTGTCAGTGATGGATGAGAACCGCTTTAAACCAAATGAACATCAAAGCTTAGAAGTTGCCTGCTGGATTTAGAAATGTGGAGGTTACAAATAGAAGGATGGTTCCTTCCCACTAAGTGACCCATCATCCAATGGCATCTTCTGTGTTTGTACACATCGAAGTGAGAGGAAGCCTCCTGCTGTTACTTAGAAAACCGGGAGCACAAAGGCACTTTTGGGAAGTTGCCCTGCAGTTTCAATACTGCTTCTCACACCCTGTCTACAGAACATCTTAATCCCATTTACAGAGGTGAAGTTCTCAAAGCCTGAAAATGGGACATATTGGGAGGGTTTGGGGGAGCCAGGGTTTTGACACAATGGACCATTGGCAGTCTTTTCCTCTGAATACCAGAGCCCATGGCAAATCGTTTTAAAGGTGACCCCATGAGTATTACCACTTATTGTGTTTGCGTGGTTTTGTGCGGCGTGAGTGATGTTCTCTATTGTGATTCAGTCATGCGTATTGCAATGATCAGACTTTAGCCTTCCCCACTTGTCAACCGAGAGGCGACAAGGCACTTTTTATACTGCCTAATGAATTTTTATGATCTCGCTTTTTCTTAAGGTAATGTACCATGGGAATCTGCTTGTTTATTTTGTAACAAATCTGGTGTCCCTGTTGCCAGCACCATGCTGTCCTAAGATACATTTTGCATCTTGGTTTATCACTTTAGATTCTTTGACCCACAAGTGGCCGTATTAATAGTAAGTTTGATGTCCTTAAAAGAGCATTTCTGCGCTGCAAAAAGTTATAATATGGGAAACTAGATGTTGGTTTACTAAAAGTGCATTTGTTTTTTTCCCCATTTCCTTTCCAAAGAGAGTAACTATGAAGCTACTTGTGCTCAGTGGTGCTTGATGATTATGATGAATGTCTAGCTACAATATGGCAGAGCCCAGGCCTTTGGTCTTTAGGAAGTTGAGACTTGTGTTCATTGTGTTGAGATTCCTTCTTTCCATATGGTAAATCAGCATGTTACATCTTGAAAACAACAATCAGTGTACTATAGTTTTTATTAAATGCTTTTGTCTGAAATTCTGAGAAGTCAAACATGTAGAATACTAGAAAATAAATGTTCTTCTAGGATGTTAATCTTTCAGCTGATGTGAGGAATTGAAAATGGATTCTCCACAAAATTACTGATATAGATTTACATTTATGAAAACCGTCGCTAGCTTTTTGCAACATTCCACTGTTTTGGGGTATTACACTAACTGTAAGTATAGAGGCCCAACTCTGGAATTCATTAAAGTATTTGCAACTCCTCATTAGTTAGTTATTGTATGTATCTTAGTATCCTCAGAATATACTTAAATAAATTTAAATGGCAAAAATGTATTTAAAAAATACTGTACCTATATAATTACTATTATGTAATGGGACAAAGGGAAACTGATGGGTTTTCTGATTAGCTCCTGAGATTTGTAGTGGCAAACTGTACGAGGAAACCTTACATCTCTTAATAAGGCTATTATGGACAGACTTTGCGCAAGCCAAATCCATTCAGCAGTCATAGAATAGTTGCTTAGCTGCTCAAAACAGGCAAGGTCAGGTACAAGACAAAATTTGGGGACCGAGATGAGGTCAGATAGGTGGCCAAGGTCAGGGGCAGAATCGTCTGGCCGGAGGAAGCTTAAGTTAAACCAAGGTCAGCATCAGGTATAAAGCAAGAAGGCATAAATGGTAGAGGATTGGGAGAATCAAACCAGATTTATGATATACCGTATATACTCATGTATAAGCCGACCCGTGTATAAGCCGACCCCCCTAATTTTGCCACAAAAAACTGGGAAAACTTATTGACTCGCGTATAAGCCTAGGGTGAAAAATGATTATGCCCCCATATGATGCTCCACAGATTATGCCCAATATGCTCCACAGATTATGCCCCTATATGCTCCAGATTATGCCCCCATATGCTCCAGATTATGCCCAATATGCTTCAGAGATTATGCCCCCATATGCTCCAGATTATGCTCAATATGCTTCAGAGATTATGCCCCCATATGCTCCAGATTATGCCCCCATATATTCCACAGATTATGCCCCATATGCTCCAGATTATGCCCCATATGCTCCAGATTATGCCCCATATGTTCCACAGCTTATGCCCCCATATGTTCCACAGTTTATGCCCCCATATGCTCCATATTATGCCCCCATATGCTCCAGATTATGCCCCCATATGTTCCACAGCTTATGCCTCCATATGTTCCACAGCTTATGCCCCATATGCTCCATATTATGCCCCCATATGCTCCAGATTATGCCCCATATGTTCCACATCTTATGCCCCCATATGCTCCATATTATGCCCCCATATGTTCCACAGCTTATGCCCCCATATGCTCCAGATTATGCCCCATATGTTCCACAGCTTATGCCCCCATATGCTCCATATTATGCCCCCATATGCTCCATATTATGCCCCCATATGCTCCATATTATGCCCCCATATGCTCCATATTATGCCTCCATATGCTCGATATTATGCCCCCATATGTTCCAGATTATGCCCCATATGCTCCATATTATGCCCCCATATGCTCCATATTATGCCTCCATATGCTCCATATTATGCCCCCATATGTTCCAGATTATGCCCCCATATGCTCCATATTATGCCTCCATATGCTCCATATTATGCCCCCATATGTTCCAGATTATGCCCCATATGCTGCTGCAAGAAAAAAAAAATGACATACTCACCTCTCGTCGCTCAGGACCCCGGCACCTGAGATATTTACCTGTCCTCTCTGCACCGCAGCGCTGCTCCCTCTTCCTGGTCCTCGGCAGTGAATGATCAGGCAGGGGGCGCGGCGCTCACTAACGACGTCATTGCGCCCTCTGCCTGAACATTCACAGCCAAAGGAGTCAGGGAGCAGCGCTGCGGTGGACCGAGGGACAGGTAAATATCGCTGTACTCACCCCTCCGCCGCGCGTCCCTGCAGCCTCTCCTCTTCTCCCGGCGCTCTCCACAGCGCTTCCTTCCTACAGCGGTCACATGGCACCGCTCATTAAAGTCATGAATATGTGCATATTCATGACTTTAATGAGCGGTGCCATGTGACCGCTGCAGGAAGGAGCCGGAGATCGTGGGAGAAGCAGGGGGGCTGCAGAGACCGCGCCGGCGGAGAGGTGAGTATAATCCGACACCCCCTCCCCCGCCGACCCCGTATATGAACCGCGTATAAGCCGAGAGGGGTACTTTCAGCCATAAAAAATGGGCTGAAAATCTCGGCTTATACACGAGTATACACGGTACTTATAACTCAATTTCTAGCAGACTTCTGGGAGTTAAAGTGGGAAGCGGTGCTGCACCATAGACCACGGCATTAAGCTGATTACACCTGCTGACTAGCTATTCTGTTAGAAAACACAATCCCTGGTTGCGTAGCACCACAAAGCCCAGCAACACCAATAAATTTTTGGCTGGACGGCACCTGCGTTGCCCGGTGATGCCAACGCTAGCATTATCCACATAAGTCAGCATGAGCAGAATGTAATAAGTGTTATATATTGAATTATTTTTTTTTTCCCAATGTAGTTGATTAAATAAAAAATGAGCAAAAATAGACATATACAAATACTGCACAAATGTTTAGTTAAAAGGGGATTTTATGATGGCACCCCTTCAGAGATATCTATTAGCGAATGATGGGTACTCCCCACTGATGGTTGTTATGAATTCTTTGTGTGACCCCTAAATATTGAATGTTATATATGGCCTGCAGCATACATGCGGTTTATAACTTTCTGCTATAAGGCTGTTTTTTTTCCTTACTTGTGAGCTACAAAACAGAAATCTATGTGCATAGCTAAACAAGAATAAAATTACATAATCAATTTGTCTTCTTGTATATTTAGCCTTTGGCTACATATAATTTTTTTTATATGGCATTTACATAGTAGGTTAGCATTAAGAGGAAGGATGCTGCAAGAAATGTTTCCTGCTTTACTTATATGCAAATATTTTAACCTAGTTAAAATCTTCCTGTAGCCTGTCATCTGTGCCAACCAATTTAGACTGGTGAAATAACTTGGAGGCCCAAACATATTGTTGATCTCTCTGGAAACATTCCTATTTTGCAACTATAAATTCACCTTCCTTCATTCCTTAGTAAAAAGTTTCCATTGCATAATGGTGGGAAAAATGGCTTGTTCTTTTCTTGTTGCTTTGCTTATTGTTATGTAATCGTATAAATGACCAATGCAATAATGTAATGAACCCTTGTACATATACAGGTAGGATGATAATTGGGGAATGATCACTCATAAGAACAATCAATTTTCGTGAACTTGCTGATCACCTGACAGAGTTGAAAGGATCTATTGATGCATCTGTGAAAATTACAGATCCAAGTGAGGTCGGAAACTCTGCTGTATTCTGATCTGTGTTTGTGGATCAGACTCGACCAAACAATTCAGTGGGGATCTGTGAACTTGGATGCAAATTGGAATGCTTCTAATTTGCTTCCTTGTCACTCTGATCTGTTGCTTAGTGATAAATTTGATTAAAACTTCACCTTCTAGGGGTCTTTTTGTACACTGCTCAAAAAAATAAAGAACACTCAACACATCCTAGATCTGAATGAATGAAATATTCTCATTGAATACTTTGTTCTGTACAACAAAATCACACAAAAATCATCAATGGAAATCAAATTTATTAAGCAATGGAGGCCTGGATTTGGAGTCACCCACAAAATTAAAGTGGAATGTAATGTCCTTAAAACAAGTCAAAATGATGCTCTGTAGTGTGTGTGGCCTCCACGTGCCTGTATGACCTCCCTGTGCCTGTATGACCTCCCTACAACGCCTGGGCATGCTCCTGATGAGGCGGCGGATGGTCTCCTGAGGGATCTCCTCCCAGACCTGGACTAAAGCATCAGCCAACTTCTGGACAGTCTGTGGTGCAACGTGACGTTGGTGGATGGAGCAAAGCATGATGTCCCAGATGTGCTCAATCAGATTCAGTCTAGGGAACGGGCGGGCCAGTCCATAGCTTCAATGCTTTCATCTTGCAGGAACTGCTGACACACTCCAGCCACATGAGGTCTGGCATTGTCCTGCATTAGGAGGAACCCAGGGTCAGCCGCACCAGCATATGGTCTCACAAGGGGTCTGAGGATCTCAGTACCCTAATGGCAGTCGGGCTACCACTGACAAGCACATGGAGGGCTGTGCGGCCCTCCAAAAAATGCCACCCCACACCATTACTGACCCACTGCCAAACCGGTCATGCTTAAGGATGTTGCAGGCAGCAGATCGCTCTCCACTGCGTCTCCAGACTCTGTCACGTCTGTCACATGTGCTCAGTGTGAACCTGTTTTAATCTGTGAAGAGCACAGGGCGCCAGTGGCGAATTTGCCAATTCTGTTGTTATGTGGCAAATGCCAAGCATCCTGCACGGTGTTGGGCTGTGAGCACAACCCCAATCTCTGGACATGGGGAACATCGGGAATGAGAACCACTCCTTTATTAAGTGTCTTGATAATTGCCAGTAATTTCCATCTGTTGTCTATTCCATTTGCACAACAGCATGTGAAATTGATTGTCAATCAGTGTTGCTTCCTAAGTGGACAGTTTGATTTCACAGAAGTTTGATATACTTGGAGTTATATTCTGTTGTTTAAGTGTTCCCTTTATTTTTTTGAGAATTTCATTTTTTTATTGGCATAGCCACAAACGCACTTCTTCAGTGAACACAAAACAAGTTGAGATAAAAAGAGATGCCACATGGCTGCAACTAGGATCACATCTCACATCCAGCAAAACAATCCATTTCTCATGGATTGCGAAATTCCCATGGATGTGTGAATGTAGCCTTATAAATATACCACAGAGTAGATGGAGTAAAAGCCAAAATAATGAAAAGAAATTTGATTAAAGGTGACGTCTTTTTCATAGTGAAGTAGTTAACACTACCTTCCTCCACATCTGGCTGGACCATCTGACAACTTCCCGTTAAAACTCTCCTCTAAGTTAAGGGAATTTTCCAAGAAAGAAGAAATTTTGACCCCATAAGCTCCAACTACTTCAAAATCACAAACCCAGCTGTAGCTGTGCTGCATTGCTCCAGCGCAGTCTTTCTTCTATTGCCCCCAGGCTTCTTGTTAACGAGCTGCAGTGATGACATGACTACAGAGTATATGACCACTTCTGCCAATTACTTGGCTCGTGAACCGGTGATGAGCCCAGCGATTGGCAGCAGTGGTCTCATGTGCAGTAGTCATCATGACATAACCACTGCAGTCCATTAAAAAAGCTAGGCAGAGAATTTCAGCTATTGAAGGAGACTGTTGTGTAATAGTGTAACTCCTCCCAAGGTTGCCTTAATAAAAGGGGCCATCAGCTCCTCATCCATTTATTGTTGCTTGGTAGTTTGGGGAAAAAAAATGATTATGCAGCACAACTGTATGGCCGGGCTATATACCGTATCTAGACAGCAGCAATTGTCGGCTTCCTAGACAACAAGCTGTGGAGTGTCAGTATCTCAAGAGTGCTGCAAATTTTAGTAAAACATAAATTGCAAATTTTCTTGTTTTCACAAACACCATCTCTCAAAATCCATCTGTAAAGATGGAAATAACACTTAACATTGCCCCCCCCAACACTGGTGGTGTTATAATCTGTACAACACTAATTTTGCATTTATTCTACTGAAATCAGTCATTGTATTGCTTTTATTGTGATTAGCTGCTGTGCATAAAGCCTATCGGAAGAAGCAGATTGCAGCAGTTTGAACCAGTGAGGCAGAAAGTGTCTCAGACTACCTTGTACATACTGCTGCAAAATTGAAGTTACAGCTCACTGGTGTGTACAAACTGCTTTTTATTGCTTTCCTTGTCATTGTCTCATCATCCTCTATATTTTTAAAACCGACCAAGGGCTTTAAGAAATTTTGCTTACGGTAGTTTTTAAGTTTTTTGTTTTTATTAGTAGCTTTAACGTTAAATTCATGTAAATGTGGCAGAAGTCCACTGCTTCAAAGTTACCCTAGACTCTGCCCTGTTATTCAAAACCTCACATCCAAGCTCTAGCCATGTCCTGCCGCCACAAACTCAAAAATATTTCCAGAATCCATCCTTTCATCAACGCTGAATCTACTAAAATGCTTGTCCGTGCTCTCGTCATCTCCCGCCTTGACTACTGCAATATCCTTTCCTGTGACCGTGGCGTCCCTGCTAACACTTTTGCATCACTC
>JARQOD010000005.1:198108323-198187661 GCA_033576555.1 Oophaga sylvatica | reverse complement strand
AAAATTTTGGGGAAACCTTTTTTTCGGGGTTTTGGGGGGGCCCCTCTCAAACCCCGAAAAATTTTTCCTTTTCCCAAACCTGTTGGCTTTTCTGCAGCATGGGTTTGAAAAGGGTTTGGCAGTCAGCACCCTGAAAGGTCAGATTTTTTGCTCTGCCCTTTTTTTGTTCCGGAAAACCCATTGTTTCAAATAGAGACGGGGCTCCCTTTTTTCCGAGGTTTTATTCTAATTTCCCCGCCGGGGAAGGCACCCGTGTCTCCTTGGGGGCTAAACCCCTTGTTTTGGGGCTCTTCAGCAAAAACCCTTTTGAGCCTAGGGTTTTCTGCTAGCCTTTCTTTACTTTTTTGGAAGGTTTTTTCCCCCTTTTTGTTGCAGTCATTTCCCTTGGGATTTTTTTGAGTTGGCAGCTCTTTTTTTGTTCCCCCCCTTTTTTTCGGGGTTTTTTCCGGATCGTGTTTGTTTTCGCACTCGGGGTGATTTTTTGCCAAAAGTGGTGTCACAATTTCATGTCAACCAGGATTTGTGTTGCCTTCATTTTTCCCCGGACCCAAAAAGAATGTAAAAAGAGCGTGTTTTTAAAACCCCCCCCTTTTTTTGGGGGAAATTTAGTGCGGGCCTTGAAGTTTTATCTATCTATTACTCAAGGTTTTCGAAAGACGGACCCCCAAATTTGGGGTTTTTCCAGTCGGTGTCGGCGGGGTCAACGAGTTTCCCAAAGGATTCTATAGCTCGTTGGATTCGGTCACTATATTGGAAGCTTACCTTTCTTCGGGGTTGAATCTTGCCCGATTAAGATTAAAAGCCCATTCCAGGGGGCTGTGGCTTATCGTGGGCTTTTCCCAAGGTGCTTCGGCAGTGCAGCTCTGCCGGGCGGCGACTTGGCGCTCTGTCCACACGTTTACGAAGTTTTATAAAGTGGACGTCAGTGCTTCCGCTGATGCAGCCCTCGGACGTAGGGTCCTGCAGGCAGCTGTAGTTTAAAGTTCTGGATGAACTTGTGTTTAGCGCTGGTTGCGCTTTGTTGTTAAGGTTGTTGGGTTTCTGCCTCTTGTTGGTTTTTTCCCACCCTTATTTTTGAACTGCTTTGGGACGTCCCATCAGTAATGAATACTGTGGCTCTCTTCCTTCCATCTGCAGCTGAAACACGGATTTTGGTAAGAACTTACCTGTAAAATCCTTTTCAGCGAAGGAAGGAAGAGAGACACAGCACCCTCCCAAGGCAGAAGTGTGTTGATGTTTTCAGATGCAGCGCGACCCTTATCTGATAGCGATTATCTGGGCTGAGGTCAGCGCGCTAAGGCTCTGTTCCAGCATCGCCAGCTCATTGCAGTAGTCAGGTTCCGTGAGTAGTACCTGGAACTCTGTGGTTTTTGGCTTTCTTTGCATGCATAACCTGTATCCTTGTGTTTTTTCTCTGAAGTTCCTTCAGAAGGGGTTATGTTGCTCCGCTGGTGATCTTGGCTCTTTTCCTAAAAGCTTTGGTACGACTGGAGCTGAGTAGGAGGAGCCCGAGCTGGAGGGGCCAGCCAGTCAGCACTCTTTTGATCTGAGGTGACATCCTGATCTGGGGCTCCGCCTACCCATCAGTAATGAATACTGTGTCTCTCTTCCTTCCTTCGCTGAAAAGGATTTTACAGGTAAGTTCTTACCAAAATCCGTGTTTTGATCACTGTGATAGTTTATCACAGTGATCAAAATCTACTTTTGGAGAATGAATGAAATATTTTTTGAATCTGCTGCCAGAAGAAGACCCGGGAGGATCCGAGGACACAGGGACATGGGGAACACCTACAGGTACAGGGGAGGGATCGGGGGTCCCGGGACAATATTTCTCACCCCTCTGATGTGCGATCACATCAGAGGGGAGAGAAATCTTTTTTTTT
Organism: Oophaga sylvatica; assembly: GCA_033576555.1. Lineage (NCBI taxonomy): Eukaryota > Metazoa > Chordata > Amphibia > Anura > Dendrobatidae > Oophaga > Oophaga sylvatica. The sequence goes on along the minus strand of JARQOD010000005.1, from coordinate 198,185,778 downwards.
TTTTTTTTGCGGTCGCCGTTATACTGAGTATAACGGCATTCGCAACACCGGGTCTGGTAAATACCAACCCGATTCATGTTCTCTGGGGTCTCGGCTACCCCCGGCAGCCGAGACCCCGGAGAAAATGCGACTGCGGAGGGTGCTATTCACTTTTTCCACGTTAATTAACGGCGCTGTGGTTTAAGTACCCTTAATGACCGCTGTTAAAAGGTGTATCGGCGGTCGTTAAGGGCATAAAAACTAAACGTTTGAAAATTGCTAAATTTTCCCCAAATTTCTGTTTTTTTCAGAAACGCAAGTTATATCAAATAAATTTTACCACTATCATAAAGTACAATATTTCACGAGAAAACTATCTCAGAATCACCAGGATCCGTTGAAGCGTTTCAGAGTTATGACCTCATAAAGTGACAGTGGTCAGAATTGTAAAAATTGACCTGATCAGGATGGTGAAAACAGATTTTGGTGTGAAGGAGTTAAAGGAATAATCATTCAAAGTTTGAAAATTGCTAATTTTTTAAAATTGTTGTCACATTTCTGATATTTTTAACACAAAACATAACCTAAAGTTATCATTATTATAAATTATAATGTGCCATGAAAATACAATCTCAAAATCGGTGGGATTTGTTGAAGTATTCCAGAGTTATTACCCCATAAAGTGACATTGGTCAGAATTAAAAAATTTGGCCCGGTCACAAAGCGGTTAATGAAGGAAATGACTTTGCCATAATGCATTTACTTACAGTGACGCCGGCTTCTATCACTACACACCGTCGTACTGACTGAGGGCAGCCCCAGTGATATAGGAGGTGGAGATGTCGGCATCTTTTGGCGGCTCAGGTGCCCCATGAGCTTGTAGTAAAAGCCTCCATCTAGAACATTCCATGTGAGTTTTCCTTCTGTCTGTGACTTTTACATTATTACTTTCACAGCTTTGATATCCAGGCAAATATCTGAAGAATATCAATACTAAGGCCATAATGGAGAAAGGAAAACGTGATGTGCGGGATGATGAGTGGTGCAAAGAGGACGTTCCTACAGGTAACTGCCCCAGTGAGGAGTCACCACTAAATAAAGCAGAGAAGAGGCACATTCTCCTCATTTATCGGAGTGGACAATTGAAGTTTTTTGTTATGTGTTTTCTCAGTTTTTTTGGCCACAGATTTCCCCATTCAGCTAAAATGCAGATTATATATGGCTGATAATGTAATGGAGCAATATGTAATAAGACCGGTTGTGTATCTATAATATAGATTTAAGAATAGACTGGGATGATAGATCATCAGAGATGTATGACAACTCATTGGCAAATTATCTAGTTTAGTGTTTTACATCATATCCATCGTGGTTCTGTTTCCAGGATAACCTAAGTAACCTATTTAATATAATGAACTAGCTGGAGATTTAAAAAAAAAAAATTGTTTAACACAATTGTCTCATAGTCACAGCCAGAATTATTAGATTATAAGAGAAAGCAGAGAATTTCCTGGACTTATCCAGCTTTATATTTGCACCATGGCCATGACTTCCTAATACACGACCATACGGCTCCTCTGTTCTGCATGTAGCGGTCAGCGATTGTGTGAGACGGACACCACCTAGTAATACTGACATCTGAGCATTTCTCTAGACATAAGTGACACAATATGAGTAAATCCTGCACTCTGTCAGCGGTCTTATGTGTACGATGTCAGTAACATCTTAAACACCTATACACATATAGATTAGCACATCAGCATGAAATATAGAATAATTTACCCGACACAGATATGTGAACTCAGGGTTAACTTGAGACTTGATACACTGTCGAAAGGGAGACAGGTCAACTGACCTAAACTGGGTCCAACTATCCCTCACCTTGAGGTACTGAAATGGTCAAGGGCAATCTCCAGCTAACCTGTCTCTATCAGTCCGACTGTAATCAGCTAAGAAGATCGATTACACCAGGATATGCCTGATTCTGCTAATACACAGTAGCTTAAGCGATGAGAACGACTTGCTACACACTAAACACAGAGGACAAATGATCTGGATATACTCTAAGCAGGGAGCTTAAAAATAGGAGCTCTTAACTAAGTCATTACGATCAATCCTATCTGTGTCTGCATAGTTCATGCACTCACAAGAACAGATTTTAAAGGGACAATCAAATAATTAATTCACGGAGAAACTGCGTCCAAATGGCACAATCAGAATTAACTCCTAACTGCCAAACACAAGAAACGCAATACTGAGAGTCAACTTGCAACCGCGACGATCTTCGTGGGATGACCATGACATCTGTCACAGGTGAGGCGCCATGGTTGATGTGAAGTGTCATGAGAAAGACATAATTCCACAGCATAAACCAAGATCAAAGAAACCATAGCTTATTATTCTAACAGTCCGCCGACTAGACATGTATAGAGATGTTAGTATAACAATACTTACCTGAGTCTGCTGACCGTACGTCTCGAATCCACCTCAGTTCGGCCACTTCATCTATTTCTATGGGGAGAGAACAAAGCTGCTTCAATATCATGAATCAGTGCTTGTTACGTCCATACTTGCCTGTTATGTTTCGTAGCTGAGAGACAGACAACAGCAGGGCACCAAACCGGATTTGGTAACTGATGGGTTGCAGATTCCTAAACTAACAAAAAACTAGAGTAGCCTGGAGTTCTACGTTGATCTGACGCCTCGTCACAGCCTGAGAGATAACTACACCTATAAGCAAAGAGAAGCTATCTGCCCGAGCAGATCCAAAGAAAATAGAAGCCCCAAACATTAATGGTTAGACAAGATAAAATACAACTGGCAAATAGACTGAGCAACGCTGGGGCCACAAGCTGACTAAATAGGATAGGACAAGAGAGATTACTTTCTGCAACCCAGAAAACCCTACAAAAATCCAACAATTCTGATTACAAAAATACTGAGATCACACGATCTCGCCACCCACTAAATCAGTTCTCAGTGTGAACAAAAACCAAGCCGCAGCCGCTGAAAAAAACAGGAAAAAGCAAATGAGCAAATAACAGTGGCTGCAGAAAAACTGTGAGGCGCTCAGGCCCCAGGAGGGGACCTGGCTGACCTCCACAAAAGTGCAGAAAACAATGCAAAAAGCAAGCACAAAAAGAAAAGCAAAAAATATCTTATCTGAAAGCAGGAGATGCAGGCAGGACTCCAGCAAACTTCCAAATGAACCAGGAACCACAATCGAGACAAGAACAATTGATCACCGGCAACCAGCATGGGAGGGAACCTCCCTTATATCAGACCAGTCCGTGATTCCAGATTGCCACTCCTCGCTGAAAGGTTCAGTACTGTCTGTAACCACCAGAGGGAGCCTCTGCTCAGAAACCATCTCTAGCACATTCATAACAGTACCCCCCCCTTGAGGAGGGGTCACCGAACCCTCACTTGTGCAACCAGACCGATCAGGATGAGCTCGGTTATAGGCATGCATCAGTCTCCTAGCATGGATGTCCGAAGCAAACACCCAAGAATTGTCCTCCTGACCATAACCTCTCCACTTAACCAAATACTGGAGTTTCTGTCTAGAAAAACGAGAATCTAATATTTTCTCAACCACATACTCCAGATTGCCCTCAACCAAAACAGGGTCAGGAGGCGCAGCCATAGGAACCATTGGCTCGACAAACCTCTTCAATAAGGACTTGTGGACCACGTTATGGATCTTAAATGTCCCTGGAAAAAGCAAACGGAAGGAAACCAGGGGAGGAGTCCCGAGGAGAGAATTTGCATATTCCCAGTGCCTTCTGGGAATAAGTGAAGAGTCTAAGCAAGCTCAAGGAACACTGGATTTTGGCCGTTGCAGCTGAAAGGAGGACATCAGTATACCAGGGGAGGAGTCCCGAGGAGAGAATTTGCATATTCCCAGTGCCTTCTGGGATAAGTGAAGAGTCTCCGCGAGCTCAAGGAACACTGGATTTTGGCCGTTGCAGCTGAAAGGAGGACATCAGTAAACCAGGGGAGGAGTCCCGAGGAGAGAATTTGCATATTCCCAGTGCCTTCTGGGATAAGTGAAGAGTCTCCGTGAGCTCAAGGAACACTGGATTTTGGCCGTTGCAGCTGAAAGGAGGACATCAGTAACAACATGGAAGAGGCCAAGAGCCATGTGGTGAGCTGCATTTCTTGCTACATGTTCACAGACTTACCAGTGGAAAAGCCAAACTTCACATGCCACAAATGCAAGCTTGTGTCCCTGTTGGAGGAAAAGTTGCAAAATCTGGAAGAGAGGTTATCTACATTGAAAACCATTAAGGAAGGTGAAGAGTTCTTAGACAGAGCAGAATTATCTCTTCATGTTACAGAAAGAGAAGAAATTCGAAGTGCACCTGAAGAAACAGAGGAATGGAAGCATGTGACCCAGAGAAGCAGGAGGATCAGGAGGCAGTCAGCACCAATTCTGCTCAGGAACCAGTACCAGGCTCTTACACAGGAGAATGATGAAGAAATACATCAAGATAAGACTTTGGCCACAAACAATAACCTTGTACACCCTCAGAGTCCTCCTGAATGGAGAAAGAAAACTGTTGTGAAGAAGAAACGGAGTTGTTGTCATGGGGGATTCCCTGTTGAGAGGAACAGAGGCCGCTATCTGCAGACCGGATTTAACCTCAAGAGAAATGTGCTGTCTTCCATGTGCAAAAATTAAAATGTGTCTGACAGGATATCAGGACTCTTCAGACCTACAGATGACTACCCATTCCTGCTAATACATGTGGGGACAAATGACACCGCAAAAAACGACCTGGAAACCATCTGCAGTGACTTTGAAAACTTAGGTAAGAAAGTGAAAGAACTGGGAGCGCAGGTGGTTTTCTCTTCCATCCTTCCAGTGGATGTCCATGGAACAAGGAGGTGGAAGAAGATTCTGCAGGTGAACAACTGGCTATGTCAATGGTGCCGTCAGCAATGATTTGGATTTTTGGATCATGGAGTGAATTACCTATACGATGGACTACTTGCTAGAGATGAGGTGCACCTTACGAAGACTGGAAAACATGTATTTGGAAGTCGCCTTGCTACACTCATCAGGAGAGCTTTAAACTAGAACAATGTGGGAAGGGAAGCAAAACGCCTGCAAAAGCCATACACCTGACAAATACTATTGAGAATTCTGCTATTAGAAGTGAAGGGGATGAACAAAGACAAAAAAATCTACATAATAAAAATATTGGAGGAAGAGAAACCAATCACAAACTAAAATGTTTCTATACAAATGCGCAAAGCATGGGCAACAAACAAGGAGAATTGGAACTACTAACGCAGGAGAAGAAGTATGATGTCATTGGAATCACTGAGACTTGGTGGGACAATACACATGATTGGAATACAAGGCTAGAAGGATACAACTTATTTGCAAGAAACAGACTTGATAAACAGGAGGAGGTGTCGCATTGTATGTTAAAAAAGCGTATATCTGCACAGAGATTGACTCTTCAGAGACTGGGAGTTCTGTGGAAACTGTTTGGGTAAGAATACAAGGACAGAACAATGGAAAGGACACCATTGTAGGTATTTACTACAGGCCACCTATGCAAGCTGAAGATATGGATGAACTCTTTATGCATCAAATGGCCAAGTTCTCCAAAAAATATGACATAGTGGTAATGGGAGATTTCAACTATCCAGACATTTGTTGGGAATCTCTCTCAGGCAAAACTAACAGGTCAAGTAAATTCTTATCCTCTCTTGCTGACAACTTTATCTTCCAAAAGGTAGGGGAGAAAACAAGGGGATCTGCTACCTTGGATCTAATACTTATAAACAGGGAAGAAATGGTTGAGGAGGTAAGAGTGGCTGGGACCCTAGGAGGTAGTGACCATGCTATTTTAGAATTTTGGATAACAAGAGGAGGAAGACCTGTGAAGACTCAGACGTCAAGGTTAGATTTCAGAAAGGCAGATTTTAAGGGACTCAGAAAGAGAATTGGAGGGATCCAATGGCTGGATATTCTTAAGGACAAAAATGTCCAGGAAGGATGGAAAATCTTGAAAAATGAGATTCTCAAAGCACAATTGTTAACAATTCCGAAAAGAGTGAAGAATGGGAAGCATTTAAGGAAACCAGGATGGATGAACACAGAACTTAAACACATGCTAAAAAGGAAGAAAGAAATGTTTATCAAATGGAAAGAGGGAGGCATATCTAAAGAAGAATATAATGCCGTTTGCAGAACCTGCAGGGCACAAATCAGATTATCTAAAGCTGACAATGAATTAAGGCTTGCAAGTGACATCAAAAGCAACAAAAAGGGATTTTGGGGATACGTCAAAAGTAAAAGAAAAGTCAAAGATGCTATAGGATTATTACAGGATGAAAATGATGAAATGGTAAGACAGGATGTTGAGAAGGCTGAACTGTTAAATTCCTATTTTGCATCTGTTTTCTCTCAGAAAGGAAATGTAACATCAACTGATCTTCACTGTCCTATTAAAGAAATAGAAGAATCCAGGATATCTATAAACAGAAAGACAGTGAGGAAACACTTAGCTAACCTAAATGAATTCAAGTCTCCAGGTCCAGATGAATTACACCCCAGAGTACTGAAGGAGATAGCAGAAGAAATTCTTGAACCACTGTCCATAATCTTTGAAAATTCTTGGAGAACAGGAGAAGTCCCAGAAGACTGGAGAAGAGCAAATGTTGTTCCTATCTTCAAATAGGGGAAGAAGGTAGACCCAGGGAACTACAAGCCGGTGAGTCTGACTTCTATACCAGGAAAGATCTTTGAACAAATTATTAAAGAACATGTATGCAAGTACCTGGATAAGAATGAAGTGATTAAACAGAGTCAGCATGGGTTTGTAACTAATAAGTCATGCCAGACTAACTTAATTTCCTTCTATGACAGAATCACTGACTGGGTGGATCAGGGAAATGCTGTAGATATAGTATATCTTGACTTCAGCAAAGCATTTGACAAAGTATCTCACACAATCCTTATTGAAAAAATGACTAAGTTTGGAATAGACAAGGCAACTGTTAGGTGGATTCATAACTGGCTTAGTGATCGGACCCAAAGAGTGGTCGTAAATGGCTGTACATCTAGTTGGAAGAATGTATCAAGTGGGGTACCACAAGGCTCTGTTTTGGGCCCTGTATTGTTCAACATCTTTATCAATGATTTAGATTAAGGAATTGAGGGTAAACTGATCAAATTTGCTGATGACACAAAGCTAGGAGGGGTAACTAATACTAGAGAAGAGAGAGAGAGGATTGAAAAAGATATAAATAAACTGGAGCAGTGGACAGCAACTAACAGAATGGATTTTAACAGGGAAAAATGCAAAGTACTACATCTGGGCAATAAAAATGAAAAAAGCATATACAAAATGGGAGGAATAGGGCTAAGTAACAGCACATGTGAAAAAGACTTGGGTATACTACTAGATAACAGACTGAACATGAGTCAACAGTATGATGCAGCAGCAAAAAAGGCAAATGCAATTCTAGGATGTATCAACAGAAGCATACAGTCTAGATCACGTGAGGTCATTATTGCCCTCTACTCCTCTTTGGTCAGACCTCATCTGGAATACTGTGTCCAGTTTTGGGCACCACATTTTAAAAAAGACATCAACAAACTGGAGCAAGTTCAGAGAAGAGCCACCAGAATGGTGACCGGTCTGCAAACCATGTCCTATGAGGAACGGTTGCAGGATTTGGGAATGTTTAGCTTGCAAAAAAGAAGACTGAGAGGAGACTTAATGGCTGTCTACAAATATCTCAAGGGCTGTCACATTGTAGAAGGATAATCTTTATTCTCATTTGCACAAGGAAAGACTATAAGCAATGGGATGAAACTGAATGGGAGGAGACACAGATTAGATATTAGAAAAAACTTTTTGACAGTTAGGGTGATCAATGAGTGGAACAGGCTGCCACGAGAGGTGGTGAGTTGTCCTTCAATGGAAGTCTTCAAACAGAGGCTGGACAGACATCTGTCTGGGATGATTTAGAGAATCCTGCTTTGAGCAGGGGGTTGGACCAGATGGCCCAGGAGGTCCCTTCCAACTCTACTATTCTGTGATTCTATGAAACAGGATTAAGAATCTCCATGATCTTATAAGGTCCAATGAACCTGGGCTTAAACTTTGGAGATGCAACCCTCATAGGGATATTTCTTGAGGACAACCAAACCAAGTCCCCCACTTTAAACCAAGGACCAACAGTATATGCCGGTTGGCAAACCGCTGGGCCTTCTCCTGAGAGAGAGACAACCTCTCCACTACCTGGTCCCAAATCTGCTGCATTCGCTCCACAACAGAGTCTGAGGATGAAAAGCAGAGGAGAAAGATAATTGAACACCAAGTTTAGAACAAAATGTCCTCCAAAATCTGGAAACAAATTGGATTCCACTGTCAGACACAATGTTCTCCGGAATGCCATGTAACCGAACCACGTGCTGAAGGAACAAAGGCACCAATTCGGAGGAGGAAGGTAACTTAGGTAATGGCACAAGATGTATCATCTTGGAAAACCTATCTCAGATTACCCAGATAATGGTCATTCTCTGAGAAACAGGGAGGTCGGAAATAAAATCCATAGAGATATGGGTCCATGGCCTCTTGGGCACAGGTAATGGCATTAACAAACCACTAGAGCGAGAGCAAGGCTTGGAGCGAGAGCAAGTCCCACAGGACTGCACAAATTCCCTGACGTCACGAGACAAAGTAGGCCACCAAATGGAACGACTCGCCAAGTCTCTGGTACCAAAAATCCCGGGATGACCAGCCAATGCGGAACAATGAATCTCAGACATCACACTCTTCTTCCACTGGTCTGGGATAAACAATTTCCCAATAGGGCAGCGCTCGGGCCTATCCTCCTGACACCCCTCCAGAGCAAGTCTCAAATTAGGTGAGATGGCGGAAAGAACTACACCCTCTTTCAAAATAACAGAAGGATCAGATAACTCAGGAGAGTCCGCAAAGAAACTCCTCGAGAGAGCATCCGCCTTAACATTCTTAGTGCCAGGAAGAAAGGAAACCACAAAATTAAAACGTGTGAAAAACAAGGCCCACCTGGCCTGTCTAGAATTAAGTCGCTTGGCTGATTCGAGATAAACCAGATTCTTATGGTCCGTGGGGACCACCACCTGATGTTTGGCTCCTTCCAGCCAATGTCTCCACTCTTCAAAATCTGCTCAGAAACCATCTCTAGCACATTCATAACACTTGCCTGTGTAAATCAACCCCTAAAGATAACCTGTCAGCTACAAAAATGCTATTTACCAGCAGGTACCGTATTTTTCGGACTATAAGACGCACCGGACCATAAAACGCACCCCAAATTTTCAGAAGGAAAATAGGGAAAAAAATAATGTGTCAAATGAGGGTCCGTCTTACAGTCCGAATTCAGCTTACCAGTGAAGGGATCGGCACAGATGGAGGAGTGGTCACAGGGGTCGTTCGGTGGCCAGGCTGATGCGGTGGCCTCCCGGAAATCCCATCCCAGGCTGGTGCGGTGCTCTGTGTTGAAGCAGGGGTGGTGACTGTGCTGGGACAGGGGCTCTGTGCTGGGACAGGGGCTCTGTGCTGGGACAGGGGCTCTGTGCTGGGGCTCTGTGCTGGGCGGGGGCTCTGTGTCCCGGGACAGGGGCTCTGTGTCCCGGGACAGGGGCTCTGTGCTCCGGAGCAGGGGCTCTGTGCTCCGGGGTAGGGGCTCTGTGCTCCGTGGCAGCGGCTCTCGTTGCCGAGATCTGAATCTGAGCTTGCGCCGCCCCCTGCCCGGCGGCCATTTTCCCGGAGGCCACCGCAACATGGCATTAACGGATGAGCGTGGGGCCTCTGGGCTTTGACAAAATGCTGGCGGTGCCCCCCACGCAGCACAGAGAGCTGCTGCCACTGCCCCGGAGGACAGCCCGCCACCACCACACCACAGAGCCACAGCCACACCAGCCTGGGAAGGGAGGTTGCATCGGGACCGCTGCCACTACCACAGGATTTGTAAGTATATTACGACCATAAGACGCACCCCCATTTTCTCCCAAAAATTTTTGGGGAAAAAGTGCGTCTTATGGTCAGAAAAATACGGTATATTGTTAACCTGTAGGTAAATAGTATTTAAAGCAAATTAGGGTGTTTTACTTGGAGATCGGCTACCAGGATAAATTGGAGTACAGTGGGTATGCAAAGTATTCAGACCCCTTTAATAATAATAATCTTTATATAGCGCCAACATATTCTGCAGCGCTTTACAGTTTAAGGCCTCTTTCACACTTCAGTAATTTAGCGTCAGTCAAAATCCATCAAAGTGTAAACGGATCCGTTGCAGATTGGAAAAAACTGATGCAGCGGATCCGTTTTTTTTTGACGGATCAGTGAAGGGTGCCGAAGGGAACTTTTGAATTGTGTATATGCAGTTCTGGAGAGAGAGAGAATGAATGAATCTGTGGCAGAAGGGCTTCTGGGCATGCTCAGCATACAATAACAGATTCCGTCGTCGGATTCTGTCAATAACGGATGACGACGGATCCGCCACCCATAGGCGTCCATTATAGAAAAAAGCGGACGCAACGGATCCGTCATGGTCCGCCATTTCGACACAGACAAAAAACGTTCCAATGTCCGTCTGCTCCAGACAGCGGACGCCAAATTTCTGATGGATCCGTCGGACGACCATCCGTCGCAATCCGTCACTAATGCAACTCGTAGGGAAAAAAATGGATTCCGCCAAAAAAAAAAGGCAAATCCGTTTTCAGCAGCAGATGGAAGGAAGGAAGACACTTCTTAACAAGTGGGTAGGCGGAGCCCACATAGGATAACACACCTCAGATCATAAAAAGTGTTGTCCGGCCCCTCCGGCTTGGGCTCCTCCTGCTCATCTCTCTCCAGTCTTGATTTGAGGTTCACAGAGGATAGTCGCTGCTGAAGGCAGCTCCTCAGAAGAATTTTTTATTTTATTCGGACAGAGACTTGGACATAGTCTAGAGGTCTCAGGGGTCTCAGCGCTGCTAGACCCCAACCTCTCCCTTGGCAGATATGTATTACCCTTTACGGTGGTCCCTACATAGCCTTGCCGGCCCTTGGGGGATGAGGATGGCTTCCCTGGCGGGGACGCAAACCACTCATCTGGGGTCACTGCGTTTCCCGCCCGGGGGGGAAGCATGGGCACAGCGCCAGAAACCCCTGGGGGTCCCTGTGGCGCTTCGGCTGGTGAGTACTACACATTTTTATTAGAGTGTGTGTAAGTGATTTAGCGACTGCTGCGGCAGCCGCTGTACAGTATACATGCCGGTGATGTTTTTGGTGTCCGCAGGTTGATGCCTGCAGGACAGGGGAGAGATAGAGAGGAGTGCGCGCTTTTTTATTTTTGAATTTCGCGCCGCTCTGAGCGCGCGCGCTTTACGGCATTCTCATTTTCTGGCTCCTCTGCAGGAGCACATCGGAGGCAGAGCGCGGCGGCCATTGCTGACAGGCTGGAAGCTCCCCGGACATCGCTCCCTCCCTCCCGGCAAGAACGTGACCAGCTGGGTGAGTCGCTTCTACCCGCCGGGCAGAAGCTTAACCCCTTCACCTCCACAGCGCGGGCGCCGTCTGGGGCACTATTGAGTGACAGATTGCGCGGTCCTGCGGCTGTTATCGCATAAGGGGCTCGCACACTCTTTCAATATTAAAGAGGTTGTGGGGAGTCTGCGACTTTAATACTGCCACTATACGTTTCCGCTAGCGATCCTGATAACGAAGCATACTAATGCGATCGTGTGTGTGATCATTTTTTAATGTCACTAGTGGCTGCCAATCTGGGCGATCTCATTAGCATCGCATAAGCGATTAGCGATCTCCTTAACAACTTTGGTGGTCATTGCGATTTACAAAACAGCGCAATTTTTTAGCGATCTTGTGGAACGTTTTTCTGTTTACTGTGGCATAGCTGTCCTGTAGCTGCCTCATTAGCATCGCATAAGCGGTTAGCGATCTCCTTAACAACTTTGGTGAATTGCAATTTACAAAATAGCGCAATTTTTTAGCGATCTTGTGAACGTTTTCTGTTTAGTGTCTTATAAGAGGCGCTTGGGGCTCGCCCCCCTTTTTCATTATCAGGGTTGTGGGGAGTCTGCTACTTTAACCCCATCTTAGACGGTTAACTCTTAATGGGAGACAGCTGGGGTAGCTCTTTCTTAAGAACTTTAACCCTTCAGCGTTTGTTTTTTCTTTAAGAAACACACTGTTCTAGTTACTGACAGGTTTAACCTGCCATATACGGTGCTAGGACATGTCAGAGACCGTCTCCCAGATCTGCTACAGGATCAGTCTTGCGTATCTGACACGCAGACCTCGACAGCGTCATGCGCAGCGGTCGGAGGTTCCAGTGGTGTCAAAATGGAGGCCCTCGCTAGTTTCTATTGATGGCCTGTCTGACCTTCTAGGTTATTGGGTGTCAGCTAGATCCTCTCAAGGAAGCGACACGAATCGGTGCCTTCCCTTCTCGCGTAGCGAAGATGTCCGATTCGGACAAGGAGGATCGGCAGGGACACCCTGCCTCTCTCATGGGCCGTACTAAGATTTCTATTGGAGCCATGAGGGTGTTACAGTTACCGGAGGAGGTAACTAGACATCCTGGTAAGTCGGCCCGGATTTTTCAGGAGTCGCATAGGTCGCGACGGCTTTACAAACTGTATCCGTTTTCTACGGAGTTGTTTGTTAATTGGACCCCTTCTTACTGAAGTGAATGTCCCTTTATCCCAGCTTAGCTGGTAAAGGAAAGGCGAGTCTGCAGGACCCGCTGGACAGAAAAACGGAGATGGCAACAATATCTATCTGCGAAGTCGCGGGTCATGGATTCAGTATTAAGGATCTATGTGTACTTGTAAAGTTTCCCTGAGCCGGTTGGACCGTCTAAGGACGGCGTGGCAAGATGGATCCCCTCTATCGAGGTAGATGGGCTTTTCAAGTTGAAGGATACTGCGTCACTGCTATCCAGGGCGTAATCCTCGGCAGTCACAGTCAGAAGAGCACTGTGACTTAGACAGTGGAACGCGGTTTCCAAGCAGGGTTTGCTATCTTTAGCTTAGAAAGTGGTCAGCTATTTGAATCTGACATCACGGAGCTGATTGCCAAGGCAAAGGCAAAGAAACAGCTTTACCGCAGCGCAGAGCTGTGACTTCTGCGTCTGGCAGGACTAGTGCCGGTAGTTGTCGGCGGTCCTTTTGGTTCAGGGGATGATCCGGCAACCCTCTGGGGGTTTGGGTCGTCCCCCTCTTTTTAAAAAAAAAAAATATATAAAAAAGGGAATTTTCAGAAATTCAGCATGCCCTGGAAACAGAACTTCTGTTAAGACAGAAGCTGGCAAAAAAACCCGCTAAGGCGGACTGACGTCTGGGTCTCACTCGAGCGCTCTCGAGTGGGGGGTCGTTTACTCCAATTTAAACCGACTTGGGTTTCCCGTGTGTCGGACGCCTGGGTGACACAGGTTGTGTTGGCAGGCTACCTCATAGAGTTTCTTTCTCGACCCCCGGACAGTTTTTTTTGCCAATCTCGCATTCAGTCAGAGCCGAACTATTTGTCTCTCTACTGCGAGTGGTCGATTTCCTTCTGCAGAAGAGTTTGGTGATACCGGTTCCGCAGAGGACCGGGGAAGAGGATTTTTATTTCAATCTCTTCGTGGTCCCCAAAAAGGAGGACAAATTTCGCCCTATTCTGGAAGGTTGAATCGGCTTGTCCACACCTGAACATTCCGCATGGAGTCGCTTCGCTCCGTTGTGGCAGCCCTGTCGCAGAACGTCTTTTTGGTCAATCGACATTCGCGACGCTTATTTGCATGTTCCCGTTGGAAGGGCTCACCAGCGCTTCCTTCGTTTTGCCATAAGGTCAGGACCATCACCAGTTTGTGGCTCGGCCATTCGGCTTGGCCTTAACGCCCAGAGTTTTTATAACGATTCTGGCTCCTCTCATGGCAATTCTTCGAGTGAGGATGCGGCCCTGTTCCCCCGCCGTGCCATGTGCCACGTGTTCCCACCAAGACAGGGACTTACGATTCTTCCCTACCTGGACGGCCTTTCGATTGTGGCGTCCTCAAAGGAGGAGGCAGTGACGGCTCGCAATCTATTCCCTCAGTTCCTGGAGGACTTCGGGTGACTGGTCAATTGGGAGAAGTCGTCTCTGGGACCGTCGCAGTCTATCCTATTTTTAGGAATGCATTTCGACACGGTAGCAGTGGTGTCTTTACCTCCAGACGAGCGGGCATGTCTCCCTCGACATGTACAGATTATGCAGTCTTCGACAGTAATGTCTCTTCGGAAGTGTATGCGCCTTCTGGGTGTAATGGTGGCGTTCATGGAGGCACTTCCGTTTGCCCAGTTTCATTCCAAAGGCTCATTCTGAGTCATTGGGATCGATCGCAGGTTTCGCTGGATTGCAGTGTCATCATCTCTCGCAGGGTGCGAGAATCTCTGGGATGGCGGTTACGTCCAGGAGAGTTATCCCTGGGGAAGTCATTCCTTCCTCCGAGGTGGTCGGTCATATCCACCGATGCCAGCCTGACGGGCTGGGGAGGTGTCTGGAACGATCTCTGGATTCAGGGGTATAGTCATCGGAAGAGTCTGTTCTACCTATCAACATCCTGGTATTGAGGGCAATTTTCCTTTGCCTCTAACACTGGACGGTCCTTTTGAGCGGTCTACCAGTCCGAATGTAGACAGACAACGCGACGGCGGTCGCGTATGTCAACCACCAAGGCGGGACAAGGAGTTCCAGACTCATGGTGGAGGTGTCTCGGATCCTGATTTGGGCCGAGACCAGAGTGCCAGTCTTCTCTGCGGTCCACATTCCAGGGGTTCAGAATATCACGGCGGATTTCCTCAGTCGCGAGAAGATGGATCCCGGAGGATGGAGTCTATATCCAAAAAAAAAAGAATTAAAAATTTTTTTTTGCACTGCTGTGCTCCCGTTGGGGAACTTCCCAAGTGGATTTGATGGCATCCAGGTTCAATGCCAAGTTACCGACCTTCATGTCCAGGTACAAGGACCCGAAGGCTGTGGCGGTGGATGCTCTGGTGGTCCATGGGACCAAATTCGAATCTATTTTTCCACCAATATCTTTGCTTCCTCTGGTGCTGCGTCGGATCAGACTGGAGAGAGTCCCGGCTATGTTGATAGCCCCGGATTGGCCAAGGAGGACGTGGTTCTCGACACTGGTGTCGCTTTTGGCGGCACCTCCATTCCCACTTCCTCTTCACCCGGACCTGTTAACTCAGGGGCCCTTTCGTCATCCGGACTTGAAGTCTCTGCGTTTTTGACGACGTGGCTCTTGAGACCGAAATATTGAATATAGAGGTTTTTCAGCCGCAGTCGTTCCACTCTGCGAGCTGCCAGAAGTCCGGCTACTACTAGGATTTATCTTTTCGTGGTGTTCGGGTTCTTCAAGAAACCCGAGGATTTTTTCCATTCCCAAATTGTTGGCTTTTCTGCAGTACGGGCTGGACAAAGGTTTGGCAGTGAGCACCCTGAAAGGTCAGGTTTCTGCTCTGTCCTTACTGTTTCGGAGAGCTATCGCCTCCCGTAGGGACGTGCGTTCCTTTTTTTCGCGGAGTAACCCGTCAGTTTCCACGCGGAAGTCGCCTGTGTCTCCATGGTGGCCCAACCTTGTCTTGGAGACTCTTCAGCATGTGCTTTTTGAGCCTGTGAGTTTCTGCTAGCCTTTCTTTACTTTCTTGGAAACTTGCCTTCCTAGTGGCGGTAACCTCTTTGAGAAGAGTTTCTGAGTTGGCGATTCTTTCCTGCTCGCCTCCTTTCCTGGAGTTTTACTCTGATCGAGTAGTGTTTCGCACACGGGGCGACTTTCTACCTAAGGTGGTGTCGCAATTTCATGTTAACCAGGATATTGTGTTGCCCTCGCTTTGCCCGGGCCCGAGGAATACAAAGGAACGGGCCCTGCACACATTGGATTTGGTGCGGGCCTTGAAGTTCTATTTGTCTATTACTCAAGGTTTTTCGGAAATCAGTTTCTCTGCTTGTAATTCCGGCAGGTCGCAGGCGTGGTCAACAAGCTTCCAAGGACTCTATAGCTCGTTGGATTCGGTCGGCCTTTTTGGAAACTTACCGACTTCAAGGCGAACCTTGCCCGATTAAGATTCGAGCTCACTCCACGAGGGCTGTGGCTTCATCGTGGGCCTGTCGTCAAGGGACTTCGGCAGCTCAGCTCTGCCGAGCGCGACCTGGCGCTCTGTCCACACATTTACAACGTTTTATAAGGTGGACGTTAGTGATTCCGCTGATGCGGTCTTAGGACTCTTAGGCATTAGTCACTTAGGGCTAACAGAGTCACTGACTAATAAAGTTTTAGTTAACTTTTATTTTGGCGCCTGTTGCGCATTTACCAAGGTTGTTGGGATTCTGCCTGTTATGGTTTATTTCCCACCCTTAATTTTTTGGACTGCTTTGGGACATCCCACTTGTTAAGAAGTGTCTTCCTTCCTTCCATCTGCTGCTGAAAGATGGATTTTGGTAAGAACTTACCTGTAAAATCCTTTTCAGCGAAGGAAGGAAGGAAGACACTGATCCCTGTTTATCTTTGTTCTCTGAAGTTCTTCAGAAGTGGTTATGTCGCTACGCTGGTGATATTTGCTCTTCCTTAGCTTGTGTACGACTGGAGAGAGATGAGCAGGAGGAGCCCAAGCCGGAGGGGCCGGACAACAGTTTTTATGATCTGAGGTGTGTTATCCTATGTGGGCTCCGCCTACCCACTTGTTAAGAAGTGTCTTCCTTCCTTCCTTCGCTGAAAAGGATTTTACAGGTAAGTTCTTACCAAAATCCGTCTTTTTCCGCAAAAAGCGGATTTTGACTGACACCAGACGACTGAAGTGTGAAAGAGGCCTAACAGTTTCAAACACAAGTCAGAAATAACAATGTTAACAATACAATAATTAAAGCAAAATAAGATGACCCTGTTCGTGAGACCTTACAATCTACAATGAGGTGGGGGAGATACAAAGTACAGGTGTGTATTTACAATGATGGTCCAGCCATCTTGAGGGAATGGGAATAGATAGCAATAGTGAATGGGCTGCACACACACCCTTACCCATAAAATGACTTCGATTATGGAACGTGATAGGCTGCTCTGAACAAATGTGTTTTGATGGAGCGCCTAAAACTGCAAGTTGAGGATGGTCCTAATTTCTTGGGGTAGAGCATTCCAGAGGATTGGCGCAGTGCGGGAGAAGTCTTGGAGTCAGGAGTGGGAGGTACGGATTAGTGCAGAGGTTAGTCGAAAGTCGTTTGCAGAGCGCAGCGATTAGCTAGGCCGATAGACAGAAATGAGGGAGGAGATGTAAGGGGATGCGGCACTGTGGAGAGCTTTGTGGGTGAGAACAAGTACTTTGAATTGGATTCTGTAATGAATGGGAAGCCACTGTAACGACTGGCGAAGAGCGGACACGTCTGAATACCGATTAGATGGACGACCCTGGCTGCTGCATTAACAATAGACTGGAGAGGGGAAAGTCGAGTAACGGGGAGGTCAATTAATAGAGCGTTGCAGTAGTCCAGGCGGGAGTGGATCAAGGCGACAGTAAGGGTTTTTGTTGTTTCCATGGTGAGAAAAGGGCGGATCCTAGAGATGTTCTTTAGGTGTAAGCGGCAAGAGCGGGCAAGAGATTGTATATGGGAGGTGAAGGAGAGATTGGTGTCAAACATAACACCCAGACAGTGCGCCTGTTCCTGGGGCATAATTAATTATGGTGCCACCCACAAAGAGGGAAATGTCAGATTTAGGGAGGTTAGTAGATGGCGGGAGCAGAAGTTCAGTTTTGGAGAGGTTGAGTTTCAGATAGAGAGCGGACATGATGTTGGAGACTGCGGACAGACAGTCACTGGCGTTCTGCAGTACAGCTGGGGTAAGGTCAGGGGATGACATGTATAATTTTGTGTCATCAGCATAAAGATGGTACTGGAAGCAAAATCTGCTGATGGTCTGTCCAATTGGGGCCGCCGGGTAGAGTGAGATGAGCAGGAGGCCGAGGACTGAGCCCTAAGGTACCCCAACAGCGAGAAGAAGAGGAGATGAAGTGGTGCCACAACAAAACACTGAAGGCGCGGTCAGATAGGAAGAGAACCAGGAGAGAGCAGTGTCCTTAATGCCTTGACTGGATCCTAGAGAGTAGGAGATGGTGGTCAACAGTGTCGAAAGCTGCAGAGAGGTCGAAAAGAATGAGCATAGAGTGGTCACTGTTACAATTTGCTGTCAAAAGGTCATTGGTCACTTTGATGAGTGCAGTTTCTGTCAAGTGTAGGGGCGGAAGCTGGACTGTGAAGGGTCTAGGAGGGAGTGAGTGAAGAGGTAGCGGACAAGGCGCTCCAAGAGTTTAGAGATAAAGGGGAGATTGGAGTCTGTAGTTATTTGTGCAGGATGGGTCGAGAGCGGGTTTCTTTAATAATGGAGTAATGATAGTGTTTGAAGGAGGATGGGAAAATTTCTGAGGAGAGGGAGAGATTAAAGATTGTCGTTGTGTTGTGACGACTGGAGAGAGACTGGAGGAGATGTGAGGGAATGGGGTCGGTAGTGCATGTAGTTGGACGAGAAGAAGAGAGGAGTTTGGAGACTTCTTCTGTGATGGGATCAAATGTGGAGAGTGAACCAGGGCTGCAGCCCTCCACCAGTTGGGCCTTTATGGCAGAGTGGCCTGATGGTGCAAGACATATGAAAGCCCACATAGAGTTTTCTGAAAAAACACATGAAAGACTCCCAGACTATGAGAAATTAGATTCTCTGGTCTGATGAGTTGAAGATAGACCTTTTTGGTGATAATTCTATGCCGCATGTGTGGGGAAACCCAGGTACTGCTCATTACTTGTCCAATAAAAAATGAATAAGTATGGAATGGACAAGGCAACTGTTAGATCAAAGAAAAAATATACCAGTAGATAAATGTTTAAAAAATTTTTTTTTTAAATAAAATTTCATAAAACGTTCATGGAAAAATATATATATATATATATATATATATATTTCAGCTGCAGATGAAGGAAGGGAGACACACTCATTACTAGTGGGTAGGCGGAGCCCCAGATAGGATCAATACCTCAGATTAGAAAGCGTGTTGACCGGCCCCTCCAGTTCAGGCTCCTCCTACTCAGGTCTTCAGTCTAAAATTTGAGGTCTCAGAGGACGGTCGCTGCTGGAAGCAGCTCCTCAGAAGATTTTATTATTTTTATCGGACAAGAGACTTGGATCACCAGAGTGGTCTAGAGGTCTCAGGGGTCTCAGCGCTGCTGGACCCCAACCTCTCCCTTGGCGGATCTGTAATTACCCTAAGGGTGGTCCCTGCAGAACCCTGCCGGCCCGGGGGGATGAGGATGGCTCCCTGGCGGGGCGCAAACCGCGCACAGGGGTCACTGCGTCCCCCGCCCTGGTGGGAAGCATGGGCAAGCGCCAGAAACCCCTGGGGGTCCGTGTGGCGCTCGGCTGGTGAGTACTCCACATTTTTATTAAAGATGTGTGTGAGTGATCTAACGGCTGCTGCGGCAGCCGCTGTACATTTTACATGCCGGTGAGTCTGAGGAGAAGGGAGAGAGGAGTGCGCACTTTTTTATATTTGAATTTCCCGCCACTGAGCGCGCGCTTTATGGCAGTCTCCTTTTCTGGCTCCTGTACATGGAGCACAGCGGAGACAGAGCGCGGCGGCCATTGCTGACAGGAACGCTGACAGGAAAAGCTCTCCGGACATCGCTCCCCTCCCCTCCCGGCAAGAACCGTTACCAGCTGGGTGAGTCGCTTCTAGCCCGCGGGCAGAAGCTTAACCCCTTCACCCCCACAGCGCGGACGCCGTCTGGGGCACTAATGAGTGGCAGATAGCGCGGTCCTGCGGCTGTTATCGCATATGGGGCTCACACACTCTTTTCAATATTAATAAAGAGGTTGTGTTGAGCCTGCGATATTAATATTATTATTATTATTGCCACTATACGTTTCCGCTAACGATCCTGATAACGACGCATACTAATGCGATCGTTTGTGTGATCGTTTTTAATGTCGCTAGTAGCTGCCAATCTGGGCGATCTCATTAACATCGCATAAGCGGTTAGCGATCCTCTTAATGACTTTGGCGGTCATTGCGTTATACAAAACAGCGCAATTTTTTAGCGATCTTGTGGAACGTTTTTTTCTGTATAGTGTGGCATAGCTGTCCTGCAGCTGCGGCCTTATAAGAGGCGCTTGGGGCTCGCACACCTTTTTTTCATTATCAAGGTTGTGGGGAGTCTGCTACTTTAACCCCTTCTTAGGCGGTTAACTCTTGATGGGACAGCTGGGGTAGCTCCCCTTCTTAAAGAGCTTTAACCCTTCAGCTTTTGTTTCTTCTTTAAGAAACACACTGTTCTAGTTACTGACAGGTTTAACCTGCCGTATACTGTGCAAGGGCAGTCCATCTCCCAGACCCGCTACAGGATCAGTCTCGCACACGCAGACCTCGATTCATGCACAGCGGTTGGAGGTTCCAGTGGTGTCAAAATGGAGGTCCTCACTAGTTTCTATTGATGGCCTGTCTGACCTTCTAGTTTATTGGCTGTCAGCTAGATCCTCTCAAGGAAGCGACACAAATCGGTGCCTTCCTTCTCGCATAGCGAAGATGTCCAATTCGGACAAGGAGGATCGGCAGGGACACTCTGCCTCTCTCATGGGCCGTACTAATGGAGAATGAGGGCGTTACAGTTACCGGAGGAGATAACTAGACGTCCTGGTAAGTCGGCCCGGATGTTTCAGCTTTACAAACTGTATCCGTTTTCTACGGAGTTGTTTGTTAATTGGACCCCTTCTCCTGAAGTGAATGTCCCTTTATTCCAGCTTAGCAAATCTTTCTGGTAAAGGGAAGGCGAGTCTGCAGAACACGCTGGATAGAGTTTTCTTCTCGACCCCCGGACAGTTTTTTGCCAATCTCGCATTCCGTCAGAGCCGAACTATTTGCCACTCTACTGCGAGAGGTCGATTCCCTTCTGCAGAAGGGTGTGGTGATACCGGTTCCGCAGAGGACCGGGGAAGAGGATTTCTTATTCAACCTCTTTGTAGTCCCCAAAAAGGAGGACAAATTTCGCCCTATTCTGGAAATTGAATCGGCTTGTCCACACCCGAAAATTCCGCATGGAGTCGCTTCGCTCTGTTATGGCAGGGGACTTACGGCCCTGTCGCAGAACGACTTTTTGGTCAATCGACATTCGCGACGCTTATTTGCATGTTCCCGTCGGAAGAGCTCACCAGCGCTTCCTTCGTTTTTGCCATAGGTCAACCACTACCAGGTTGTGGCTCGGCCATTCGGCTTGGCCTTAACGCCCAGAATTTTTACAACGATTCTGGCGCCTAAATCTCATGGCAATTCTTCAAAGACGGGGACTTACGATTCTTCCCTACCTGGACGACCTTTCGATTGTGGCGTCCTCAAAGGAGGAGGCAGTGATGGCTTGCAATTTATCCCTTCAGCTCCTGGAGGATTTCGGGTGACAGGTCAATTGGGGGAAGTCGTCTCTGGAACCGTCGCAGTCAATCCTGTTTTTGGGGAATGCATTTCGACACGGTACGGGCGGTGGTGTCCCTACCTCCAGACAAGCAGGCACGTCTTCTCCGACATGTACAGATTATGAAGTCTGCGACAGCAATGTCCCTTCGGAAGGTATGCGCCTTCTGGGTTTGATGGTGGCGTCCATGGAGGCACTTCCGTTTGCCCAGTTTCATTCCAAAGGCTCATTCTGAGTCTTTGGGATCGATCGCAAGCTTCTCTGTATTGCAGCGTCATCATCTCTCACAGAGTGCGAGAATCCTTAGGATGGTGGTTACGTCCAGGAGCGTTATCCCTGGGGAAATCTTTCCTCCCTCCGAGGTGGTCGGTCATAACCACAGATGCCAGCCTGACGGGCTGGGGGGGGTGCCTGGAACGATCTTTTGGATCCAGGGAGTATGGTCATCAGGAGAGTCTGTTCTACCGATCAACGTCCTGGAATTGAGGGCAATTTTCCTTTGCCTCCAACACTGGACGGTCCCTTTAAGCGGTCTACCAGTCCGAGTGCAGACAGACAACGTGACGGCGATTGCGTATATCAACCACCAAGGCGGGACAAGGAGCTCCAGGCTCATGATGGAGGTGTCTCGGATCCTGCTATGGGCCGAGACCAAGATTCCAGACATCTCTGCGATTCACTTTCCAGGAGTCCAGAATACCACAGCGGACTTCCTCAGTCGCGAGAAGATGGATCCTGGAGAATGGAGTTTTCATCCGAAAATTTTTGCACTACTGTGTTCCCGTTGGGGAACTCCCCAAGTGGATTTGATGGCATCAAGGTTCAATGCCAAACTACCGACCTTCATGTCCAGGTACAAGGACCCGAAGGCTGTGGCGGTGGTTGCTCTGGTGGCTCCGTGGGACCATTTCGAGCTAGTCTATGTGTTTCCGCCGATATCTTTACTTCCTCTGGTGCTGCGTCGGATCAGACTGGAGAGAATTCCGGCTATGTTGATAGCCCCGGATTGGCCAAGGAAACGTGGTTCGGACACTGGTGTCGCTTTTGGCGGCACCACCATTCCCACTTTCCTCCCCGGCCGAACCTGTTAACCAGGGGCCCGTTCGTCATCCGGACTTGAAGTCTTTGCGTTTGACGACGTGGCTCTTGAGACCAAAATATTGAACCGTAGAGTTTTCTCAGCTGCAGTCATTGCCACTCTGCGAGCTGCTAGAGGTCCGGCCACTACTAAGAACTTGGGTAGCCTTCTTTTCGTGGTGTTCGGGTTCTTCAAGGAATCCGAGGATTTTTTCCATTCCCAATCTGTTGGCTTTTTTACAGTACGGGTTGGACAAAGGTTTAGCAGTTAGCACTCTGAAGGGTCAGGTTTCTGCCCTGTCTGTGCTTTTTCGGAAGGCTATCGCCTCGCGTAGAGATGTGCGTTCCTTTTTTCAAGGAGTAACTCGTCAGTTTCCACTGCGGAAGGCACCTGTGTCTCCTTGGCGGCTCAACCTTGTCTTGGAGGCTCTTCAGCATGTGCCCTTTGAGCCTATGGGTTTTACTAGCCTTTCGTTACTTTCTTGGAAAGTTGCATTCTTAGTGGCGGTAACCTCTTTAAGAAGGGTTTCTGAGTTGGCAGCTCTTTCTTGCTCGCCGCCTTACCTGGACTTTCTACCTAAGGTGGTGTCGCAATTTCATGTCAACCAGGATATTGTGTTGCCCTCGCTTTGCCCGGGCCCGAGGAATGCAAAGGAACGAGATTTGCACAAATTGGATTTAGTGCGGGCCTTGAATTTTATCTGTCTGTTACTCAAGGTTTTTAGGAAGTCAGATTCTCTTTTTGGGATTCCAGCAGGTCGTAGACGTGATCAACCAGCTTCCAAGGACTCTATAGCTCGTTGGATTCGGTCAGCCTTTTTTGAGGCTTACCGTCTTAAAGGCGAACCTTGCCCGATTAAGGTTCGAGCTCACTCCACGAGGGCTGTGGCTTCATCGTGGGTCTTTCATCAAGGGGCTTCGGCAGCTCAGCTCTGCCGAGCGGCGACCTGGCGTTTCGTCCACACATTTACAAAGTTTTATAAGGTGGACGTCAGTGCTTCCACTGATGCGGCCTTAGGACGTAGGGTCCTGCAGGCAGCGGTAATCTAAGTTTTAGTTAACTTGTATTTGGCGCCTGTTGCGCATTTATCTAGGTTGTTGGGTTTCTGCCTTTTCTGGTTTTTTTCCCACCCTATTTTTTGGACTGCTTTGGGACGTCCCACTAGTAATGAGTGTGTCTCCCTTCCTTCATCTGCAGCTGAAAGACGGATTTTGGTAAGAACTTACCTGTAAAATCCTTTTCAGCGAAGAAGGAAGGGAGACACACATCCCTCCCATGGCAGAAGTGTGTTGTTGTATTTACAGAAGCAGCGTGGCCCTTCTCTGATAGCGATTTTCTGGGCTGAGGTCGACGCGCTAAGGCTCTGTTCCAGCATTGCCAGCTTATCGCAGTAGTCAGGTTCAGTGAGTAGTACCTGGGACTGTGTGGTTTTTCGTTGCAAATGCATGCATAACCTGTACTTTTGTATTTTTCTCTGAAGTCCTTCAGAAGGGGTTATGTTGCTTCGCTGGTGATATTGTTCTTCCTTAAGCTTTGGTACGACTGAAGACCTGAGTAGGAGGAGCCTGAGCTGGAGGGGCCGGTCAACACGCTTTCTAATCTGAGGTATTGATCCTATCTGGGGCTCTTCCTACCCACTAGTAATGAGTGTGTCTCCCTTCCTTCTTCGCTGAAAAGGATTTTAAAGGTAAGTTCTTACCAAAATCCGTCTTTTAAATATGCGGACAAACATGAATAAATTATACATAAAAAACCTTTATTAAATCGTAATCACCATGATTTAATAAAGGTTTTTTATGTAAAATTTATTCATGTTTGTATATTTAAAATATATATTGTGAGACAGTGAGAATATGCGGGTTGGATGGGGTGTATATTTCACCTGGGTGCTTTGCTGACTGGTATAAGGGAGGTGTATGGCTTTGTAGACATGGTGGTAGAGAAAGGTCATTACACCTTCCACTCAGTGCATACTTGCAGCTCAAACCTGTAACCACTCAGCTGTTAATTAAGAAGCCAGAAATAGGTGTCTGGAAACAGTCAGGGAGCTAGTTTAGCCTGGACACAGGGAGGTGTCCTGGCACAAGAAACAGTCTCCAAGAGTGTTAGAGCTGTCTTTAGCCTGGACACAGAGAGGTGTCCTGGCACAAGGAAGCAGTCTCTGTGAGAATGCATGCGGATAAGCTACTGAAGAGGAGGAGAGCCGTCTCAGTCTGGGTTAGATGTACCCCGGACACAGGAGTGTCTCTGTGAACCTCCATGCTGATGATTACTGAGAGGAGGAGAGCCGTCTCAGTCTGGGTTAGATGTACCCCGGACACAGGAGTGTCTCTGTGAACCTCCATGCTGATGATTACTGAAGAGGAGGGGAGCCGTCTCAGTCTGGGTTAGAGGTACCCCGGACACAGGAGTGTCTCTGTGAACCTCCAGGATAATGACTACTGAATAGGAGTGGATCTCTCTCAAGTCTGGACGTCGGGTGGACCTTCAGACATAAGGAGGAGTATCTGGGAAACTCCATACTGGTAACATATATCATATGTGTTGTTTTGGGCACAGACTGATAGAGTCTGGGTTCCTGATAGAAAGGGACATTACATAAGTGTAATTAGTGGCTAGACAAGCCTAGGTCTTTTGTTTATGCTTTGTTTTTATCTGTTTGCTGTGGACTTTAATAAAACTGGTTGCGGACAGTTTTTACCATAATTGCTGTCTGAATAAACTGTTTCCGTGCCGTTCTGTCTACCCAGACAGCGATCTCAGAGCTAAAACCCCCTGAAAGGCTACAATTGGTGGAGAATGCGGGCAGCTCAGGGCCTGGTACAGTTAGTGCTGGAGTGTGCATGCAGCACAGTGGCAAGAGACAGCATTAAAGGTGAAGTCTATTGAAATAGCAACAGAAAAAAAAAGTGTGTGTCAGCAGAAACGTCTGTTTGGAGCAGTCTTGGAGAGACAGTGGCCCTGATAGGGTCTGCAGAGAGAAAATGTATGCACAGCAAAGCTGAACTTGTTGTGAAAATGACTGTGGAATGTGCAGCAGCAAAAGAAAAGTTTGTGGAGCAGTCTTAAAGAGACAGTAGCCCTAATAGACTTTGCAAAGAAAAAAAAAAAAAGTGTCTGCACAGCAGAGCTAAATTTTTCTATGGAAAATACTGTAGAGTGTGTATGTCTTGAGTGAAGACTACAGTTGTGAAGACAGAGAAGTCTGACAGCATGGATGACAGCATGGAGGCGCTGTTTGAACAAATGGCGCAAGTTATTGTGCAACATAAGACTGCTGTGATTGAGACAGATGAGTCCGGCAGTATGGAGGGGCTCGTTGAGTACCTGGTACAGGCCCAGCGGAGCATGGAGCAGCAGCGCCTGCAGCACCAGCAGCGCATGCAGGAGCACCGGCAGCAATTCCTGCAGCAGGAGAATAACCGGTTGTTGGAGCAGATTGCAGCTCTCCGCACCGCGTCTCAGAGTAATGTTGTGAAGGCACCTGACTTGTCCGATGTAAAGAAGGCGGTTAGACGGTCCCTGGAAAAAATGACACCTCGTGATGATGTGGAGGTATATCTCACTAGGTTTGAGAGACTGGCAGAGAAGGAGAATCTGCCCCTATCTGAGTGGGCCATGGCGGTCGTACCCTATCTGATTGGGGAACCCCAAAAAGTCTGGGCTGACCTGAGCAAGCAGGACAGCGAAGACTATGCCAAGTTGAAAGCGGCGATTCTTACCCGGCTGGGTGTTACGGTGACAGCCCGTGCCAGGGGAGTTCATGACTGGAGATGCAGTTGGGAGTCTGCAGTAAGCAAACCTGATTATGGAGTTGAAAAGGTGATAGTGAACCGCTACACCCGAGCACGTCCTCCTGAGGTACAGCCGTCTGAGAGGTCGTCACTTCAGAGTTCCCGGACGCTGAACTCTCGCGGTAAGAGCGTTCCAGCTGTTGGGGACATGGGGTATGCTGATAAGCGGGTTCAGGCCCGAGGGGACATGTGGGTGGGAGAGTGTGATGGACAGTGTTGGAGCTGGCGTGAAATTGCAGCCAACTGTCCAATAGAGGGGGAGCCTATGTGTTGTGATGTTGGCAGATCCCTCTCTCTCTGCGCAGAACCTGTGTGTGTGTCCACCTCTGCCGAAGAGACTGGACCACAGGGGTCCCCGGTGGTTGTAAATGACTGCCCAGCACAGGCCCTCTTGGACTCAGAGAGTCCAGTGACTTCCGTATGTGACAGCCTGATTGATAGGGACTTCATCCCTGATAAGCACCTGAGTGTGGTGTGCATCCATGGAGACACCAAAGTCTACCCAGAGACTGCCGTGGACTTGGTCCCTAAACTCGGGGAGGTTTCATATGAAGGGGTAGTGAAGAGCCTGGTGCACCCCGTCATATTGGGTAATGACTTTCCCCGGTCTGAGGATCTCTGGGGAAGAAATGTTTCTGATGGACAGTGTGATGAAGCTCCTACTGAGGGTGCGCAGTCCCAAGGGGCGGAACACAGTGCTAGTGGGCCGTTAAACTTACATGATAATGATGATGATGATCATGATAATGATGATGACCATGATGGTGATGCTGATGCTGATAGTGACAATGATGATGATCATGATAGTGATGATAATACTGATCATAGTCATGATAATGATGTTGATAATAATGATGACTGTGATAGTGATGAATTTCCTTTGCAGGTGATGTTGGGAGACGAGGATGGTGGTTCTCGGGAACCGAGTGTCCCTGACTTGCCTGTGTCCTGTGACGGTTTTGAGAGTGAGCAGTGGCGAGAACCCTCTCTTAAAACGGCCCACGAAAATATAAATGTTCTAAATGAGGTTTCCCAGGAGCCTGGCTCTGAGGAGAGGTTTCCTCATGCTGCCATGAACAATAACCTATTGTTTAGGGACACTGAAGTCCAGGGAGAGGTCGTGAGTCAGCTCCTGGTACCTGAGCTATGTGGAGGTATAGTGCTGGGGTTGTCACATAGTCACATACTTGAGGGACCAGATGGTGAAGTTAATGTTGAGGATAGCATGTTAACTAAGGTTCCAGATCAAGATGTGAATGGGAATGAGTTGTATAACCCTGACAGTGAGCAAGATGTGAATGAAAATAAATTGTATACTCCTGAAAGTGAGCAGGATGAGAATGAGAATAAATTGTATGACCCTGACGGTGAGCCGGATGTGAATGAAAGTGAAGTGTCTAGCCCTGAAGGTGAGCCAGATGTGGCTGAGAAAAAGGGGTCAGACAGGGATAGTGGGAGTGATAATGAATCATCTGATGACAATAAAGCAACCAGTGCAAATGAGGAAGGCATGGTAGCAGAAGAGGTTGAGAGTCCTGAGAAGAAGGCTGATGCTGACCTTACAGCCAGACAGAAGATGCCATCTGAGGATGTTTTACAGTTGGAACAAAGAGAGCGACTACTTCCAGCCCAAGAAAGGGAGAGACGAGAGGCTTCCCTGGGGATTGGCAGTAGACGTGCTAAAACAATGAGGGGTAGAGATGACGCTTCTGTTAGCTCACGGCTGAGTGTGAGACCCGGTGGCGGACGAAAAGACAGAGAGTCAGACTCAGAGCTACCAGTAAGCTTGACTGGACGATGGACTCGTGGCCGCAACGACGGTAGGAGTCAGTTCGGGAAAGAAAGGTCGGGTGAGGTGACACCGACACAAGGACAAGGCCAACGTTCTGACCGCTGGGGGCGGGAGAGGCCTAACAAAGAGGTGATATTGCATAGTGCCCAAAATCAACTGAGACGGGGTGACTGGCAGAGGCGACCGAGGGGGATCTCTGGTCGGGTGGCAGGTGTTCGACCCCACAAATTTGAACAGAGGGGGCACTGGGTATGGCCCTCAGGATATGCATGGAGGCATGTGATGGATGGACGGTATGTATCGCAGAGGTGGGTGGCCCTGTGATGGAAGCCTGGATATATTTTGGTTCAGCAGATCTACTGCTGAGACTTGTGCTATACATTGGGGGCTTCCAGGTGACTTGGAGAGCTGGGCGGGTCCAGTCACCTACAAACCCACCTAAGGGGTATGTGTCTAAATACCTAGGATAAAGCTGTATGCAGAGGGGACGGATGGGTAATGCAGCGCTGGCTTGCATTCATTTAATGGATCAGTGTGTATGTTTTGACTGTCCATGTTCCTTCTCCTCAGTTGACTGGTCACATGACTGTGACATCACACAGTGTGTGTGTGTGTAAGGGTATAGAAACCCTGCTTAATGGAAGATAAAGATGAAGATGATGTGGGCCATGACTTGAGCTGTGTTCACTGTCTCTTGAGGTTTGTTGACCAGTCCTCCGGTCTGGATGACCAGCCCTCCGGTCTGGAGAAGAGGGGGGGGATATGTGAGACAGTGAGAATATGCGGGTTGGATGGGGTGTATATTTCACCTGGGTGCTTTGCTGACTGGTATAAGGGAGGTGTATGGCTTTGTAGACATGGTGGTAGAGAAAGGTCATTACACCTTCCACTCAGTGCATACTTGCAGCTCAAACCTGTAACCACTCAGCTGTTAATTAAGAAGCCAGAAATAGGTGTCTGGAAACACAGTCAGGGAGCTAGTTTAGCCTGGACACAGGGAGGTGTCCTGGCACAAGAAACAGTCTCCAAGAGTGTTAGAGCTGTCTTTAGCCTGGACACAGAGAGGTGTCCTGGCACAAGGAAGCAGTCTCTGTGAGAATCATGCGGATAAGCTACTGAAGAGGAGGAGAGCCGTCTCAGTCTGGGTTAGATGTACCCCGGACACAGGAGTGTCTCTGTGAACCTTCATGCTGATGATTACTGAAGAGGAGGAGAGCCGTCTCAGTCTGGGTTAGATGTACCCCGGACACAGGAGTGTCTCTGTGAACCTCCATGCTGATGATTACTGAAGAGGAGGGGAGCCGTCTCAGTCTGGGTTAGAGGTACCCCGGACACAGGAGTGTCTCTGTGAACCTCCAGGATAATGACTACTGAATAGGAGTGGATCTCTCTCAAGTCTGGACGTCGGGTGGACCTTCAGACATAAGGA
The DNA here is from genome assembly GCA_033576555.1 of Oophaga sylvatica. Lineage (NCBI taxonomy): Eukaryota > Metazoa > Chordata > Amphibia > Anura > Dendrobatidae > Oophaga > Oophaga sylvatica. Next base: position 198,156,224 of record JARQOD010000005.1, on the reverse strand, counting down.
GGAGTATCTGGGAAACTCCATACTGGTAACATATATCATATGTGTTGTTTTGGGCACAGACTGATAGAGTCTGGGTTCCTGATAGAAAGGGACATTACATAAGTGTAATTAGTGGCTAGACAAGCCTAGGTCTTTTGTTTATGCTTTGTTTTTATCTGTTTGCTGTGGACTTTAATAAAACTGGTTGCGGCCAGTTTTTACCATAATTGCTGTCTGAATGAACTGTTTCCGTGCCGTTCTGTCTACCCAGACAGCGATCTCAGAGCTAAAACCCCCTGAAAGGCTACAATATATATATTTTTCCATGAACGTTTTATGAAATTTTATTAAAAAAATAAATATATTTTTTTAATTATTTTTATCTACTGGTATAGTTTATTTTGGATTTAATACCGAATGGTCTGCCATTCTTTTTATGCAGATTGATATAATTAATTTTATTGAATTTTTGTTTTAAATTATTGTTTGTATTTTTCTGCAATTAATCTACTAAGGCAACTGTTAGGTGGATTCATAACTGGCTTAGTGATCGGACCCAAAGAGTTGTCGTAAATGGCTGCACATCCAGTTGGAAGAATGTCTCAAGTGGGGTACCACAGGGCTCTGTCCTGGGCCCTGTATTGTTCAACATCTTCATTAATGATTTAGATGAAGGAATTGAGGGTAAACTGATTAAATTTGCTGATGACACAAAGCTAGGAGGGAGAGCTAATACTAGAGAAGAGAGAGAGGATACAAAAAGATATAAATAAACTGGAGCAGTGGGCAGCAACTAACAGAATAGTTTTTAACAGGGAAAAATGTAAATTACTACATCTGGGCAATAAAAAATGAAAAAAGCATATACAGAATGGGAGGAATAGGGCTAAACAACAGCACATGTGAAAAAGACTTAGGTATACTAATAGATCACAGACTGAACATGAGTCAACAGTGTGATGCAGCAGCAAAAAAGGCAAATACAATTCTAGGATGTATCAACAGAAGCATACAGTCTAGATCACATGAAGTCATTATTGCCCTCTACTCCTCTTTGGTCAGACCTCAACTGGAATACTGTGTCCAGTTGTGGGCACCACATTTTAAAAAAGACATCAACAAACTGGAGCAAGTTCAGAGAAGAGCAACCAGAATGGTGACTGATCTGCAAACCATGTCCTATGAGGAACGGTTTCAGGATTTGGGAATGTTTAGCTTGCAAAAAAGAAGACTGAGAGGAGACTTAATAGCTGTCTACAAATATCTCAAGGGCTGTCACATTGTAGAAGGATCATCTTTATTCTCATTTGCACAAGGAAAGACTAAAAGCAGTGGGATGAAACTGAATGGGAGGAGACACAGATTAGATATTAGAAAAAACTTTTTGACAGTTAGGGTGATCAGTGAGTGGAACAGGCTGCCACGAGAGGTGGTGAGTTCTCCTTCAATAGAAGTCTTCCAACAGAGGCTGGACCGATATCTGTCTGGGATGATTTAGTGAATCCTGCTTTGAGCAGGGGTTGGACCAGATGGCCCAGGAGGTTTCTTCCAACTCTACCATTCTATGATTTAATACAATCCCAACAATGAAACATGGAGGTGGCTGCATCATGCTATGGGGGTGTTTTTCAGCTGCAGCGACAGGACGACTGGTTACAGTTGAAGGAAACATGAATGCGGCCAAGTACAGAGATATCCTGGATGAAAACCTCTTCCAGAGTGCTCTGGACCTCAGACTCAGGGCCGGCTCCAGGTTTTTATGGGCCCCGGGCGAAAGAGCCTCAGTGGGCCCCTTTAACACAGACCACGATTCATGATGCACAGATACTGCAGAGAAATATGGGTATAGTACAATGCCAAATGCTTCACTTCTTCCATTACATGAGTGATATCTATTGTAAATTGTACAATAGCTCAAAAACCGCCAAATCCTCACAGCGCACAGAACAGACTGGACAGTACAGTCCTCCATACAATATTATGGGCACCACAGTCTCCCCCTCATCACCCATACAATACCCCATGCAGGATGTCGCCCCCCATATAATGCTCCATACAGAATACTGGACCCAAAATAATGCTCCATACAGATTACTGGACCCAATATAATGCTCCATACAGGATACTGGTCCCCATATAATGCTCCATACAAAATATGGAGCTCTCCTCTGTGCTGTACTGCGTTCTGCACTGTTACGGCTCAGGAAAGGGCGCTGTGGAAAGACTCCCCATTATCATCATGATTGCCTCCCCATCATCATCATTGCCTCCTTATCATCATCATTGCCTCCCCATCATCATCATGGCCTCCCCATCATCATCAATACCTGCCCATCATCATCATCTCCTCCCCATCATCATCAATGCCTGCCCATCATCATCATCTCCTCCCCATCATCAATGCCTGCCCATTATCATCATGGCCTCCCCATCATCATCATGGCCTCCCCATTATCATCAATGCCTGCCCATCATCATCTCCTCCCCATCATCATCAATGCCTGCCCATCATCATCATCTCCTCCCCATCATCAATGCCTGCCCATTATCATCATGGTCTCCCCATCATCATCATGGCCTCCCCATTATCATCAATGCCTGCCCATCATCATCATCGCCTCCCCATCATCATTATCGCCTCCCCATCATCATCAATGCCTCCCCATTTTCATCAATGCCTGCCCATCATCATCATCGCCTCCCCATCATCATTATCGCCTCCCCATCATCATCAATGCCTGCCCATCATCATCTTCTCCCCATCATCAATGCCTGCCCATTATTATGGCCTCCCCATCATCATCATGGCCTCCCCATTATTATCAATGCCTGCCCATCATCATCATCGCCTCCCCATCATCATTATCGCCTCCCCATCATCATCAATGCCTCCCCATTATCATCAATGCCTGCCCATCATCATTATCGCCTCCCCATCATCATCAATGCCTGCCCATTATCATCATCTTCTCCCCATCATCATTAATGCCTCCCCATTATCAGCAATGCCTGCCCATCATCATCTTCTCCCCATCATCAATGCCTGCCCATTATCAGCAATGCCTGCCCATCATCATCTTCTCCCCATTTTCAATGCCTCCCCATTATCAGCAATGCCTGCCCATCATCACACACAGACAGCACCACAGCACACAAGCACTCTCTCACATACATACACACACACATACACACACACAAAGCACCGCACTGCATACACACAGAGACACACACACACGTCTTACCTGTCCAGCGTCCGCGCTCTCTGCCTCAGCCGGCCGCTGAATGATGACGTCATTCAGCGGCGCTGCTGTGAGAGGAAGCGCCGGCGCCCCCTGGAGCCCGGAGCTGCGGCAGCGGAGGCACGGGAGAGGTAAGTATTGTGCCAGCTGCTGCCGGGGCCCTGAGCAAGCGGGGGGGGCCCAGTGGCGGCGCTGACACCACTCTCCTCCGCTAACGGGCGCGGGGGTGCCAGACGGCGAGTGGGCCCCCCCCCGCCTGCTCAGGGCCCCGGCACTTGCCCGGGTGCTGACGCCGGCCCTGCTCAGACTTGTCCAAAGGTTCACCTTCCAACAAGACAATGACCCTAAGCACACAGCTAAAATAACAAAGGAGTGGTTTTGAAACAATTCTGTGACCATTCTTGACTGGTCCAGCCAGAGCCCTGACCTAAACCCAATTGCGCACCTCTTGAGAGATCTGAAAATGGCTGTCCACCAACGTTCACCATCCAACCTGACGGAACTGGAGAGGATCTGCAAGGAAGAATGGCCGAGGATCCCCAAATCCATGTGTGAAAAACTTTTTACATCATTCCAAGAAGACTCATGGCTCTACTAGCTCAAAAGGGTGCTTCTACTCAATACTGAGCAAAGGGTCTGAATACTTATGACTGTTATATTTCAGTATTTCTTGTTTAATACATTTGCAAAAATTTCTACATTTCTGTTTTTTTTCAGTCAAGATGGGGTGCAGAGTGTACATTGAGAAAAAAAAATGAACTTTTTTGAATTTACCAAATAGCTGCAATGAAACAGAGTGAAAAATTTAAAGGGGTCTGGATACTTTCCGTGCCCACTGTGTGTTCCTTGCAGCTGCTCGCTTAGGGTGAGTTTCCACGGTCAGGAAACGCTGCGTGTTTGGCGCTGTGCGCTGGCGCAGCGCCAAACACGCAGCGTCCAGATGTTACAGCATAGTGGAGGGGATTTCAAGGAATCCCGTCTCCACCATGCGTAACAATACGCAGGTGGCAAACCTGCGTAAACGGACATGCGGCGCGTCTTTTTAGACCGCAGCATGTCCTCGCGTATTGCGGCGACGGTGCGTCGCCGCAACAGAATTAACACAGGGCTATGTAGCCCTGCGCTCTTTCCGGAGGTGTTCCGGAGGTGTCCTGAACACCTCCGGAAAGATCGCGCGTCAGAAAGGGGGCGGGGCTTAGACGGAGCGGAATTTCCGCTCCGTCCAAAGCGCTATGGTTCCGGACCGTGGAACCATAGCCTCAAAGTCATTGAGGTAGTGCATGGAGTTCTAAAAGAGAGGTGACTGCTACAGCCCTCTACTTCTGAAGAATAAAATTGAGCAGCTGCAAGAATATAATTTCATCACTGAGCTGTGATTGATGATTTAAGAAGGTGATTGGGGCTTTTTAGCTTTCATTTTGATGAAGGAATGATGGATTTGCTTCCTTATCTCATGGCTTTTTTTATTATTTTTATTATTATTATTTATATAGCACCATTGATTCCATGGTGCTGTACATGAGAAGGGGTTAGATACAAATTACAGATATCACCTACAGTAAACAAACTAACAATCACAGACTGATATAGAGAGGAGAGAGGACCCTGCCCTTGCGGGGTTACATTCTACAGGATGGTGGGGAAGGAGACAGTAGGTTGGGGAGTTGCAGCAGCTCCAGTGATGGTGAGGCGGTAGCTCCAGTAGTGGTGAGGAGGCAGCGGGGATCATTGCAGGCTTTCCTGAAGAGATGGGTTTTCAGGTTCCGTCTGAAGAATCCGAGTGTGATTGATAGCCGGACGTGTTGGGGAAAAGAATTCCAGAGGATGGGGGATAGTCGGGAAAAGTCTTAGAGGCGGTTGGGTGAGGAGCGAATAAGTGTGGAGGAGAGAAGGAGGTCTTGGGAGGATCGGAGATTACGTGAGGGAAGATATCGGGAGATTAGTTCAGAGATATATGGAGGAGACAGGTTATAGATGGCCTTGTAGGTCAGTATTAGTAATTTGAATTGGATACGCTGAGGGAGTGGGAGCCAGTGGAGAGATTTGCAGAGGGGTGAAGTGGAGGAGTAGCGAGGAGAGAGATGAATTAGTCGGGCAGAAGAGTTAAGGATGGACTGGAAAGGTGCGAGGATGTTAGCAGGGAGGCCACAGAAACATCCTCAATTTATACAAAAAGGATGATGTGCTGTTGACAATGATCATTTTTATTCTCATATAAAATATGCTACCAATGACAAATGTTTTATTATTTGATGTTTTCAATGGCCAATGATTGAGATTGAACATATGCACAATTGATCATGTAAACTATACCTTTAGTCAGTTAATAATAGGACTTTGCTACACACTTAGCAATTGCTATGTCTTTTTTTTTTTTACTTTTCTTAATGTTTTGATATTTAGATAAATATAAGTATTAAGGTTATTTGACTAAAAAAATCACATCAGTTATATTCTTCACAGATGGTCGTACCAGGAGCTCCAAAATCCAAAAAAGTATTGCACAAGACCCATATGAAGAACATGACAGCATCTCAGACATGGATCCTTTTAAAGTACAATGTCCTAATTCATCACAGACTGTTAAATCAAATAAAAGTCACAGAAGTGTGGAAAATAAAAAAGCTCCTACAAGAAAGAAACCATTTTCATGTTCAGAATGTGGGAAATGTTTTACTAATAAATGTCGTCTTGTTACACATGAGAGAAGTCACACAGGAGAGAAGCCATTTTCATGCTCAGAATGTGGAAAATGTTTTACAAGCAAATCAAATCTTGTAATACATGAGAGAATTCACACAGGAGTGAAGCCATTTTCATGCTCAGAATGCGGAAAATTTTTTACACAGAAATCTGCTCTTGTTTCACATGAAAGAACTCACACAGGAGAGAAGCCAATTTCATGCTCAGAATGCGGAAAATGTTTTACACAGAAATCAACTCTTGTTTCACATGAAAAAAATCACACAGGAGAGAAGCCATTTTCATGCTCAGAATGTGGAAAATGTTTTAAAGACAAATCATCTCTTGTTTCACATGAGAGAAGTCACACAGGAGAGAAACCATTTCCATGCTCAGAATGTGGAAAATGTTTTAAAGACAAATCATCTCTTGTTTCACATGAGAGAAGTCACACAGGAGAGAAGCCATTTTCATGCTCAGAATGTGGAAAATGTTTTAAAGAAAAATCATCTCTTGTTTCACATGAGAGAAGTCACACAGGAGAGAAGCCATTTTCATGCTCAGAATGTGGAAAATGTTTTACAGACAAATCAACTCTTGTTTCACATGAGAGAAATCACACAGGAGAGAAGCCATTTTCATGTTCAGAATGTGGGAAATGTTTTACACAGAAATCTCATCTTGTTACACATGAAAGAACTCACACAGGAGAGAAGCCATTTTCATGCTCAGAATGTGGAAAATGTTTTAAAGACAAATCATCTCTTATTTCACATGAGAGAATTCACACAGGAGAGAAGCCATTTTCATGCTCAAATGTGGAAAATGTTTTAAAGACAAATCAGCTCTTGTTTCACATGAGAGAAGTCACACAGGAGAGAAGCCATTTTCATGCTCAGAATGTGGAAATGTTTTAAAGACAAATCATCTCTTGTTTCACATGAGAGAATTCACACAGGAGAGAAGCCATTTTCATGCTCAGAATGTGGAAAATGTTTTAAATATAAATCAAATCTTGTTACACATGAGAGAATTCACACTGGAGAGAGGCCATTTTCATGTTCAGAATGTGGAAAATGTTTTAAACAGAAATCTGCTGTTGTTTCTCATGAAAGAAATCACACAGGAGAGAGGCCATTTTCATGCTCAGAATGTGGAAAATGTTTGAAACATAAATCTGCTCTTGTTTCTCATGAAAGAATTCACACAGGAGAGAAGCCATTTTCATGCTCAGAATGTGGAAAATGTTTTAAACATAAATCTGCTCTTGTTTCGCATAAAAGAAATCACACAGGAGAGAAGCCATTTTCATGCTCAGAATGTGGAAAATGTTTTAAACGGAAATCTGCTCTTGTTTCACATGAAAGAAATCACACAGGAGAGAAGCCATTTTCATGCTCAGAATGTGGAAAATGTTTTAAAGACAAATCGTCTCTTGTTAGACATGAGAGAATTCACACAGGAGAGAAGCCATTTTCATGTCATTGAATGTGGGATATTTTTTTTTATTTAAGGCTCAACTTGTTAGACATCAGAGAACTCACATTGGGAATTAGGCATTTTAACCTTTTAGTGCCCAAACCCAATTTTTCAAATCTGACATGTATTACTTTATGTGGTAGCAATGATGGAATGTCCCATATCCCAGTTATTCTGAAAATATTTTTTTCCTTATATGTTGTGATTTATTTTCATAATAAATGAAAATATGCAATATTCAAACTTAGAATTTTTATACCTGTAAACCGTATAGTTATACTACATGAAAAAAAAATGCCAAAACATTTACTTTGTCTTCTATGTCCGTAATTGTTCAAACATCCTGTTATTTTGTTAGAAGGGTTATAAGTTTAGTAGTTTAGTAATTTTTCATTATTTTAGGGCAATGTGCAGAACTGTTTTTTTAGGGACCTATTCAGTTTTGAAGTGACTTTGAAGGGCTAATATATGGGGGATTCCCCTAAAGGGATGCTATTTTAACCGTTTCACCCACATGCCTGCTTTCACCTTCCTGACCACAACAATTTTTTTTCAATTCTGACCAATGTCACTTTGAGGTAATAACTCTGGAATGCGTCAATGGATCCCACTGATTCTGCGACATACTCACATACAGTGCGGAACATACGTATTTGATACACTGCAGATTCTTCAAGTTTTCCCTCCGACAAAGAATGGAGAGGTCTGTAATTATCATAGGTAAACTTCAACTGTGAGTGATAGATTCTAAAAATAAAAACCAGAAACTCACATTGTATGATTTTTAAATAAATTGCATTTTATTGCATAAATAAGCATTTGATCATCTACCATCCAGGTTCTCTCACAAATCCATTCATTCTTCTATAAGACTCAATCCTACTCTGCACTCATTACCTTATCATTGTTCAATTATAAAGTGCAGCAAAATATGTTCGCGTTATATAAATAAAGATTATTATTATTACTAACTGTTGTGAATGTGTTAGAAATGAGTTCTGAGCAGAAGCTCCCTCTGGTGGTTGCAGACAGTGCTGAACCATTTAGTGAAGATTGGCAATCAGGAGTTACAGACTGGTCCTATATAAGGGAGGTTCCTCCCATCAGGGTTGCCGGTGATCAATTGTTCTTGTCTCAACTGTGGTTCCTGGTTCACTTGGAAGCTTGCTGAATCTTGCCTCTTCTCCTGCTCTCAGATAAGACATTTTCTGTTTTAATGTTTGTGCTTGCTTTTTGCATTGTTTCCTGCACTTTTGTGGAGGTCAGCCAGGTCCCCTCCGGGGGCTTGTGCTCCTCTCAGTTTGTCTGAGCCACTGTTGTTTGTTCCTTTGCCTTTTCCAGTTTTTTTTCAGTGGCTGCGGCTTAGTTTTGTTACACCAGAGAACTAATTTAGGTGGTAGAGGTCGTGTGATCTCAGGTGTGTCGTCGCTGTTATCTTGTTAACCCTTTCCTCCTCGGAATGTGGTACCAGAGAGAATAAGACACAAACCAAAGGGTGCGTCAATATACTCTACTCTTTATTGCTAATGAAGGGGCTTATATACACCCCTGAAGCAGGAAGCGGAATTACCATATATGGCAGTTAATACAACTTATTATTAAGGCACGTAACATACTGTTTTCTAACCAAACTTTCCATCTTTGCCTTTAGCCCCTGATTTTCGCTCCTAGCACAGAGTATCTCTTTATGTCAGGGGAGTATTATCAATGAAGGAACATTCCTTTCTTATCTTCCCTTCTGCTATGCCTCAGCTTCCCAAGGCCTTGAGAAGAAATACTGAATTTAACTCTAACATTCCCTCCTTTTTTCCTTCATTTGATCAATACACATCTTCATATCTCCTCTTTGTCCTAGTACATCGTCTAATACACATCAAACAAATTTTAAAAACTAAATAGATAGCAAGACATATCAATAAAACCTGTAGGCCAGCTTGTATTATCCCAGTCAGCCATCCCCCTATGCCTTTGAACCAATTTGCGGGGTTAAGAAAGGAGAAAGTATTTGCCCACCATGAATCTTGATTCTTCAGATTTGCCTCATCATATAGTTTCCTTAACTTTATGACATCCTCTAGCTTATGTTTAAGGGTTAAAACACTAGAATTATCAATATAATGGCAACATGCAGGTCCAATAATCTGGCACATCCCTCCTTGAGCTGCAGTCAGGTAATCTAACACGAGGGTATGTTGGTTAGTAACAATAATTAGCTGGTTCTGTACTGCAAGGGACCCATTGAGGATATCTAATATATCCCATATTTGATCATCTAGGTAATCTGTGGATTCTACCAACTTATCCCACGTCTGAGTTATCATAGGGTAGATAAATAATGCACTGAAAAATTTATTTGCTATCCCCATCTCCACTATGTGTGGTCTCCCATTTGGGCGAGGTCTATTGTCTGCAGATCGTTTATGTAATATACAAATCCAACAGTTTGCAACAGTTTGGTTTTGTTCTTTCAGTCCATCCACTAAAGCTAAGTGGTGTCTAATGAATCTGTTATCATCACCATCTACTCGGCTAAGTCTGTTCCAAGCATCCGTTACTGCAAGGATGCAAGCAAATGTCATTAGTAGCATCATTCCTCTTCTGGAGGTTCTCCAAAGATCTTCTTACAATGCGATGCGTGGATCCAAGTTTCCTTGCCTTGTAGCTTGACTGCGGTACTTGTCGTCAGTAGAACTTGAAAAGGTCCATCAAATCTCGGATCCAGACTCTTTCTCACGTGTCTTTTAATGACTACCCAGTCTCCGGGCTGCAGGCTGTGACTCCCAGGATCCTGGTTCGGATCTGGAAGAGAACTGAAGACATTATCATGTACTTTAAGTCTTTTATGCAAATCCCTTACATATAAGCTTAATACATGGTTGCTCATTTCCAGTGCTTGGGGAAAGAAACATCCTAAGCTAGGCACTTTGCCAAATAGTACTTCATACGGAGAAAGTCCAGTTTTTCTATTTGGAGTGTACCTTACTGAGTATAGGGCTAATGGTAAACATTCAGGCCAAGATTTCCCTGTTTCAGCCATGGCCTTTTGGATTTTTAGCTTCAATGTCCCATTTAGTCTTTCTACTTTTCCACTGCTTTGTGGATGATATGGGGTATGAAAAGCTTGTTGAATTCCCAGAGCTGTCAAGACTTCATTCATTATTTCACCTGTGAAATGTGTACCTCTGTCACTTTCGATCACCTCTGGTACTCCATACCTGCACACCACCTCCGCAAGCAGCTTCTTTGCGGTTGCCGCAGCCGTAGCCTTGGCAATCGGGAAAGCCTCCGGCCAACCTGAGAATAAATCAAAAACACACCAACACGTACTCCCATGACCCTGATTTTTGGCAGCTGAATATAATCAATCTGCAGTCTCTGGAAAGGATAGAGGGGCCGAGGGGTGTGTTTGGGTGGTGTCTTGACTACCCTTCCCTGATTATGTGTAGCACATACCATGCATCCCTGGATCAAACCTTCTATACAGGTGGAAAAGCCTGGTGCTACCCAATGCTTCTGCATCACGCTCATTACAGCAGTTTTGGACTGGTGGGTTGGCCCATGTAACATCTGGGCGACCGCAGGGTACAACGCTCTTGGAAGGCATCGGCGCATCCCTCTTCCCCATACCCCAGTTGCTGCATTCAGACATGCACCTTCTTTTTCCCACTTTTCTACTTCCTCCTGGCGCACCTGAGCCTGCATCTGGGCTAAGGCATCCTCCGACACAAAGGGATTTTTGGGAGCGCTTACCTGGTGCATCGTTACCCCTTGGAGTGGTCTACTGGCTGCTGTTTTTGCTGCTGCATCGGCCATTGCGTTTCCTTTACTCACCTGATCAGTGCGTCTGGTATGTGCTTTAACTTTTATGACAGCTACCTCTTTTGGTAATTGTAATGCATCAATTAACTGCTGGACTGCGTCAGCATTTTTAATGGGATGTCCTGCTGCCGTCAGGAATCCTCTAGATTTCCAAATTGGACCAAAATCATGAGCTATACCGAATGCGTATCTAGAATCTGTGTAGATGTTAACAATTCTACCTTCAGCTATCTTACAGGCCTCGGTCAGAGCCTTAAGTTCAGCCTCCTGGGCCGACTGATGTGGGAGCATTGGTTCTGCTTTGATCACTGCATTCAGGGAGACGATGGCATACCCAGTGTGGAAGGTACCTGAGTCCTCTTGGTGGCGAGATCCATCTACAAAAAATTCAAAATCAGCATTAGGTCTTTCCGTTTCAAACACTGTGGGTAGGCCTGCTGTTTCCTGTGCCATAGCTGAACACAATCATGAGGAATCTCCTCTCTTGGATCTTCTTTGTACAATACCGTACCTGACCCCTCCTTTAGATCCAAGAGAGGTAACAACGTGGCAGGATTAAGTGTGGTACATCTCTGCAAAGAAACATTTGGAGGCATTAAAAGTGCACATTGCAATCGAAGGTGACGTGCAGCTGAAAGGTGTGCCGGCTGCACCTGGTTCAGTATGGTATATACATCATGAGGTGTAAGTACTGTCAGTGGATGATCAAGAACGATATCTGACGATTTGTGGAGCAATAGTCCTACAGCATGTACTGCCCGTACACAGGACGGGGCACCTCTAGCCACTGCATCTAGTCTTCCACTGAAATAGGCTACAGGCCTTTGATTGTCACCATGTAACTGAGTCAATACCCCTGCCGCGTGTCCCTGCTGTTCGTGGAGATACAGGGTGAATGGTAGTTCATAGTTGGGGGTTCCTAGCGCTGGAGCTGCCACAATCCTGTTTTTGAGAGAATAAAAACAGTCTATACCTTCAGGAGTTAGTTTAAAAGGCACAATGGTGATACAGTCATAGAGAGGCTGCATGAGGATTGATACAGCATGAATCCACTGCCTGCAATAGGAAACCAGTCCAAGAAATGTCCTAAGAGCGGCAACATTAACAGGAATAGGAAAATTCTGTACAGCTTCTTTGCGAGCGCGGGTCAGATGTCGCGCCCCTGGTGTAATGCAATGTCCCAAAAAAGATAACTGAAGATTTACAGAATTGCAGTTTATCCTTTGACGCTTTACATCCAGCTTGGTACAAAAACAACATGAGTGATATTGTTGCAATACGACACTGTTTCCTGGAGGGGGCACAAATCAGTAAGTCATCAACATATTATAAAAATAACATTGGCAAAATCAATAACTGTGAACCAAGCAGCATCCTGAGATATCTGGAACAAAAATGTATATATATATATATTGTACCAGCCGATACATAGAGAGTTAAATCTCGTAGTTGAAGGGGGAAGCTGGAGTTTTTTTTTTTGTTTTTTTTTCTGTTAAGGCTACTGATAAGAACCTAGCTGCAGGCCTGCTGCCGAAGGTGGGGGCTAGGTTTTAACATCACTTGCTACCAGTTTCTGTAATCTGCTGAGCTATAGCCGACTCTTGAGCTGAACTTAAGAGGATACTGTCTCTGTTGGGGCAGAATTGCACCTGGCTTTAATTTGACCATGACTGGCTGCACCCTTAATCTGCCCACATCTGTTTTATCTGAAGCCCAGAAATCATGCGGTATCACACCTTCTAACATTGAAGGAAATTCATTTGTGTCCTCTATACTAGCAACGTCTAGCGACATGATTTTACAAAGAGTGCTCTGCTTCAATCCTGGTGTCATAGTGACAGTTCCATCAGGATAATACTCAATATGTGCTTGCAATTGTGACAACACATCACTTCCTAAAAGATTACATGGACCCCGTGGTAATACCATTAACTGTGTGTGTGTACAGTGGTTCCTTGAATTTGCAGGGGAATCTTTTAGTGACGGGGAGCAGGATAGATGGAGAGTTGTAAGGAGTCGCTATAACATGGTGGGAGAAATCACTTTTCCCAAATGGCCAGTCCTCTTCTGTAATTACTGAATTGTCTGCCCCCGTGTCCACTTGGAACTCAACCTCATGTCCCCCTGGTGTTCACCTGCACTGTGCAATTAGGAGTGGGGGGTAGGGAGACAAGGGGGTTCATGTGCAAGCTACCTCTTTTTGCCTGCGCTAAATCATGTTGTGCCCCTGTGCTATTCTCGCTAGATCCTCTGCTTTAACTGATATCCAATCTGGTCTACTTACTTTCAGCTTTTCTTTGTCACTTCCTTTTTTTTTTTTTTTTTTTTTTTAACCCATTCATATAAAACTTGCCAGAACCCTCTCACTAGTCTTGTTTTCTGGGACAAAACCCATTTCCACCCAAGTTTTTCTTAGAGCCCAGAAATAATCTTTTGGCTCTTTCCCTGAACTCTGTCCTCTAGTGTAACTTCCTTTCTCTGCCTGTCTATCTTTCTTCTCACGTACTCTGACCTTCTATTCACATGCCTAGCCCTTCGATTCTTACGTACTGTGTCTATTCCAAAAACATATTCAACAAATTTGACTAAAACCCTGTGCATCCTCACGAATACCCGACGGGAGGGGCTGGTCAAACCACTGCGTAGTTTGTGTGTCCTCTCTCCCTCAGCCTGCAGTTTCCTTATCTGTAGAGTGACCTTGGTCTAAAGCAAAATACCATCTCGCTGCTACCAGCACTTCCCCCTCCCTTATATCTCTGCTTGCTGTCACTGACTTCTGCATTCTCAGATCCGTTCCTACAAATATAACACTTGTATGTCTCATCTATCAGTCTATCGTATCTAGCTTCATCTGCCAATTTCCCTTTTATAAGTGCTTCTAGATCCTGTCTAGTTGCTTTATACGTATCCTGCATTGTAGCTAACATTCTAGCGAACCCCATTGGTACTGTGAAGGGTCCGGGAGTTGAGTTATTAGAGCCAACTGCTCTGAAGGGCTCCATGGTCTGTACATTTCTACTGTCCGGGGGGGGGAAGCAGACAGGAGGGTAAATCAGTCATCCCTGTTTTTGTCAGTCCGTAACGTCTCCGTCTCCTAATTCTTCAGTCTTTTCTTCTAAGTAATCACACGCACTCATCCACAGGTTCACTGTTTTCAACAGTCCTTTGTCTCTCAACCATCCATGATGTGAGCTAAAGAACCTTTTTCCATTTATCACTGTTCAATTCTCCGTTTTCATTCATGCCTGCTTTTCACAATCTCTGTGCACAACTAAATCTTTAGCAGAAATGCCTTCCTTGGCATTTTTGGTCCCCCATTTTTCTATCTCCTCACCTAGAAGAGATTCTCTTGTCACCAAGACAAGTTTGTCACCAAGACAATTGCGTCACCAAGACTCTGTCACCAAGACAGTTGCGTCACTTAGACAATGGGCCACAAAGGTTTCTGAACCATTCCACTGCTGTCTTTCCAAGATTTGTACGCCAACCAAATGAACAATCCAATCACACAGACACCAAGACAAAACCACAACACAATCATTGGATCCATACTGTCATTATTCAAAGGAGGAAAGGCAGGACTGACAATTAATCTGAAGGTCTACTGGTTCAAAGGGACCTGAGCCAGGAATACCTGTGATTTACCTGGAAAGCCGACTGCTCGGGGAGGAGGGAGTCCACTATACAGTGATATAGATTTTAGGTAGAATATAATAAGTATTCTTACCCCAGCGCTGTATGTATATCACCAACAGAAGGCTCCGCTCATCCCACGTCTCCGGACCGGTCAGGCTTCCTCAGAATAGAATAACTCAGTCCCCTGTTCGGGCGCCAGTGCTGTCATCGCTGTTATCTTGTTAACCCTTTCCTCCTCGGAATGTGGTACCAGAGAGAATAAGACACAAACCAAAGGGTGCGTCAATATACTCTACTCTTTATTGCTAATGAAGGGGCTTATATACACCCCTGAAGCAGGAAGCGGAATTACCATATATGGCAGTTAATACAACTTATTATTAAGGCACGTAACATACTGTTTTCTAACCAAAACTTTCCATCTTTGCCTTTAGCCCTGATTTTCGCTCCTAGCACAGAGTATCTCTTTATGTCAGGGGGAGTATTATCAATGAAGGAACATTCCTTATCTTCCCTTCTGCTATGCCTCAGCTTCCCAAGGCCTTGAGAAGAAATACTGAATTTAACTCTAACAGGTGTTTTTGCAATTAGTAGAGTTGGTACTTTTTAGGGTTTTTTGGGATTGCAGTAAGTGTCCTTCCTATCCTTTTCTGTCTAGGAAGATTGAGCCCCAGCGTTTGCTCATACTATTTTCTGTCTGTGTCTGTATTTCCTCTTGTCTAACCGCCATTACATGTTTGGGGGCTTCCTATGTTCTTTGGGGATCTGCTCCGGGGCAGATAGCTTTTCCTCTTTCTATCTTTAGGTGTAGTTAACCTCTCAGGCTGTGACAAGGCGTCTAGGACCAACGTAGGTACGCTCCATGGCTGCCTTTATTTGTGGTGGTTAGTCAGGGTACTGCAATCCAGTAGATTCCAACCTCTCTGGTGTATTGCCGTTTTTGCTTGCTCTCCTCAGCTACCAAATCATAACAGTATCACCGGCCATACTGAAAATTATATGGTACTCAACAGAAGGGAAAAATAGTAAAAGAAAAAAGGAAGTTGTCAGAATTTTTTTTTCTTCTGTTTGTTGCATTTCCCTCTTTCTCTGGGTGCTGAGGAGGATTTTTTTTTTCTCTCAATGGAGTTTGCACAGTTGTCTGGCCGTGTGGATCAGCTTGCCACTGAAGTTCGGAGTATTGCTACCTATCTTGCAGGGTTGCCGGTTGTGGAACCTAGGATCCCCATGCCTGATTTATTTTTGGGGGATCGAGCTAAATTTCTGAATTTCAAAAATAACTAAGTTGTTTTTTGCCTTAAAACCTAAGTCCTCAGGGAACGCAGCACAGCAGGTTCAAATTGTCATCTCTCTCCTGCACGGCGATCCTCAGGATTGGGCTTTTTCCCTGACACCTGGGGACCCTGTTTTGAGTAATGTTGATGCATTTTTTCTGGCTCTGGAGTTATTGTACGATGAACCTAATGTCACTGATCAAGCTGAAAAAACCTTGTTGGCATTAAATCAGGGGCTTGAGGATGCTGAGTTGTACTGTCAGAAATTCCGAAAGTGGGCAGTCCTGACCAAATGGAATGATGATGCTTTGGCAGCCCTTTTTCGGAAGGCTCTGTCAGAATGTAAAAGATGTTATGGTGGGTTTCCCTGCTCCCTCTGGTCTCAATGATTCTATGTCATTAGCGATTCAAATTGACAGACGTTTCGTGAGTGTAGAGGTATGCGTGGAATAGTGTTGCCTTGTCAACCAGCTTCTGAGTCCATGCAGTGTGATAGAGTGGCTTCTGGGGCACAGCGTCATGAGTTTTGAAAACGCAATGGGTTATGTTTCTACTGTGGTGACGCCTCTCATGCTATTTCAGTCTGCCCTAAGCGGGGAAGACGTTTTGCACGGTCAGTTGTCTTGGGTAGTGTTCAGACTAAATTTCTGTTGACTGTTACCCTGATTTGCTCCCTGTCCACATTTTCTGCTCAGGTTTTTGTTGATTCGGGAGCAGTTATTAACCTGATGGATTTTGATTTTGCTAAACGTTGTGGGTTTCCCTTGATACCCCTATGGAGGTCTATTCCCCTACTGGGGATTGATTCTACCCCTTTGGCTGAGAATAAACCCCAGTTCTCTACTCAGGTGATAATGAGGGTTGAACCTGATCATCAGGAGAGTTGCAAATTTTTGGTGCTGTATAATCTGCATGACATTATTGTACTGGGTTTCCCTTGGTTACAGTCTCATAATCCTGTTTTGGATTGGAAATCTGTGTCTGTGACCAGTTGGGGCTGCCAATGTGTTAATGCCAACACTCCTGTTTTTTCTGCCTCTCCCCAGACTCAGGATGTTCCTGACTTTTTGACTAATTTTTCTGATGTGTTTAGCGAAAGTAAATCTGCATCCTTGCCCCCCATAGGAGCTATGACTGCGCTATTGAATTAGTGCCTGGTAGTAAATTCCCTAAAGGTCGCCTTTTTAACTTGTCTGTACCTGAACATGACGCTATGCGGCCTTATATCAAGGAGTCATTGGAGAAGGGTCATATCAGACCATCCTCTTCACCCTTGGGTGCCGGTTTTTTCTTTGTGGCCAAAAAGGATGGTTCATTAAGGCCGTGTATTGATTATCGTCTCTTGAACAATATCACTGTGAAATATCAATATCCGTTACCCTTGATTTCTGACCTGTTTTCCAGGGTGAAAAGTGCTACTTGGTTTACCAAGCTTGACCTCAGGGGGGCGTATAACCTTATTCGCATTAAGCACGGGGATGAATGGAAGACGGCGTTTAATACCCCAGAGGGGCATTTTGAGTACCTAGTGATGCCCTTTGGGCTCACTAATGCTCCTTCTGTCTTCCAGTCCTTCATGAATAACATTGGTTGGCACACCGCTGGGCCTTCTCCTGAGAGAGAAACAACCTCTCCACCACCTGGTCCCAAATCTGCTGCATACGCTGCACAATAGAGCCAACCCCCGGACAGACAGAAGCCTCCGCCTGTCCTAAAGAAAATCGAGGGTTGAACCCGGAATTGCAGAAAAATGCAGACATCAAGGTGGCAGAGCTAGCTCTATTATTAAGAGCAAACTCAGCCAAAGGCAAAAAAGAGATCCAGTCATCTTGATCAGCAGACACAAAACATCTCAAATAAGTCTCCAAGGTCTGGTTTGTTCTCTCGGTTTGTCCATTGGTCTGAGGGTGAAATGCAGAGGAGAAAGACAACTGAACACCAAGTTTAGAACAAAATGTCCTCCAAAATCTGGAAACAAACTGGACTCCTCTGTCAGACACAATGTTCTCCGGAATGCCATGTAACCGATCCACGTGCTGAAGGAACAAAGGCACCAATTCGGAGGAGAAAGGCAACTTAGGTAATGGCACAAGATCTATCACCTTGGAAAACCTATCACAGATTACCCAGATAACGGTCATTCTCTGAGAGACAGGAAGGTCGGAAATAAAATCCATAGAAATATGGGTCCATGGCCTCTTGGGTACAGGTAATGACATTAACAAACCACTAGAACGAGAGAAAGGCTAGGAACGAGAGCAAGTCCCACAGGACTGCACAAAGTCCCTGACGTCACGAGACAAAGTAGGCCACCAAAAGGAGTGACTCACCAAGTCTCTGGTACCAAAAATCCCGGTATGACCAGCCAACGGGAACAATGAATCTCAGACATCACACTCTTTTTCCAAAGGTCTGGAACAAACAACTTCCCAACAGGACAGCGCTCAGGTTTATCCTCCTGACACCCTTCCAGAGCCAGTATCAAATTGGGCGAAATGGCGGAAAGAACCACACCCTCTTTCAAAATAACAGCAGGATCAGATAACTCAGGAGAATCTGCAAAGAAACTCCTCTAGAGGGCATCCGCCTTGACATTCTTAGTGCCAGGAAGAAAAGAAACCACAAAATTAAAACGTGTGAAAAACAAGGCCCACCTGGCCTGTCTAGGATTAAGTCGCTTGGCTGATTCGAGATAAACCAGGTTCTTATGGTCCGTGAGGACCACCACCTGATGTTTGGCTCCTTCCAGCCAATGTCTCCACTCTTCAAAGGCCCACTTCATGGCCAATAACTTCCGATTACCCACAACATAATTACGTTCAGTTGGAGAAAATTTTCGAGAGAAAAAGGCACAAGGGTTACTCTTAGAGGTCTCTGGATCCCTTTGGGACAAAACGGCACCAGCCCCAATCTCAGAGGTATCAACCTCCACCTGAAACGGCAGAGAAATATCAGGCTGCCGTAGAACAGGAGCAGAAATGAATCTCTGCTTAAGTTCCTGAAACGAAGAAACTGCCTCAGGAGGCCAATTCACCACATCGGAACCCTTTTTGGTCAAATCAGTCAATGGTTTAACAATACCAGAGAAATTACCAATAAATTTACGATAAAAATTGGCAAAACCCCAAAATCTCTGAAGAGCCTTCAATGAAGTAGGTTGAACCCAATCACAGATGGCCTGAACCTTGACTGGGTCCATTTCAATAACAGACGGAGACAAAATGAATCCCAGAAATGAGATCTTCTGTCCGCCAAAAAGACACTTTGATCCCTTCACATACAGTGCATTCTCTCTCAAAATCTGGAACACAGTCCGATCATGTTTCACATGAGAGTCCCAGTCATTGGAAAAAATCAAGATATCATCCAAATAAACAATCAGAAATTTATCCACAAAATCCCTGAAAATATCATTCATGAAGCATTGGAAGACGGAAGGGGCATTAGTAAGCCCAAAAGGCATCACTAGGTACTCAAAATGCCTCTCTGGGGTATTAAACGCCGTCTTCCATTCATCCCCGTGCTTAATGCAAATAAGGTTATACGCCCCCCCTGAGGTCAAGCTTGGTAAACCAACTAGCACTTTTCACTCTGGAAAATAGGTCAGAAATCAAAGGTAACGGATATTGATATTTAACAGTGATCTTATTCAGGAGGCGATAATCAATACACGGCCTCAATGAACCTAATGTCACTGATCAAGCTGAAAAGATCTTGTTGGCATTAAATCAGGGTCTTGAAGACGCTGAGTTGTACTGTCAGAAATTTCGAAAGTGGGCAGTCCTGACCAAATGGAATGATGATGCTTTGGCAGCCCTTTTTCGAAAGGGTCTGTCAGAAAAAGTAAAGGATGTTATGGTGGGATTCCCTGTTCCCTCTGGTCTCAATGATTCTATGTCTTTGGCTATTCAAGTTGACAGACGTTTGCATGAGCGCAGAGGTATGTGTGAGATGGTGTTGCCTTGTGAGCCAGCTTCTGAGCCCATGCAGTGTGATGGAGTGACTTCTGGGGCTCAGCTTCATGAGTTTCGTAAGCGCAATGGATTATGTTTCTACTGTGGTGACGCTTCCCATGCTATTTCTGTCTGCCGTCAGCGGGGAAGACGTTTTGCATGCTCTGTTGTCTTGGGTAGTGTTCAGACTAAATTTCTGTTGACTGTTGTGTTTCGGTAACTGAGGAGAAATAGCAAAAAATAGCAAAAGCTGTAATGCACCAGAGAGGCTGGAACCTATTGGATTGCAGTAACCTGAACTAACCACACAACTAGAAGTAGCCGTGGAGCGTTCCTACGGTGATCCTAGATGCCTCGTCACAGCCTGAAAGATAACTACACCTAAAGGCAGAAAGATGAAAGCTATCTGCCCCTGAGCAGATTCCCAAAGAAAATAGGAAGCCCCCAAACATGTAATGGCGGTTAGACAAGAAGAAAGCACGGACACAGACAGAAAATAGAATGAGCAAACGCTGGGGCCCAATCTGTCTAGACAGAAAAGTACAGGAAAGAATTCTGACTGCAATCCAAAAAAAACCCTAACAAAAATACCAACACTTCTGATTGCCAAAAAACCTGAGATCACATGATCTCATCCACCTAAATCAGATCTCTGGTGTAACAAAACGCTATTCAGCAAATAAAAAGTAACAAAGGAGCAAAGCAAAAGTGCAGACACAAACGGAGCACATGCAGCGCCAGACCCCCAAAAGGGGACAGGCTGCAGTACACTGCAAGCAGCAAACCAGCAGAGAAAATCAAACAGAGGAAAAAAAAACAGCAAACACTTATCTGAAGGAGAGCAGGAAACTAGCAGTGCTTCAAGCAAGACCAGAAGGAACCATTGATAACCGGCAAGGCTGCTGGGAACTCAGGCAACTTATTGTTATGATCTGCTACAAGCACTAAGGAAAGGTGGGAATTCTGTCCCTACAATAGAACTAAGCTGGATCCCTACGATGTAACGGGGAACCTGATCCTGCGACCAGACCCGCTAAAGTCCTCAGCTAGTCTGAACGAAGACCTGTAGTTGCCAGGGAGGAATCCCTACAAGATCTAGGGACTGGGTGAAAAGGTGGACACCTTCTAACAGAAATTGTAGCAGGGAAAATAAAACAGAAAACAAATTACTAAGAGATCCTAAGATCAAGAAAAACTGACAGAGTAAGGCACCTAAGCACCCGGCTAGCTTAAGAGTAGATAATACAATGAAGTCCAGCAAAGCCAGAAGGGCGGAGCCAGACTAAATAGGGTAAAAAGGTCATGTGACCAGCAAACTGAAAAAAACCTAACAAGAGGGTTATAACAGTACCCTCCCTTCTAAGAGGATCCTCCAGATCCCCTATGACTTAGGCTTATCCGGAAATCTCTTGTGAAACGCTCTGACAAGTCTAGACGCAGAAACATCATCCGCCCTCACCCATGAGTTATCCTCGGGTCCATAACCCTTCCAAGCGACGAGGTACTGCAAACCCCCTCTATACCGTCTAGAATTTAGGATGCGGGAAATCTCATATTGCCCGTCCTCCACCACCAGGGGAACAGTGGCCGAGACGTCTCCATCTGAGGCCTCAGCTTTTTTCAAGAGAGAAACATGAAACACCGGATTAATCTTCCAGGAGGTAGGAAGCTCCAACCTAACAGCAGATTGGTTAATAACCTGAAGCACCTTAAAGGGCCCTACAAACTTGGGACCCAATTTCTTAGACGGAATCCTCAAGCGCAGATTCTTAGAGGACAACCAAACCATGTCACCAATAGCAAACAAAACCTCTTGTCATTTTCTATCAAAATACACTTTGGATCTTTTGTTAGCCTCCTGAAGATTACCACGCACATCAGTCCAAACTCTCTCCAAAACACCAGAAAAATTCTCCTCTTCAGGTACAGCCGATCCCAACTTGGAAAATGACCCAAATGACGGATGTCTCCCAGTACAACAAAAAAAAGGCGAACAACCAACAGAAGCGGATGTATGGTTGTTAAGAGCAAACTCAGCAAGTGGCAGAAACTCAGACCACCCCTCTTGATTATCAGTCACAAAACAACGTGAAGCGCTTCCCACGCCTCAGGCGTAGCACAGGCTCAGCAGGAGAACATCAGACACCGACCCAGGACAGACGTCATCACAGGGTAGACCAAGGAGGAACCGGCAGGACAGGCAGGTTGTCACGGCAAGTGACCAGGGCAGGCAGGTTGTCACGGCAAGTGACCAGGCAGGCAGGTTGTCACGGCAAGTGACCAGGCAGGCAGGTTGTCACGGCAAGTGACCAGGCAGGCAGGTTGTCACGGCAAGTGACCAGGGCAGGCAGGTTGTCACGGCAAGTGACCAGGGCAGGCAGGTTGTCACGGCAAGTGACCAGGCAGGCAGGTTGTCACGGCAAGTGACCAGGCAGGCAGGTTGTCACGGCAAGTGACCAGGCAGTCTCTGGGACAGGCAGGTTGTCACGGAAAGTGACCAGGGCAGTCTCTGGGACAGGCAGGTTGTCACGGCAAGTGACCAGGCAGTCTCTGGGACAGGCAGGTTGTCACGACAAGTGACCAGGCAGTCTCTGGGGGACAAAGGCAGGTTGTACACGGACAAGTGACCAGTGCAGTAGTCATCTGGGACAGGCAGGTTGTCACGCAAGTGACCAGGCAGTCTCTGGACAGGCAGCTTGTCACGTAGTGCAGGCAGTCTTGGACAGGCAGGTTGTCAGGCAAGTGACAGCGTCTCTAGACAGGCAGCTGTCACGGTAAGTGACCAGGCAGTCTCTAGACAGGCAGGTATATACGACTGATATGGTGGAGCCTCCAGGTAGGCTGCAGTCGGATGGCAGATGATCGCTCCCAGGTGAGCAGGCAAGAGCCGGGGATCTCTGCAGATGATGTCCGAACTTCCGGATGGAGCTGCAGTCGGA
This sequence comes from Oophaga sylvatica, assembly GCA_033576555.1. Lineage (NCBI taxonomy): Eukaryota > Metazoa > Chordata > Amphibia > Anura > Dendrobatidae > Oophaga > Oophaga sylvatica. Next base: position 198,133,224 of record JARQOD010000005.1, on the reverse strand, counting down.
TGGCAGATGATCGCTCCCAGGTGAGCAGGCAAGAGCCGGGGATCTCTGCAGATGATGTCCGAACTTCCGGATGGAGCTGCAGTCGGATGGCAGACAGGCAAGCCGACAGGTAACAGGCAGGTAACTGGAATCAGGAGCTGATGGCTGAAACAGAGTTAGACTGCACAGGAACAACAGGGACACGGATTGGATCTCAGGGAGTCAGGAACACAGACAGGAACATGGATTGGATCTCAGGGAGTCAGGAACACGGATTGGGTCTCAGGGAGTCAGGAACACGGACAGGAACATGGATTGGATCACAGGAACACGGACTGGAACACAGGCCTCGGACTCCGGACATCTGGCAATGATCGGCAGGATCCGGACATCAGGCAGGAAGGATAGGATCCGGACATCTGGAAGTGGTCGTCGGACATCGGACATCAGGCCATGGTCATCAGGCATAGGATCCGGACATCTGGCAGCGACCTGAAAAGGAACCCCAGCGGTCTGGTGCAAGCCCCGCCAGGCTCAACGGGAGCTGGCCGGGGATTGCACAGAGGCTGAGCACAGAGTAACAGAAACTCAGCACACACCGGACTCCTCCTTCCAAGATGAACTCAGGTTATATAGCAAGGATTCACAGTCACTGGCACAGGGTTCTGGACACAGCAGGATTTCAGGAACATAACACAGAGGACACAGTTCAGACAGTCAGGTACAGGATGCGATCCAAGATCAGGGGTTCAGGTAATTAGACACAGCAGGAACAGGCCTGGATATACAGCCTCCAGGAACGGCGATCTGGGTAATCAGCCCCCAGCATAGGCGGAAACACAAGACACAATTCAGACATTCAGGTACAGGATGCGATCCAGGATCAGGGGTTCAGGTAATTAGACACAGCAGGAACAGGCCTGGATATACAGCCTCCAGGAACGGCGGAAACACAAGACACAATTCAGACATTCAGGTACCGGGTTTGATCCAGGATCAGGGAACAAGACACAACAGGAACAGGGAATCAGCTCTCCAGAGCTGATCAAATACAGAGCAGGAGCTGAACACACAACCACATACGGCTAGGTTCAGGGATTCAGTGTGGATTCAATGTGAAGCTCTGGCAACGCCCACTAGGGCTGGGGAACTTTATATATGAGCTGCTTCACAGCGATAGGCTGGAGCAGTAATTCTAGTAAACACCCAATCCACATAAAAGCAGGACAGGTGTGGGCCGCGCCCCCTATGCAGAGCCAGACAGCACAACACAGAGGGAACCCAACAATGGCTGCTGCCAACCACGCAGTAAGTCATGCACCACTGCAGAGGACTTTGCAAGCTACGGACGGCTTTCACAGCAAGTCAGGAACCGCACATGCGGGCGGTCATGCAAAGCAGCGGAGCCACTCACGCAAGTACGGGTACGCAGCAGAGCCGGGAACTGAGCAGCATCCATATAGGTAACAGACAACAGTATCCCAGCTGGTTAGGGGGAAAGGAGCAAAAGGGTTAATGCAAAAAACATGCAGAGTAACGCTGGAAAACAAAGTACAGACAATACCAGCGTTACACAACGCAAGAACTGCTCAACATCCTGGTTTTTCCTTTCTGTCTGGCCATTAGACTCAGGATGATATCCGGATGAAAACGACAAATGAACTCCCAACCTGTCACAAAAGGCGCGCCAAAAACGAGCCACAAACTAGGTCCCCTATCAGAAACAATGTCAGTAGGAACACCATGTAGTCTGACTATTTCCTTGACAAAGGCCCTAGCGAGAGTCTTAGCGCAGGGCAGTTTGATGAAAGGAACCAAGTGACACATCTTGCTAAAACGGTCCATGACCACCCAGATGACAGTGAAACCCTCAGAGGGGGGAAGGTCAGTAATAAAGTCCATAGCCAAATGTGTCCAAGGTGCACTAGGGACCTCCAGAGGGCAAAGCAACCCCGCAGCAGGAGTATGAGAAGACTTAGATCTAGCACACACAGTGCATTGACGCACCCACTTAATGACTTCCTTCTGCCATCCTGGCCACCAAAAACTGCGACCCACAAGTCTCTTCGTCTCAGAGATACCAGGATGACCTGCCAACCGAGAGTCATGACATTCAACAAACAAATCTCTCCTCAGGGTACCAGGCACAAACAACCTCCCATGCGGCGTGTTAGATGGGGCATTCTCCTGTGCTTTAAGAATCTCATTTTCCAACACGGAGTCCAAGACAGCAATAACAACCCCCTCTTGTAAAATGTTCTCCTCCTCCTCAGTACCCACCATAGGAGAAAAGCTGCGAGACAAAGCATCAGCTTTAACATTTTTAGTACCTGGGATGTAAGTAACGGTAAAATTAAACCGTGAGAAAAACAGTGCCCACCTAGCCTGACGGGCATTCAAGCGTTTGGCAGCATCAAGGTAGATCAGATTTTTATGATCGGTGAAGACTTGAACGGGAAATTCCGCTCCCTCCAAAAAATGACGCCAGTGTTCAAATGCGAGTTAAATTGCCAACAATTCCCGATTACCGATATCATAATTTAGTTCAGACTCAGAAAATTTCTTTGAAAAAAAAGCACAGGGATGTACTCCATCCGTCTTTGCCTGAGACAACACCGCGCCGACCCCCACAGAAGAAGCATAAACCTCAACCAAAAATGGTTTAGTCACATCAGGCTGCGTAAGGATGGGAGCAGAGCTGAACCTCTCCTTTAGCAACACAAAAGCCTCAATGGCCTCAGTAGTCCACTGAACCGCATCAGCACCTTTCCTGGTGAGATCGGTCAGAGGTTTGGCAATCACAGAAAATTTTTTTATGAATTTTCTATAATAATTGGCGAACCCCAAAAACCTCTGTATTGATTTCACACCAATAGGTCTAGGCCAATCCTGCACAGCTTGCACTTTCACCGGGTCCATCTCAAAACCTTCACTGGAGACAATGTAGCCCAAAAAACTAAGTCTCTGTACAGCGAACTCACATTTTTCTAGTTTGGCAAAAAGTGAATTATCACTCAGTAACTGTAATACTTCACGCACACACCTCCAATGAGACTCCAAATCCGGTGAATAAATCAAAATGTCATCCAAATACACAACCACACTTCTGCCGATCAAAGGTCTAAGGATGTCATTGATAAGATTCTGAAAAAATGCCGGAGCACTGGAAAGCCCAAAAGGCATGACCAGATTCTCAAAATGACCCAGTGGAGTGTTAAACGCAGTCTTCCATTCATCCCCCTCCTTCATGCGCAACAAATTGTATGCACCTCGAAGATCAATTTTCGAGAACCACTTGGCCCCCACTAACTGATTAAACAAATCAGGAATCAATGGCAGTGGGTAAGGATTGCGTACAGTAATCTTATTAATCTCACGAAAGTCCAGACAAGGCCGTAAACCGCCGTCCTTTTTTTTAACAAAAAAAAATCCAACCGCCACAGGAGATTTGGAAGGCCTAATGTGACCGGCGGCCAAGCTTGTCTGTATGTATTCCTCCAAAGCCTTTCTCTCAGGAATAGTCAAATTAAATAAACGACTTTTAGGAAGAGTTGCTCCAGGGACAAAGTCAATTGCACAATCATATTCTCTATGAGGAGGCAATACCTGCGATTCCTTATCAGAAAAAACTTTCCAAAAATCCTGAATAGGTACAGGTAACTCCCCCTTAACTACAGCAGCAATACGCCCGTTACAACACTTGTCATAACAATTAGGACTCCAGGACTTAATTTCATTGGAAGACCAATCCAGTACCGGATTGTGCAATTTTAACCCCTTCATGACCCAGCCTATTTTGACCTTAAAGACCTTGCCATTTTTGCAATTCTGACCAGTGTCCCTTTATGAGGTAATAACTCAGGAACGCTTCAACGGATCCTAGCGATTCTGAGATTGTTTTTTCGTGACATATTGGGCTTCATGTTAGTGGTAAATTAAGGTCGATAATTTTTGCGTTTATTTGTGAAAAAAAATGGAAATTTGGCGAAAATTCTGAAAATTTTGTAATTTTCTAATTTTTAATTTTTATTCTGTTAAACCAGAGAGTTATGTGGCACAAAATAGTTAATAAATAACATTTCCCACATGTCTACTTTACATCAGCACAATTTTGGGAACAACATTTTTTTTTGTTAGGAAGTTATAAGGGTTAAAAGTTGACCAGCGATTTCTCCTTTTTACATCAAAATTTACAAAACCATTTTTTTTAGGGACCACCTCACATTTGAAGTTACTTTGAGGGGTCTATATGGCAGAAAATACCCAAAAGTGACACCTTTATAAAAACTGCACCCCTCAAGCTACTCAAAACTACATTCAAGAAGATTATTAACCCTTCAGGTGCTTTACAGGAACTAAAGCAACGTGGAAGGAAAAAATGGACATTTTAATTTTTCCAACAAAAATTTTCTTTTAGCATCAATTTTTTCATTTTTACATGGGCATCAGGATAAAATGGATCCTAAAATTTGTTGGGCAATTTCTCCTGAGTACACAGATACCTCATAAACCACTGTATGGGCGCACAGCAGGGCTCAGAAGGGAAGGAGCGCCATTTGACTTTTTGAATAGAAAATATGCTGGAATATTTAGCGGTTGCCATGTCACATTTGGAGAGTCCCTGTGTGCCTAAACATTGGAGCTCCCCCACAAGTGACCCCATTTTGGAAACTAGACCTCCTAAGGAACTTATCTAGATGCATAGTGAGCACTTTGAACCCCCAGGTGCTTCACAAATTGATCCGTAAAAAAAAGAAAGTACTTTTTTTTCACAAAAATTTTCTTTTAGCCTCAGTTTTTTTCATTTTCACATGGGCAACAGTATAAATTGGATCCTAAAATTTGTTGGGCAATTTCTCCTGAGTACACAGATACCTCATATGTGGTCATAAACCACTGTTTGGGCGCACGGCAGGGCTCAGAAGGGAAGGAGCGCCATTTGACTTTTTGAATGGAAAATATGCTGGAATATTTAGCGGTTGCCATGTTGCATTTGGAGAGTCCCTGTGTGCCTAAACATTGGAGCTTCCCCACAAGTGACCCCATTTTGGAAACTAGACCCCCTAAAGAACTTATCTAGATGCATAGTGAGCACTTTGAACCTCCAGGTGCTTCACAAATTGATCCGTAAAAAAAGAAAGTACTTTTTTTTCACAAAAATTTTCTTTTAGCCTCAGTTTTTTTCATTTTCACATGGGCAACAGTATAAATTGGATCCTAAAATTTGTTGGGCAATTTCTCCTGAGTACATAGATACCTCATATGTGGTCATAAACCACTGTTTGGGCGCACGGCAGGGCTCAGAAGGGAAGGAGCGCCATTTGACTTTTTGAATGGAAAATATGCTGGAATATTTAGCGATTGCCATGTCGCATTTGGAGAGTCCCTGTGTGCCTAAACATTGGAGCTCCCCCACAAGTGACCCCATTTTGGAAACTAGACGCCCTAAAGAACTTATCTAGATGCATAGTGAGAACTTTGAACCCCCAGGTGCTTCACAGAAGTTTATAACGCAGAGCCGTGAAATAAAAAATCATTTTTTTTCTCAAAAAATGATTTTTTAGCCCACTATTTTTTATTTTCACAATGGTTACAGGAGAAATTGGACCCAAAAGTTGTTGTCCAGTTTGTCCTGAGTACGCTAGTACCCCATATGTGGGGGGGAACCACTGTTTGGGCACACGTCAGGGCTCGGAAGGGATGTGGTGACGCTTAGAAATGCCGACTTGATGGAATGGTCTGCGGGCATCTTGCTTACGTTTGCAGAGCCCTGATGTGCCTAAACAGTAGAAACTCCCCACAAGTGACCCCATTTAGGAAACTAGACCCCGCAAAGAACTTATCTAGATGTGTGGTGAGCACTTTGAACCCCCAAGGGCTACACAGAAGTTTATAACGCCCGGGCATGAAAATAAAAAAATCATTTTTTCCACAATCAGGATCTTTTAGTCCCCAATTTTTTTATTTTCCCAAGGGTAACATGAGAAATTAGACCCCAAAAGTTGTTGTCCAATTTGTCCTGAGTATGCTGATATCCCATATGTGGGAGAAAACTACTGTATGGTCACACGTCGGGGCTCGGATGGGAAGTAGTGACGTTTTGAAATGCCCACTTGATGGAATGGTCTTCGGGCGTCATGTTACGTTTGCAGAGTCCCTGATGTGCCTAAACAGTAGAAACTCCCCACAAGTGACCCCATTTTGGAAACTAGATCCCCCAAGGAACTCCTATAGATGTGTGATAAGCACTTTGAATCTCCAAGTCCTTCACAGAAGTTTATAACGCAGAGCCGTGAAAATATAAAATCATTTTTTTTCCACAAAAATAATTTTTAGTCCCCAATTTTTTTTCCCAATGTTAACAGGAGAAATTAGAACCTCCAAAGTTGTTGTGCAATTTTTCCCGAGTACGCTGATACCTCATATGTGGGGATAAACCACTGTTTGGGCATACGTCGGGGCTTGGAATAAAGGGAGCACTGTTTGACTTTTTGAACGCAAAATTTGCAGGAATCAATGGTGGCGCCATGTCGCGTATGGAGACCCCTGATGTGCCTAAATAGTGGAAACCCTCAATTCTAACTCCAACACTAACCCCAACACACCCCTAACCCCAACCCTAACCCCTACACACACCTAACCCTAATACAAACCCTAATCATAACCCTAACCCCAACACACCCCTAACCCTAATCCCAACTCTAACCATAAACCTAACTACAAGCCTAACCCTAATTCCAACCCTAACCCTAATTCCAACCCTAACTCAAATTCCAACCCTAACCGTAATTCTAACCTTAACCCTAATGCTAACCCTAACCCTAGTTCTAACCCTAAGGCTGGGTTCATATTGCGTTTTACCAGCCCGTTCAACACGTAGCGTTGACCGGCTGGTAACGGTATAGCATAACGCGATCGCGTTATGCTATACCCGCTAGCGCAGATGAATCAGCAGATAATCAGCCGCGGATCCGCAGCAAAATCAGTCGCGGATCAGCAACAAAATCCGCCGCGGATCAGCAGCAAAATCCGCCGCGGATCAGCAACAAAATCCGCCGCGGATCAGCAGCGAAATCAGCCGTGGATCAGCAGCGAATCCGCGGGATCAGCAGCGAAATCCGCCGCGGATCAGCAGCGAAATCAGCCGCGGATCAGCAGCGAAATCCGCCGCGGATCAGCAGCGAAATCGCCGCGGATCCGCAGCGAAATCAGCGGCGAAATAGTGCGGATCAGCAGCAAATCCGCCGCGGATCAGCAGCGATATCCGCCCGGATCAGCAGCGAAATCCGCCGCGGATCCGCAGCGAAATCAGTCGCGGATCCGCAGCGAAATCAGTCGCGGATCCGCAGCGAAATCAGTCGCGGATCCGCAGCGAAATCAGTCAGCGGATCCGCAGCGAAATCCGCCGCGGATCAGCAGCGAAATCCGCCGCGGATCAGCAGCGAAATCCGCGCGGATCAGCAGCGAAATCAGTTGCGGATCAGCAGCGAAATCCGCCGCGGATCAGCAGCGAAATCAGCCGCGGATCCGCAGCGAAATCACCAGCACGAAATCAGTCGCGGATCGCAGCGAAATCAGTGCGGATCCGCAGCGAAATCCGCCGCGGATCAGCAGCGAAATCCGCCGCGGATCAGCAGCGAAATCGCCGGGATCCGCAGCAAAATCGTCGCGGATCCGCAGCGAAATCCAGTCGCGGATCCGCAGCGAACAGCAGTCGAATCCGCCGCGGATCAGCAGCGAAATCCGCGCGGATCAGCAGCGAAATCGCCGGGGTCCGCCGGATCAGCAGCAAATCATCCGCGCGATCAGCAGCGAAATCGCCGCGGATCAGCAGCGAAATCGCCGCGGATCAGCAGCGAAATCAGCCGCGGATCCGCAGCGAAATCAGTCGACGCGGATCCGCCGCAGGATCGCGCGAATCGCACGGATCAGCGCGAAATCCGCCGATCAGGCGAATCGCCAGCGGATCAGCCGCGAATCGCCGCGGATCAGCAGCGAAATCGCGCGGATCAGCAGCGAAATCACGCAGCGGAATCCGCCGCGGATCAGCGCGAAATCCGCCGCGATCAGCAGCGAAATCCGCCGGGATCAGCAGCGAAATCCGCCGCGATCAGCAGCGAAATCCGCCGCGGATCGCAGCGAATCAGCCGTATCGCCGCGGATCGCAGCGAAATCGCCGGGATCCGCAGCAAAATCATGCTGCGGATCAGCAGCAAATCCGCTGGAAAAAAAAAAAAATTCATTTTTTTTTTATATTGTCCCTACCTATGACGGGGGGGGTTCATTTACTTTTTTTTTATTTTGATCACTGTGACAGTTTATCACAGTGATCAAAATAAATTTTTTTACAATGGAGGGCGCACTGCGCATGCGCCGGCCGGCGGGCGCACTGCGCATGCGCCCGCCATTTTCCAAGATGGCGGCGCCCATGAAGAATCCCGGGCAGCCGCCGGGACGGATCCAGGGACATCGGTGGACCGGGAGAGGTGAGTAGGGGACGTCGGAAGGTGAGGGGGGGGGATCGGAAGGTGAGGGGGGTGATCGCAGGAGCAGGGGAGCAGACAGCGACGGCGGTGACCGATCGCTGCCATCTTTCGATGGCGGCGGCCGATCACTGCCGTGACATGGTGTGGGGGGGGTCTGATCGCGGTCTCCAGCCATGGCAGATGCTATTGCAGCATCGGCCATGGCTGGATTGTAATATTTCACCAGTTTCATTGGTGAAATATTACAAATCGCTCTGATTGGCAGTTTCACTTTTAACAGCCAATCAGAGCGATCGTGGCCACGTGGTGGTTAAGCCAACCCCCCTGTGGTGATGCAGTAAGGGTCCTGTTACTGCGGGTCGGGTGACCTTTCAGTGACCCCGGACCCCCGACCCGCAGTAACATGATTTATAGCATGACGCCTACGTCGGCGTCATGGGTCGGGATGTCACAGGTTTTCATGACGCCGACGTAGGCGTCATGGGTCGGGAAGGGGTTAACCAGGGTAACCCCAAAATCACCGGTGAGGGCAAATTGTTCAAAACTACCAAATCCAAATTCTCTTGATGAACACCATTAATAGTAAGAGGAAATTTACAGATATGGTGAGTAACATTTTTCAAGGGAGAACCATCCACAGACACCACATTAATAGGGGAAGACAGAAGTTTGGGTTCTAATTTTAGTTTTTCCAAAAATTTCCCATCAATCACATTGAGAGTTGAACAACAATCCACAAATACCCGAAACTCCATTAATTCCTCCTCAACAGCAGTGGTAGCAGAAAGAAAGACACCTTTATTGTTTAAACAAGCTATGCGGGTGAAACTGACCTCATTTTTTTTTCTCTCTTTATTCATTCGAAGCGCACAGTTCTTAATAAAATGGTCAGATTTGCCACAATAGAAACACAAGCCCTTAGCAAATCTGCGTTCTTTTTCCCGAGAGTGAGGTGCCATTGCTCCAATTTCCATCGGCTCTGCAATGTCAGTACATTCCTTCTCAAAACTTGGAGCTGACAAGGCAGATTTACTCTCATTAACCCTAGCACGCAGTCTCCTATCCACCCGTATGGCTAATTGCATAGCCTCTTGCAAGTTACCAGGTATGGGATAAGCAATCAGCAAATCTTTAACCCTTTCATTTAACCCTGCAAGAAATAAACTTTTCAAAGCTGAATCGTTCCATCCTACCTGAGTGGACCACCTTCGGAAGTGAGTACAATATTTTTCCACATTACCTGATCCCTGTCTCAAACTCTCAATTCTGTCTCAGCTGATGAAACACGATCCGGATCGTCATACAATAACCCCAAAGCAGAAAAAAAACTATCCACTGATCTAAAGCATGGATCACTAGGCTGCAGAGAAAAGGCCCATTCCTGAGGTTCTTTGCGCAAAAGTGACATTATGAACCCTATGCGCTGTGATTCATCACCAGAGGATCTGGGTCTCAAACGGAAATACAACAAGCAAGCATTTTTAAAAGAAAAAAAATCTTGTTGTTCACCAAAAAATAAATCAGGCAAACGTACCTTTGGCTCCACGAAATGTGCTCCAGAACAACTACTCACGTGTTGCTTTATCTCAGCCACCTCCAGAGAGAGTCCCTGCAGGCGTTGAACCAAATCCTGAACCGACACCATGATGGAAACAGAAAATCTTTCCTTACAGATTTTTTTTTTTTTCTTGGCTGGACTTACTGTTATGATCTGCTACAAGCACTAAGGAAAGGTGGGAATTCTGTCCCTGCAATAGAACTAAGCTGGATCCCTACAATGTAACGGGGAACCTGATCCTGCGACCAGACCCGCTAAAGTCCTCAGCTAGTCTGAACGAAGACCTATAGTTGCGAGGGAGGAATCCCTACAAGATCTAGGGACTGGGTGAAAAGGTGGACACCTCCTAACAGAAATTGTAGCAGGGAAAATAAAACAGAAAACAAATTACTAAGAGATCCTAAGATCAAGCAAAACTGACAGAGTAAGGCACCTAAGCACCCGGCTAGCTTAAGAGTAGATAATACAATGAAGTCCAGCAAAGCCAGAAGGGCGGAGCCAGACTAAATAGGGTAAAAAGGTCATGTGACCAGCAAACTGAAAAAAACCTAACAAGAGGGTTATAACACTTATATCCTACCATTCAGCGCCAGCTGAAGGCCATTCAGTAATCAGTTCATTACCCTCAGCAACCACCTGAGGGAGCCCCAGCTCAGAAGCCGTCTCCAGCATATTCACAACAGGTTAATCTGCTCTGTTGAGAGCTCCTGGAGCATTAAGGCTCTCAGCTGTGCACCCTGGCTAGCACTCATTGCCAGAAAGCTTTTGCTGCATGGCTGGAGGTTGTTAGTGGTTGTTATTGGATCAGGCATTTGGTGGTTTTATCTGTGAGTGTTGCTAGATTTTGAGTGTCTGATAATTCAATTTCTTCTCCTGCTTTGGTTTAACCTCATCCTCCACTCCCTGATGCATTCCTCTGTTGTATGTGTGGGTATATTTGTATGATTGGTATTTTACTTCATCCCTGTTTTTATTACCTTGTTAGTCTGGTTGATGTATAGCCATACATTACTACTCCCCTTTTCCCTGGGTAGCGGAAGGGTACAGATTGAGGGCAGATTAAGGGGCTAAGGCAAGGTATGTGGCCCCGGCATTTTCACCATCAGAAGTAATCTGGGGAACAGGGAGAGCTAGGGTGCCCCTTGCGTTAGTGACAAGGAACTAGTCCTGTTCCTGGGACACCCGACACAGAGTCGTGACACCTGATCTGGTGGCTAATATAGCTAACCTTGATTGAGTTCCCTCCTCTCAAATTCCTCCTCCTCTCTCTTGACTGAGTCTTCCTCGTGCTCATTTTTCAGAAACCGTGCCTCCCTTGATATCAACCTGCATCTGGTATTACAGCTCTGCATCTTTCACATTGATATCTACAATCTAACAACCTAGGGTGCTACTGTTTCTGAAGGAAAAAGCAAACCATTTCTGTAACCCAGGACAACTCTTTAAAGGGTCATTCCCAAAATATTAAGGTGAACTGTTGTGAATGGACTTGAAATGAGTTCTGAGCAGAGGCTCCCTCTGGTGGTTACAAGCGGTACTGGACTGTCCAGTGAAGATTGTGAGGAGTGGGAATCAGGTGTTACTGACTGGTCTTATATAAGGGAGTCGCCTTCCCATCAGGGTTGCCGGTGATCAATTGTTCTGGTCTCAATCCTTGAGTCCTGTTTCCTTTGTAGCCTGCTGTGTCGTGTCTGCATCTCCTGCTAACAGATAAGACATTTTCTTCTTCTTGTTTTTGTGCTTGATTTTTGCATTTTGTCCTGCACTTCTGTGGGGGCCTTCAGGGTCCCCTCCGGGGGCTTTTGCCCTCTCAGTTTAGTTCAGCCACTGATATTTGTACTTTTGCTTTTTCCAGTTTTTTCAGTGGCTGCTGTTTTGATTTTGTTACACCAGAGAACTAATTTAGGTGGTAGAGGTCGTGTGATCTCAGGTGATTTTGAAATGAGTAGAGTTGGTGCTTTTCAGGGTTTTTTGGGATTGCAGTAAGTACCCTTCCTATCCTTTTCTATTTAGGTAGTTTGGGGCTCCAACGTTTGCTCATACTATTTTCTGTCTGTGTCAGTATTTCATCTTGTCTAACCGCCATTACATGTTTGGGGGCTTTCTATGTTCTTTGGGGATCTGCTCCGGGGCAGATAGCTTTCCTCTTTCTATCTTTAGGTGTAGTTAGTTTCTCAGGCTGTGACGAGGCGTCTAGGACCAACGTAGGAACTCTCCACGGCTGCCTCTAGTTGTGGTGGTTAGTCAGGGTACTGCAATCTCATAGATTCCAACTTCTCTGGTGTATTGCCTTTTTTACCTGCACTCCTCAGCTACCGAAACATAACAGTATCACCGGCCTAAAAATTGAAAATTGTATTGTACTCACAGAAGGGAAAAAATATTGTGAAAGAAAAAAGGTTGTCAGAGTTGTCAGAGATATTTTTCTGTTTGTTGCATTTTTTTCCCTCTGTATCTCTGGGTGCTGGGGAGGATTTTTTTTTCTCTCAATGGAGTTTGCACAGTTGTCTGGCCGTGTGGATCAGCTTGCCACTGAGGTTCGGAGTATTGCTGCCTATCTTGCTAGGTTGCCTGTTGTGGAACCTAGGATTCCCATGCCAGATTTGTTTTTAGGGGATCGAGCTAAGTTTCAGAATTTCAAAAATAATTGTAAATTGTTTTTTGCCTTAAAATCTAAGTCCTCAGGGAACGCAGCGCAGCAGGTTCAAATTGTCATCTCTCTCCTGCGCGGCGATCCTCAGGATTGGGCTTTTTCCCTGACACCTGGGGATCCTGTTTTGAGTGATGTTGATGCATTTTTTCAGGCTTTGGGGTTATTGTACGATGAGCCTAATGTCACTGATCAAGCTGAAAAAGCCTTGTTGGCATTAAATCAGGGTCTTGATGACGCTGAGTTATACTGTCAGAGATTCCGTAGGTGGGCAGTCCTGACCAAGTGGAATGACGACGCTTTGGCGGCCCTTTTTCGGAAGGGTCTGTCAGATAATGTAAAGGATGTTATGGTGGGATTCTCTGTCCCCTCTGGTCTCAATGATTCTATGTCATTAACGATTCAAATTGACAGACGTTTGCGTGAGCGGAGAAGTATGCGTGGAATGGTGTTGCCTTGTGAACCTGCTTCTGAACCCATGCAGTGTGATAGAGTGGTGTCTGGGGCACAGCGTCATGAGTTTCGAAAGCGCAATGGGTTATGTTTCTACTGTGGTGATGCCTCTCATGCTATTTCAGTCTGCCCTAAGCGGGCAAGACGTTTTGCACGCTCAGTTGTCTTGGGTAGTGTTCAGACTAAGTTTTTATTAACTGTCACTCTGATATGCTCTCTGTCCTCATTTTCTGCTCAAGCTTTCGTTGATTCTGGAGCAGCTATTAACCTGATGGATTATGATTTTGCTAAACGTTGTGGGTTTCCCTTGAACCCCTACAGAAGTCTATTCCCCTACTGGGGATCGATTCTACCCCTTTGGCTGAGAATAAACCTCAGTTCTCTACTCAGGTGATAATGAGGGTTGAACCTGATCATCAGGAGTGCTGTAAATTTTTGGTTCTGTATAATCTGCATGATATTATCGTACTGGGCTTCCCTTGGTTGCAGTCTCATAATCCTGTTTTGGATTGGAAATCTGTGTCTGTAACCAGTTGGGGCTGCCAATGTGTTAATACCAACACTCCTGTTTTTTCTGCCTCCTCCCAGGCTGGGATGTTCCTGACTTTTTGATTGATTTTTCTGATGTGTTTAGCGAAAGTAAATCTGCATCCTTGCCTCCCCATAGGAGCTATGACTGCGCTATTGAATTAGTGCCTGGTAGTAAATTCCCTAAAGGTCGCCTTTTTAACTTGTCTGTACCTGAACATGACGCTATGCGGTCTTATATCAAGGAATCATTGGAGAAGGGTCATATCAGACCATCCTCTTCACCCTTAGGTGCCGGTTTTTTCTTTGTGGCCAAAAAGGATGGTTCATTAAGGCCGTGTATTGATTATCGTCTTTTGAACAATATTACTGTAAAATATCAATACCCGTTACCTTTGATTTCTGACCTGTTTTCCAGGGTGAAAAACGCTACTTGGTTTACCAAGCTTGACCTCAGGGGGGCATATAACCTTATTCGCATTAAGCACGGGGATGAATGGAAGACGGCATTCAATACCCCTGAGGGGCATTTTGAGTACCTTGTGATGCCCTTTGGGCTCACTAATGCTCCTTCTGTCTTCCAGTCCTTCATGAATGACATTTTCAGGGATTTTGTGGATAAATTTCTGATTGTTTATTTGGATGATATCTTGATTTTTTCTAATGACTGGGACTCTCATGTGAAACATGTTCGAACTGTATTCCAGATTTTGAGAGAGAATGCTCTGTATGTGAAGGGATCAAAGTGTCTTTTTGGCATTCAGAGGATCTCATTTCTGGGATTCATTTTGTCCCCATCTCTTATTGAAATGGACCCGGTCAAGGTTCAGGCCATCTGTGATTGGGTCCAACTTACTTCATTAAAGGCTCTTCAAAGATTTTTGGGTTTTGCCAATTTTTATTGTAAATTTATTGGTAATTTCTCGGTTATTGTTAAACCATTGACTGATTTGACCAGAAAGGGTTCTGATGTGGTGAATTGGCCTCCTGAGGCAGTCTCTGCATTTCAGGAACTTAAGCAGAGATTCACTTCTGCTCCTGTTCTACGGCAGCCTGATGTTTCTCTGCCATTTCAGGTGGAGGTTGATGCCTCTGAAATTGGGGCAGGTGCCGTTTTGTCCCAAAAAGATCCAGAGACCTCTAAAAGTATCCCTTGTGCCTTTTTCTCTCGAAAATTTTCTCCTACTGAACGTAATTATGACGTGGGTAATCGGGAGTTACTGGCCATGAAGTGGGCTTTTGAAGAGTGGAGACATTGGCTGGAGGGAGCCAAACATCAGGTGGTGGTCCTTACGGACCATAAGAATCTGGTTTATCTGGAATCTGCCAAGCGACTCAATCCTAGACAGGCCAGGTGGGCCTTGTTTTTCACACGTTTTAATTTTGTGGTTTCCTTTCTTCCTGGCACTAAGAATGTTAAGGCGGATGCCCTCTCGAGGACTTTCCTTGCGGACTCTCCTGAGTTATCTGATCCTTCTGTTATTTTGAAAGAGGGTGTAGTTCTTTCCGCCATCTCACCCAATTTGAGACTTGCTCTGGAGGGGTGTCTGGAGGATAGGCCCGAACGCTGCCCTGTTGGAAAATTGTTTGTCCCGGACCAGTGGAAAAAGAGTGTGATGTCTGAGATTCATTGTTCCGCGTTGGCTGGGCATCCCGGAATTTTTGGTACCAGAGACTTGGTTAGTCGGTCCTTTTGGTGGCCTACCTTGTCTCGTGATGTCAGGGAATTTGTGCAGTCCTGCGGGACTTGCTCTCGCTCCAAGCCTTGCTCTCGCTCTAGTGGTTTGTTGATGCCATTGCCTGTGCCCAAGAGACCATGGACCCATATCTCTATGGATTTCATTTCCGACCTCCCTGTTTCTCAGAGAATGACCGTCATCTGGGCGATTTGTGATAGGTTTTCCAAGATGATACATCTTGTGCCATTACCTAAGTTGCCTTCCTCCTCTGAATTGGTGCCTTTGTTCCTTCAGCACGTGGTTCGTTTACACGGCATTCCTGAGAACATTGTGTCTGACAGAGGAGTCCAGTTTGTTTCCAGATTTTGGAGGACCTTTTGTTCTAAACTTGGTGTTCAATTGTCTTTCTCCTCGGCGTTTCATCCTCAGACCAATGGTCAAACTGAGAGAACAAACCAGACATTGGAGACTTATCTAAGATGCTTTGTGTCTGCTGATCAGGATGACTGGGTCTCTTTTTTGCCTTTGGCTGAGTTTGCTCTTAATAATAGGGCTAGCTCTGCCACTTTGATGTCTCCATTTTTCTGTAATTCTGGGTTTCACCCTCTATTTTCTTCAGGACAGACGGAGGCTTCTGTCTGTCCAGGTGTTGACTCTGTTGTGGAGCGTATGCAACAGATTTGGGACCAGGTAGTGGAGAGGTTGTCCCTCTCTCAGGAGAGGGTCCAGCGGTTTGCTAACCGGCATAGGACTGATGGTCCTCGGTTTAAAGTGGGGGACTTGGTCTGGTTGTCCTCAAGAAATATTCCTATGAGAGTGGCATCTCCTAAATTTAAGCCTAGGTTCATTGGACCTTATAAGATCATGGAGATTCTTAATCCTGTTTCTTTTCGTTTGCTTCTTCCAGGGATATTTAAGATCCATAACGTGTTCCACAAGTCCTTGTTGAAGAGGTTTGTTGAGCCAGTGGTTCCTACTGCTTTGCCTCCTGACCCTGTTCTGGTTGAGGGCAATATGGAGTTTGTGGTTGAGAAAATATTGAATTCTCGTTTTTCTAGACGGAAACTCCAGTATTTGGTTAAGTGGAGAGGTTATGGTCAGGAAGACAATTCTTGGGTGTTTGCTTCGGACATCCATGCTAGGAGACTCATCCGTGCGTATCATAGAACTCATCCTGACCGACCTGGTTGCTCAAGTGAGGGTTCGGTGACCCCTCCTCAAGGGGGGGGTACTGTTGTGAATGGACTTGAAATGAGTTCTGAGCAGAGGCTCCCTCTGGTGGTTACAAGCGGTACTGGACTGTCCAGTGAAGATTGTGAGGAGTGGGAATCAGGTGTTACTGACTGGTCTTATATAAGGGAGTCGCCTTCCCATCAGGGTTGCCGGTGATCAATTGTTCTGGTCTCAATCCTTGAGTCCTGTTTCCTTTGTAGCCTGCTGTGTCGTGTTGCATCTCCTGCTAACAGATAAGACATTTTCTTCTTTTTGTTTTTGTGCTTGATTTTTGCATTTTGTCCTGCACTTCTGTGGGGGCCTTCAGGGTCCCCTCCGGGGGCTTTTGCCCTCTCAGTTTAGTTCAGCCACTGATGTTTGTACTTTTGCTTTTTCCAGTTTTTTCAGTGGCTGCTGTTTTGATTTTGTTACACCAGAGAACTAATTTAGGTGGTAGAGGTCGTGTGATCTCAGGTGATTTTGAAATGAGTAGAGTTGGTGCTTTTCAGGGTTTTTTGGGATTGCAGTAAGTACCCTTCCTATCCTTTTCTATTTAGGTAGTTTGGGCTCCAACGTTTGCTCATACTATTTTCTGTCTGTGTCAGTATTTCATCTTGTCTAACCGCCATTACATGTTTGGGGGCTTTCTATGTTCTTTGGGGATCTGCTCCGGGGCAGATAGCTTTCCTCTTTCTATCTTTAGGTGTAGTTAGTTTCTCAGGCTGTGACGAGGCGTCTAGGACCAACGTAGGAACGCTCCACGGCTGCCTCTAGTTGTGGTGGTTAGTCAGGGTACTGCAATCTCATAGATTCCAACTTCTCTGGTGTATTGCCTTTTTTACCTGCACTCCTCAGCTACCGAAACATAACAGTGAACCCTATCCATAGGAAAGGGGATAACTTACTGATTGTTTTGGGTCTCACTGCTGGGACCTCTCAAGATTCTAAGATTGGGGCTCAGGAACCCAAGAACAGAGCTCTGCAAAGCCCCTTCTTGAATGGAGCGGAGGTGCGTATGCTCAACCTCCGATTTATGCATTGACTATGGTACTGACGGAAAAGGGCCCAGCAATCGGTACATTATCCCTTAACCCAATGGACAGAAGATAACCCTTTAAATTCTATGTTCAGTGTCTTAAACTATCTTTATGCTATGTATGTACTATTCAGACAAATAATACAACCAGCTCACCGAGTATAATAATATACTCAAAATCTATTAGAAAAATATTCAGAAACGGAATGCGTCACTATCAGATGAATGACTGACAGAATGTAAGCATAAACCCCGAACTACCAGCATGGTGCATAATGGTGACTAATGCTGGAGAAGCAACACCAATTTGTCTCAATTTATGAAGTTGAACTGACAGTTTCCCATATTCACTAATAGTATTCATTATCGAGGCTATAAATTTTAGAACATCCCCAAAATATGATAACATATCATCAGCATAAAGGGAGATACGTTCCTCCATATTACTGCATTTAAAATCTATTATTACAACAAACAAGCCAGGGGCTCTATGATAATGATGAAGAGGATCAAAGACTGGGGGCAACCTGCAGTGTGCACCTCCACAATGCGACCGAATCCAACTTTGGTAATAACATCTCAGCATATTTTTGGAAAAATTCTCAGTAAGCCATTCGATTACAATGCCTTTTCATTGGGTATGGATTGTGAGGTGACCTTCAGCTCCTTGAGGGCTTTAGGGTCAGAGGTGGATCCATATGCACACTGGCTTCTGCTGACAACTTGGGCATATTGATATTGTCTAGAAACCTCCCTATTCCAGCGTCCTTATGAGTGGATTTAGATTTTTATACTTCCTCATAATAGTCCCCTATAATATTATAAGTATCTTTTACAAGCTTCCCTTTAGAGGTTTTATAAGTATTGTTCTACTGTGGCAAGCAAGTGGCCATCACTTGTCCCCTTTTCAAAATATTTTTGATGGACAAGTAAGTGTTTATCATCCGCCTTAGACAAATCGTATTCTTTGTATGGTTCATGAGCCTCTTTACACATGTATATAGTATTAACAGAGGGGTCTGATATATAGGTTTGCTCATTTTGAGCTCTTTCCTGAAGTTCTTGTGTAATTTTATAAAATTTTAAGCAAAGTTTTATTACTAGGGCGACTATTATTTTACTATGGTTGTAAACGCATAGAGTAGGGTACTGTAGTTTTATAATCAGATGATCTGGAAGTGTTGTTCTTCACTGATCACTGGTGGCCAATTAAATTTTTTGTGAAAACATCTTACCCCGGATAGCACAATATCCCCAGACTCCTTCTGACTGGCCTCTCTGGTGTCCACATACAGCACACAATTTTTCATCAGAGTATCGTCTAGTTCTCTCCAGTCCGGCCGGCAAGCACCAAGAGCTGAAAAAGAATGTGATCTTATTTAATCTTTATATCACTGAATTCTAAATCTAATAATTGGCTATATTCACTTTAAATCATCCTTAGAGGGAGTCTCTGAGCACAAATGACTGTTAAAACCAAGCACAGGAGCTCAGTGCACCCTTGAAATAGCCAAGTAGTACAGTGGATCTACCCACCTACTTGTTTTCCATCTATTTACGACCTCCTCATCTTTAATTGACGGCTTTGGCTTTCCAGATGCCATAGAAGGGCAGAGAGATGGAAAACATGAAGAAGAGCTGAGCCATGCCTAAGTTATATTGAGTATCAACAGTCATTTTTCTGCTGACAGACTCCCTTTAACTCACTTCTAATTCCGCAAAAACAGAAGAAAGCTACATTATAGTTACCGCTCATATAAGACAGCTACATTATAGTTACCGCTCATATAAGGAACTACAATGCTTTGCTGGATCCAACATATGACGCCATCGGCACCCTAAGGACTGGTAGGACTTATGTGTTAAGCTTTGACTGTGTGCAGGCTATTTTTCCCCATGAAATGGGACTTAATCCACAATGTAAGGTGTTATGTTACGGTAGCTGAGAAGTGCAGGTAAAAAAGGCAATACACCAGAGCAGTTGGAATCTATGAGATTGCAGTACCCTGACTAACCACCACAACTAGAGGCAGCCGTGGAGCGTTCCTACGATGGTCCTAGACGCCTCGTCACAGCCTGAGAAACTAACTACACCTAAAGATAGAAATAGGAAAGCTATCTGCCCCGGAGCAGAACCCCAAAGATAATAGAAAGCCCCCAAACATGTAATGGCGGTTAGACAAGAGGAAATACTGACGCAGAAAGAAAATAGCATGAGCAAACGCTGGGGCCCAAACTATCTAAATAGAAAAGGATAGGAAGGGTACTTACTGCAATCCCAGAAAACCCTGAAAAACACCAACTCTACTAATTTCAAAATCACCTGAGATCACACGACCTCTACCACCTAAATTAGTTCTCTGGTGTAACAAAAACAGCAGCCACTGAAAAAACTGCAAAAAGCAAAAGTACAAAACACAGTGGCTGGACTAAACTGAGAGGGCAAAAGCCCCCGGAGGGGACCCAGAAGGCCCCCACAGAAGTGCAGGACAAAATGCAAAAATATAGCAAAAACACAAAATAAGAAATTGTCTTATCTGATAGCAGGAGATGCAGACACGACACAGCAGGCTAAAAGGGAAACTGGAAAGAAGGATTCAGACCAGAACAATTGATCACCGGCAACCCTGATGGGAAAATGATTCCCTTAAATAAGACCAATCAGTAACACCTGATTCCCAATCCTCACTAGTACCGCTTGTAACCACCAGAGGGAGCCTCTGCTCAGAACTCATCTCAAACCCATTCACAACAGTACCCCCCCCTTGAGGAGGGGTCACCGAACCCTCATTTGAGCAACCAGGTCGGTCAGGATGAGTTCTATGATACGCACGGATAAGTCTCCTAGCATGGATGTCCGAAGCAAACACCCAAGAATTATCTTCCTGACCATAACCTCTCCATTTAACCAAATACTGGAGTCTTCGTCTAGAAAAACGAGAATCCAATATTTTCTCAACCACATACTCCAGATTGCCCTCAACCAAAACAGGGTCAGGAGGCACAGCAGCAGGAACCACTGGCTCAACAAACCTCTTCAACAAGGACTTGTGGAACACGTTATGGATCTTAAATGTCCCTGGAAGAAGCAAACGAAAAGAAACAGGATTAATAATCTCCATGATCTTATAAGGTCCAATGAACCTAGGCTTAAATTTAGGAGATGCTACTCTCATAGGAATATTCTTTGAGGACAACCAGACCAAGTCCCCCACTTTAAACCGAGGACCATCAGTCCTATGCCGGTTAGCAAACCGCTGGGCCTTCTCCTGAGAGAGGGACAACCTCTCCACTACCTGGTCCCAAATCTGCTGCATACGCTCAACAACAGAGTCAACACTGGACAGACAGAAGCCTCCGTCTGTCCTGAAGAAAATCGAGGGTGAAACCCAGAATTACAGAAAAACGGAGACATCAAAGTGGCAGAGCTAGCCCTATTATTAAGAGCAAACTCAGCCAAAGGCAAAAAAGAGACCCAGTCATCCTGATCAGCAGACACAAAGCATCTTAGATAAGTCTCCAATGTCTGGTTTGTTCTCTCAGTTTGACCATTGGTCTGAGGATGAAATGCCGAGGAGAAAGACAATTGAACACCCAGTTTAGAACAAAAAGTCCTCCAAAATCTGGAAACAAACTGGACTCCTCTGTCAGACACAATGTTCTCAGGAATGCCGTGTAAACGAACCACGTGCTGAAGGAACAACGGCACCAATTCAGAGGAGGAAGGCAACTTAGGTAATGGCACAAGATGTATCATTTTGGAAAACCTATCACAAATTACCCAGATGGTGGTCATTCTCTGAGAAACAGGAAGATCGGAAATGAAATCCATAGAGATATGGGTCCATGGTCTCTTGGGCACAGGCAATGGCATCAACAAACCACTAGAGCGAGAGCAAGGCTTGGAGCGAGAGCAAGTCCCGCAGGACTGCACAAATTCCCTGACATCGCGAGACAAGGTAGGCCACCAAAAGGACCGACTAACCAAGTCTCTGGTACCAAAAATTCCGGGATGCCCAGCCAATGCGGAACAATGAATCTCAGACATCACACTCTTTTTCCATTGGTCCGGGACAAACAATTTTCCAACAGGGCAGCGCTCGGGCCTATCCTCCTGACACCCCTCCAGAGCAAGTCTCAAATTAGGCGAGATGGCGGAAAGAACTACACCCTCCTTCAAAATAACAGAGGGATCAGATAGCTCAGGAGAGTCCGCAAGGAAACTCCTCGAGAGGGCATCCGCCTTAACATTCTTAGTGCCAGGAAGAAAGGAAACCACAAAATTAAAACGTGTGAAAAACAAGGCCCACCTGGCCTGTCTAGGATTGAGTCGCTTGGCAGATTCCAGATAGACCAGATTCTTATGGTCCGTAAGGACCACCACCTGATGTTTGGCTCCCTCCAGCCAATGTCTCCACTCTTCAAAAGCCCACTTCATGGCCAATAACTCCCGATTACCCACGTCATAATTACGTTCAGTAGGAGAAAATTTTCGAGAGAAAAAGGCACAAGGGTTACTTTTAGAGGTCTCTGGATCTTTTTGGGACAAAACGGCACCTGCCCCAATTTCAGAGGCATCAACCTCCACCTGAAATGGCAGAGAAACATCAGGCTGCCGTAGAACAGGAGCAGAAGTGAATCTCTGCTTAAGTTCCTGAAACGCAGAGACTGCCTCAGGAGGCCAATTCACCACATCAGAACCCTTTCTGGTCAAATCAGTTAATGGTTTAACAATAACAGAGAAATTACCAATAAATTTACGATAAAAATTGGCAAAACCCAGAAATCTCTGAAGAGCCTTTAATGAAGTAGGTTGGACCCAATCACAGATGGCCTGAACCTTGACCGGGTCCATTTCAATAACAGATGGGGACAAAATGAATCCCAGAAATGAGATCTTCTGTACGCCAAAAAGACACTTTGATCCCTTCACATACAGAGCATTCTCTCTCAAAATCTGGAATACAGTTCGAACATGTTTCACATGAGAGTCCCAGTCATTAGAAAAAATCAAGATATCATCCAAATAAACAATCAGAAACTTGTCCACAAAATCCCTGAAAATGTCATTCATGAAGGACTGGAAGACGGAAGGAGCATTAGTGAGCCCAAAGGGCATCACAAGGTACTCAAAATGCCCTTCAGGGGTGTTAAATGCCGTCTTCCATTCATCCCCGTGCTTAATGCGAATAAGGTTATACGCCCCCCTGAGGTCAAGCTTGGTAAACCAAGTAGCGTTTTTCACCCTGGAAAACAGGTCAGAAATCAAGGGTAACGGGTATTGATATTTCACAGTAATATTGTTCAAGAGACGATAATCAATACACGGCCTTAATGAACCATCTTTTTTGGCCACAAAGAAAAAACCGGCACCTAAGGGTGAAGAGGATGGTCTGATATGACCCTTCTCCAATGATTCCTTGATATAAGACCGCATAGCGTCATGTTCAGGTACAGACAAGTTAAAAAGGCGACCCTTAGGGAATTTACTACCTGGCACTAATTCAATAGCGCAGTCATAGCTCCTATGGGGAGGTAAGGATGCAGATTTACTTTCGCTAAACACATCAGAAAAATCAAACAAAAAGTCAGGAACATCCTCAGCCTGGGGGGAGGCAGAAAAAACAGGAGTGTTGGTATTAACACATTGGCAGCCCCAACTGGTTACAGACACAGATTTCCAATCCAAAACAGGATTATGAGACTGTAACCAAGGGAAACCCAGCACGATAATGTCATGCAGATTATATAGAACCAAAAATTTGCAGCACTCCTGGTGATCAGGTTCAACCCTCATTATCACCTGAGTAGAAAACTGGGGTTTATTCTCAGCCAAAGGGGTAGAATCGATCCCCAGTAGGGGAATAGACTTCTGTAGGGGTATCAAGGGAAATCCACAACGTTTAGCAAAATCATAATCCATCAGGTTAATAGCTGCTCCAGAATCAACGAAAGCCTGAGCAGAAAATGAGGACAGAGAGCATATCAGAGTGACAGTTAATAAAAACTTAGTCTGAACACTACCCAAGACAACTGAGCGTGCAAAACGTCTTCCCCGCTTAGGGCAGACTGAAATAGCATGAGAAGCATCACCACAGTAGAAACATAACCCATTGCGCTTTCGAAACTCATGACGCTGTGCCCAGACACCACTCCATCACACTGCATGGGCTCAGCAGCTGGCTCACAAGGCAACACCACTCCACGCATACTTCTCCGCTCACGCAAACGTCTGTCAATTTGAATCGCTAATGACATAGAATCATTGAGACCAGAGGGGACAGGGAATCCCACCATAACATCCTTTACATTATCCGACAGACCCTTCCGGAAAAGGGCCGCCAAAGCGTCGTCATTCCATTTGGTCAGGACTGCCCACCTACGGAATCTCTGACAGTATAACTCAGCGTCATCAAGCCCTGATTTAATGCCAACAAGG
This sequence comes from Oophaga sylvatica, assembly GCA_033576555.1. Taxonomy (NCBI): domain Eukaryota; kingdom Metazoa; phylum Chordata; class Amphibia; order Anura; family Dendrobatidae; genus Oophaga; species Oophaga sylvatica. The sequence goes on along the minus strand of JARQOD010000005.1, from coordinate 198,109,204 downwards.
CTTTTTCAGCTTGATCAGTGATATTAGGCTCATCGTACAATAACCCCAAAGCCTGAAAAAATACATCAACATCACTCAAAACAGGATCCCAGGTGTCAGGGAAAAAGCCCAATCCTGAGGATCGCCGCGCAGGAGAGAGATGATAATTTGAACCTGCTGCTCTGCGTTTCCTGAGGACTTAGATTTTAAGGCAAGAAACAATTTACAATTATTTTTGAAATTCTGAAACTTAGCTCGATCCCCTGAAAACAAATCTGGCATGGGGATCCTAGGTTCCACAACAGGCAACCTAGCAAGATATGCAGCAATACTCCGAACCTCAGTGGCAAGCTGATCCACACGGCCAGACAACTGTGCAAACTCCATTGGGAGAAAAGATCCTCCCCAGCACCCAGAGATACAGAGGGAAAAAAAAAAAAAAAAAAATGCAACAAACAGAAAAATATCTCTGACAACTTTTCTTCCTTCAAAATATTTTTTCCCTTCTGTGAGTACCATACAATTTTTATGGCCGGTGATACTGTTATGTTACGGTAGCTGAGGAGTGCAGGTAAAAAAGGCAATACACCAGAGCAGTTGGAATCTATGAGATTGCAGTACCCTGACTAACCACCACAACTAGAGGCAGCGTGGGCGTTCCTACGATGGTCCTAGACGCCTCGTCACAGCCTGAGAAACTAACTACACCTAAAGATAGAAATAGGAAAGCTATCTGCCCCGGAGCAGAACCCCAAAGATAATAGAAAGCCCCAAACATGTAATGGCGGTTAGACAAGAGGAAATACTGACGCAGAAAGAAAATAGCATGAGCAAACGCTGGGGCCCAAACTATCTAAATAGAAAAGGATAGGAAGGGTACTTACTGCAATCCCAGAAAACCC
>JARQOD010000005.1:198035045-198108223 GCA_033576555.1 Oophaga sylvatica | reverse complement strand
GAGCACCAACAAATGAAACTTTTTCCTTTTTCAGTATTGATGTGGTTGCAGTATTTGCAATGACAAAGCTTTCATTGAGGCTTTGCGGATACTTCTTGCAAGAGTATGGAATTTAAGAGGTTAATGCTTCGGTAGGTTAGATAGGCTCTCATTTACATACCGCTGACAAGAATGCCTATCACTGCTTGACTACACTGCTATTTTTATCTTTGCAAATTACAATTTAATAGCTGGACAAAGCTCCTCATGCGTTCTTGTCCATATGGGAAACGACCCGCATCCATTGCAGATTAGCTGCTTAATTAGTTGTCATGAAAATGCTATTAGGGAAAGAGGCCACTTGGGGCTTGGCAGCAAAGTAATGAATATGTCGGCTCCACCTCACACCATGGAGATGGCGCCATTTGTTACACCTGACCTCTCAGGTTGTGTATGTACCCACCTGAAATGTGCTACCCACATTGTCTTTCTCAGTGACTTTGTAGATCTGTACTTGTGTATATATGTGTATTTGAGATTGCCGTGATGGCTTTGTTTCTATGAGCTCAGTCTAATTAACCAGGTGTCTTATATATAGTAATGCAGTTTCTTTGTAATTGTTTTTTTTACTTGAATTTAAATTTTTTATTTAAATTATACTGATCATCTTGAGTATCTCACCGTTATTTAGATATCTGAAAGTCTATACTGCTTTTATGAGGAGTTATTTCCAGACTGGATAGGAAATGAGTGTTTTAACCCCTTCACCCCCAAGGGTGGTTTGCACGTTAATGACCGGGCCAATTTTTACAATTCTGACCACTGTCTCTTTATGAGGTTATAACTCTGGAACGCTTCAACGGATCTTCGCGATTCTGAGATTGTTTTCTCGTGACATATTGTACTTCATGTTAGTGGTAAAATTTCTTCGATATAACTTGCGTTTATTTTTGAAAAAAACGCAAATATGGCGAAAATTTTGAAAATTTTGCAATTTTCAAACTTTGAATTTTTATTCCCTTTAAAACAGAGAAATATATCACACAAAATAGTTAAGAAATAACATTTCCCACATGTCTACTTTACATCAGCACAATTTTGAACCAAATTTTTTTTTGTTAGGAAGTTATAAGGGTTAAAAGTTGACCAGCGATTTCTCATTTTTACAACAAAATTTACAAAGCCATTTTTTTTAGGGACCACCTCACATTTGAAGTCACTTTGAGGGGTATATATGGCAGAAAATACCCAAAAGTGACACCATTCTAAAAACTGCACCCCTCAAGGTACTCAAAACCACATTCAAGAAGTTTATTAACCCTTCAGGTGCTTCACAGTAACTAAAGCAACGTGGAAGGAAAAAATTAATATTTTACTTTTTAGCCACAAAAATGATCTTTTACAAACTTTTTTTTATTTTCACAAGGGTAAAAGGAGAAAATGGACAGATAAGGTTGTTATGCAATTTCTCCTGAGTACGCCAATACCCCATATGTGGGGGAAAACCACTGTTTGGGCACACGGCAGAGCTCGTAAGGGAAGGAGCGACGTTTGACTTTTTCAAACTAAAATTGGCTGGAATTTAGATTGGATGCCATGTCACGTTTGGAGAGCCCCTGATGCGCCTAAACAGTGGAAACCCCCCAAGTGACACCATTTTGAAAACTAGACCCCCTAAGGTACTTATCTAGATCTGTTGTGAGCACTTTGAACCCTCAAGTGTTTCACAAAAGTTTATAAAGCCTGGGTGTGAAAAAAAAAAAAATCAATTTTCCACAAAAATGATTTTTTAGTCCCAAATTTTTGAATTTTCCCAAGGAAATTGGACCCCAAAAGTTGTTGTCCAATTTGTCCTGAGTACGCTGATACCCCATATGTGGGGGGGGGAAACTGTTTGGGCGCACGGCAGGGCTTGGAAAGGAAGTAGTAACGTTTTGGAATGCAGACGTTAATGGGGGTCATGTTCCGTTTGCAGTGCCCCAGATGAGCCTAAACAGTGGAAACCCCCCACAAGTGACCCCATTTTGGAAACTAGACCCCCTAAGGAACTTATCTAGATCTTTGGTGAGCACTTTGAACCCCCAAGTGCTTCACACAAGTTTATAATGCCCGGGCATGAAAATAAAAAATCCTATTTTTTTCCCACAAAAATTATCTTTTAGTCACTAATTTTTTATTTTCCCAAGGGTAACAGGAGAAATTGGACCACATAAGTTGTTGTACAATTTGTCCTGAGTACGCTGATACCCCATATGTGGGGGGGAACCACTGTTTGGGCGCACGGCAGAGCTCGGAATGGAAGGAGCACCATTTGACTTTTTCCAACCAAAATTGGCTGGAATTGAGTTTGGATGCCATGTTGCATTTGGAGAGCCCCTGATGTGCCTAAACAGTGGAAACCCCCACAAATGACCCCATTTGGGAAACTAGACCCCCTAAGGAACTTATCTAGATTTTTGATGAGCAATTTGAACCCCAAGTGCTTCACACAAGTTTATAACGTAGAGCCGTAAAATTTAAAAATCATATTTTTTCCACAAAAATGATCTTTTCACCCCAATTTTTATTTTTCCAAGGGTAACAAGACTCCAAAAGTTATTGTGCAATTTGTCCTGAGTGCGCTGATACCCCATATGTGGGGATAAACCACTGTTTGGGTGCATGGCAGAGTTTGGAAGGGAAGGAGCGCCGTCTGACTTTTTCAACGCAGAATTGGCTGGATGCCATGTCGTGTTTGGAGAGCTCCTGATCTGCCTAAACAGTGGAAACCCCCATAAATGACACCATTTTGGAAACTAGACCCCTCAAGGAACTTATCTAGATGTGTGGTGAGAACTTTGAACCCCCAGGTGTTTCACTAAAGTTTATAACGTACAGCCGTAAAATAAAAAATCCTTTTTTTTTTTTTTACAAAAATGATTTTTTCGCCCCCAATATTTTATTTTCACAAGGGTAACAGGAGAAATTGGACCCCAAAAGTTGTTGTCCAATTTGTCCTGAGTACGCTGATACCCAATATGTGGGAGAAAACTACTGTATGGGCGCACGTCAGGGCTCGGAAGGGAAGTAGTGACGTTTTGGATTGCAGACTTTGATGGAATGGTCTGGGTGCGTCATGTCGCATTTGGAGAGCCCCTGATGCGCCTAAACAGTGGAAACCCCCCACAAGTGACCCCATTTTGGAAAATAGACCCCACAAGGAACTTATCTAGATGTGTGGTGAGCACTTTGAACCCCGAAGTGCTTCACAGAAGTTTATAACGCACAGCCGTAAACATAAAAAATCTTTTTTTTTTTTTTGCAAAAATGATTTTTTTTCGCCCCAATATTTTATTTTTACAAGGGTAACAGGAGAAATTGGACCCCAAAAGTTGTTGCCCAATTTGTCCTGAGTACGCTGATACCCAATATGTGGGAGAAAACTACTGTATGGGTACACGTTGGGGCTCGGAAGGGAAGTAGTGACGTTTTGGATTGCAGACTTTGATGGAATGGTCTGGGGGCGTCATGTCGCATTTGGAGAGCCCCTGATGCGCCTAAACAGTGGAAATTCCCAACAAGTGACCCCATTTTGGAAAATAGACCCCACAAGGAACTTATCTAGGTGTGTGGTGAGCGCTATGAAGCCCCAAGTGCTTCACAGAAGTTTATAATGTACAGCCGTAAAAACAAAAAAATTATTTTTTTTGTACAAAAATGATATTTTCGCCCCCAGTTTTTATTTTCCCAAGGGTAACAGAAGAAATAGGACAAATTGCACAATAACTCTTGGGGTCCAGAGTACGCTGATATCCCATATGTGGGGATAAACTACTGTTTGGACGCATGGCAGAGCTCAGAAGTGAAGGAGCACCGTTTGACTTTTTCAACGCAGAATTGGCTGGAATTGAGATCAGACGCCATGTCACATTTGGAGAGCCCCTGATGTGCCTAAACATCGGAAACCCCCCAATTCTAACTCCAACCCTAACCCCAACACACCCCTAACCCTAGTCCCAACCCTAACCACAAACCTAACCCTAACACACCCCTAATCCCAACCCTAACCCTAATCCTAACTTTAGCGCCAACCCTAACCCTAACTTTAGCCGCAACCCTAACCCTAATGGGAAAATGGAAATAAATACATTTTTTTAATTTTATTATTTTTCCCTAACTAAGGGGGTGATAAAGGGGGGTTTGATTTACTATTTATAGCGGGTTTTTATGATTGGCAGCTGTCACGCTAAAAGACGCTTTTTATTGCAAAAATAGTTTTTTGCATCGCCACATTTTGAGAGCTATAATTTTTGCATATTTTGGCCCACAGAGTCATGTGAGGTCTTATTTTTTGCGGTACGAGTTGACGTTTTTATTGGTACCATTTTTGAGCAGGTGACATTTTTTGATCGCTTTTTATTTCGATTTTTGGGAGGTTAGAATGAACAAAAATCAGCAATTCATGAATTTCTTTTGGGGGAGGCGTTTTTATTGTTCCGCGTGTGGTAAAATTGATAAAGCAGTTTTATTCTTCGGGTCAGTACGATTATGGCGATACCTCATTTATATCATTTTTTTATGTTTTGGTGCTTTTATAGAATAAAAACAATTTTATATAAAAAATTATTATTTTTGCATTGCTTTATTCTGCGAGCTATAACTTTTTTATTTTTTTCGCTGATGATGCTGTATGGCGGCTCGTTTTTTGCGGGACAAGATGACGTTTTCAGCGGTACCATGTTTATTTATATCGGTCTTTTTGATCGAGCGTTATTCCACTTTTTGTTCGGCGGTATGATGATAAAGCATTGATTTTTTGCTTCGTTTTTTTTTTTTTTTTAAGGGGTTCACTAAAGGGGTTACCTAGTGGGACAGTTTTATAGGGGGGGTCGTTACAGACGCTGCGATACCAAATATGTGTACTTTTATTGTTTTGTTTTTTTTATTTACAGGAAGAAATGAATTTACTGGGGAATATTTTTTTTTTTATTTATTTTGGATTTTTTTTTTTACACATGTTTATTTTTACTTTTTTAACTTTTTTACTTTGTCCCAGGGTGGGACATCACAGTATTTTATCAGATCGCTGGTGTGACAGTGTGCACAGCACTCTGTCACACCAGCGATCGCACAGGCATAGATGCAGGCTTCTCAGTGCCTGCTCTCGGCAGGCACTGAGGTAGCCGCCTCCCTCCAGGACCCCGGCGCCATCTTGGATCCGGGTCCTGGGAGGGAGGAAGCCCTCAGAACAGCGCGATCACATCGCGCTGGTCTGAGGGTCTCAGGGGGGGCGCGCAGGGAGCCCCCACCCTGCGCGATCCTCCCCTGTGCCCCCAGTACACCGCGATCATGTTTGATCGCGGTGTGCTAGGGGTTAATGTGCCGGGAGCGGTCCGTGACCGCTCCTGACACACAGTCACGGGTGTCAGCTGTGATAATCAGCTGACACCCGGCGGCGATTAGCTGCGTTCCCCTCAGGAGCGCAGCTGATCGCCTATGACGTACTATCCCATCCATGGGCAGAATGGCACGGGTTTTATGGACGGGATAGTACGTCTAATGTCAGAGAGGGGTTAAAGTCATATATCGTTTCCAAAGCTTTTAATATGGCGCTACAATAAAGGTGAAGAAAATGCGTATGCTCATACTGGTTTCTACTTGGACATGCTCGAATTAGATCAGTTACTACACTGTGTACATTATTACTAGCTATTTGTAGTTTTGATTATTTTTATTATTGAACCACCAGTCAGTCCAAGAAGTTAATAAACCTGAATGCTGAATATTTCAGAAAGTGAAAGTGAGGGTTTTTCCTTTCTTAGGAGAATATCTGTAATGGAGTGACTGTCACGGTGTGACACAAACCAACGGATGGTCAGCTAAAGGCACAACACACAACGGGGATGGAATAAGGGGGAGGAAGGCCATATCAATGGGGAATGAGGGGGATGGTCACCACCTGAGTTCAAACCTGAGCCTTTCCCTGCACTCCCCTAACGCCCTATGCAGGTCCTTCCCCCTGCCGCCGTCAGGATGCCTCATCCCTAGTTGTAACCTATAACTGACCTGGTTTGTGCAATGGCTGGCAAGGAGCACTAGCCTCACCTCTTCAGGTAATAAACACGGGTGAAGTGACAGACACCAAAGGGACAAGGCAGCAAAAGCACCACACTTATCTTTCTCTGCTGCAAAGCACCGCACAGCAGATTAAAGGCACCAGATAAGCGAACTCAACAGAAGCACCACTGCACCCAGAGAGCTCCTTACTCCAGCTTGGTCACTGCAGATTGCTCTAACACCGACAGTCAGCTGATGCATCAGGTGACCTTTTAAAGGATGGTGGGAGTGGTCACTGCGCACATCAGCTGACCCAGCAGAAATACAATTACACCAGCTTGCCAGCGGGGAAAAAACCTGACATTTAACCCACACTGGCCTTAAAAAAAAAAAAAGTTTTACTCAATGGATCCAGATCTGCCACAAATACAAAAATGGATCGTGACAATTTCTGTGTGCAGAATTATTGGGCAACTATTGGTGGGCAGAATTATGTAATTAAATGAAAAATGTAAATTTTCCCACCTCAATTGTTCTCACTGTAATAGATGAAAATAGTAACCAAGCAACTCAATATACAAAAATACAATTCTGACATTGTTAATAAGTAGGGTGGCTATATTGGTTATTGATGTTATTGTAATTAATTTTTTTTTTTTTCTTGTAAGCCTTCCTTCCTAGGATCCTGTCAGTTTCTTAATTTGTTGACGGTCAACTTTTTGGGCAGCACCAACCACACACAGCCTGTTTAACAATGTTCAGAAAGGTGTACATATTGTTCTTCGCAGTAAATCTCCTGTTTAAGAAAGGCTCACAAGTTCTCAATAGGGTTTAGGTCAGGTGAGGTAGGGGCCATGTCATTATTAGTTCATCTTTAAAGTCTTTACTGGCAGCCAAGCAGTGGAGACTGCATGCGATAAAGCATTGTTTGGCGTAAAAATCATGGTTTTAGTGAGAGATGCAGACTTTTTCCTCTACCTCTGTTTGACAAAAGTGTATTCTGAAAGTTACTAATAGGTTTGGGAACCCAGAGAGAAAGAGGACACAGGAGTGTATAAAGTAAAAATAAAGATGTTTATGTAGACAATACATAAAAAACGTTAAACAATACAAGTAAAAAGGAAGAATAAAAAAGGAGGCGAAGGGACATCAAAATGCCACGTCCGTACAGGAGGCCAAAAATCCTAGGGGCAAGAAAAGCATAAGGCAAAAAAAGCTTGCGGAATTAAGAAGGACTGTAAAACGGAGCAGCATTAACCCCTTCACCCCAAGGGTGGTTTGCACGTTAATGACCGGGCCAATTTTTACAATTCTGACCACTGTCTCTTTATGAGGTTATAACTCTGGAACGCTTCAACGGATCTTCGTGATTCTGAGACTGTTTTCTCGTGACATATTGTACTTCACGTTATTGGTAAAATTTCTTCGATACAACTTGCGTTTATTTTTGAAAAAAAATGCAAATATGGCGAAAATTTTGAAATTTTTGCAATTTTCAAACTTTGAATTTTTATTCCCTTAAAACAGAGAAATATGTCACACAAAATAGTTAAGAAATAACATTTCCCACATGTCTACTTTACATCAGCACAATTTTGGCATCAAAATTTTTTTTTCTTAGGAAATTATAAGGGTTAAAAGTTGACCAGCGATTTCTCATTTTTACAACAAAATTTACAAAGCCATTTTTTTTAGGGACCACCTCATATTTGAAGTCACTTTGAGGGGTCTATATAGCAGAAAATACCCAAAAGTGACACTATTCTAAAAACTGCACCCCTCAAGGTACTCAAAACCACATTCAAGAAGTTTATTAACCCTTCAGGTGCTTCACAGGAGCTGAAGCAATGTGGAAGGAAAAAATTAATATTTAACTTTTTAGGCACAAAAATGATCTTTTACAAACTTTTTTTTATTTTCACAAGGGTAAAAGAAGAAAATGGACAGATAAAGTTGTTGTACAATTTCTCCTGAGTACGCCAATACCCCATAAGTGGGGGAAAACCACTGTCTGGGCGCACAGCAGAGCTCATAAGGGAAGGAGCGCCGTTTGACTTTTTCAAACTAAAATTGGCTGGAATTGAGATTGGATGCCATGTCGCGTTTGGAGAGCCCCTGATGCGCCTAAACAGTGGAAACCCCCCACAAGTGACACCATTTTGAAAACTAGACCCCCTAAGGAACTTATCTAGATCTGTTGTGAGCACTTTGAACCCCCAAGTGTTTCACAAAAGTTTATAATGCCCGGGCATGAAAATAAAAAATCCTATTTTTTTCCCACAAAAATTATTTTTAGTCACTAATTTTTTATTTTCCCAAGGGTAACAGGAGAAATTGGACCACAAAAGTTGTCCAATTTGTCCTGAGTACGCTGATACCCGATATGTGGGGGGGAACCACTGTTTAGGCGCACGGCAGAGCTCGGAATGGAAGGAGCACCATTTGACTTTTTCCAACCAAAATTGGCTGGAATTGAGATTGGACGCCATGTTGCATTTGGAGAGCCCCTGATGTGCCTAAACAGTGGAAACCCCCCACAAGTGACCCCATTTGGGAAACTAGACCCCCTAAGGAACTTATCTAGATCTTTGGTGAGCAATTTGAACCCCAAGTGCTTCACACAAGTTTATAACGTAGAGCCGTAAAATTAAAAAATCATATTTTTTCCACAAAAATGATCTTTTCACCCCAATTTTTATTTTTCCAAGGGTAACAAGACTCCAAAAGTTATTGTGCAATTTGTCCTGAGTGCGCTGATACCCCATATGTGGGGGTAAACCACTGTTTGGGTGCATGGCAGAGTTTGGAAGGGAAGGAGCGCCGTTTGACTTTTTCAACACAGAATTGGCTGGATGCCATGTCGTGTTTGGAGAGCTCCTGATCTGCCTAAACAGTGGAAACCCCCCACAAGTGACCCCAATTTGGAAAATAGACCCCACAAGGAACTTATCTAGATGTGTGGTGAGCACTTTGAACCCTGAAGTGCTTCACAGAAGTTTATAACGTACAGCCGTAAACATAAAAAATATTTTTTTTTTTACAAAAATTATTTTTTTCGCCCCCAATATTTTATTTTCACAAGGGTAACAGGAGAAATTGGACCCAAAAAGTTGTTGTCCAATTTGTCCTGAGTACGCGGATACCCAATATGTGGGAGAAAACTACTGTATGGGTACACGTTGGGACTCGGAAGGGAAGTAGTGACGTTTTGGATTGTAGACTTTGATGGAATGGTCTGGGGGCGTCATGTCGCATTTGGAGAGCCCCTGATGTGCCTAAACAGTGGAAACCCCCCACAAGTGACCCCATTTTGGAAAATAGACCCCACAAGGAACTTATCTAGATGTGTGGTGAGCGCTATGAAGCCCCAAGTGCTTCACAGAAGTTTATAACGTACAGCCGTAAAAACAAAAATCATTTTTTTTTTTTAAAAATGATATTTTTGCCTCCAGTTTTTTTATTTTCCCAAGGGTAACAGAAGAAATAGGACAAATTGCACAATAACTCTTGGGGTCCAGAGTACGTGGATACCCCATGTGGGAGTAAACTACTGTTTGGGCGCATGGCAGAGCTCAGAAGGGAAGGAGCACCGTTTGACTTTTTCAACGCAGAATTGTCCGGAATTGAGATCAGACGCCATGTCACATTTGGAGAGCCCCTGATGTGCCTAAACAGCGGAAGCCCCCCAATTCTAACTCCAACCCTAACCCCAACACACCCCTAACCCTAGTCCCAACCCTAACCACAAACCTAACCCTAACACACCCCTAACCCTAATCCCAACCATAACCCTAATACTAACTTTAGCGCCAACCCTAACCCTAACTTTAGCCGCAACCCTAACCTTAACCCTAACCCTAATGGGAAAATGGAAATAAATACATTTATTTTTTTAATTTTATTATTTTTCCGTAACTAAGGAGGTGATAAAGGGGGGTTTGATTTACTATTTATAGCGGGTTTTTATGATTGGCAGCTGTCACGCTAAAAGACGCTTTTTATTGCAAAAAATAATTTTTTGCATCGCCACATTTTGAGAGCTATAATTTTTGCATATTTTGGCCCACAGAGTCATGTGAGGTCTTATTTTTTGCGGTACAAGTTGACGTTTTTATTGGTACCATTTTTGAGCACGTGAATTTTTTGATCGCTTTTTATTTTGATTTTTGGGAGGTTAGAATGAACAAAAATCAGCAATTCATGAATTTCTTTTGGGGGAGGCGTTTATACCGTTCCGCGTGTGGTAAAATTAATAAAGCAGTTTTATTCTTCGGGTCAGTACGATTACGGCAATACCTCATTTATATCATTTTTTTATGTTTTGGCGCTTTTATAGAATAAAAACAATTTTATATAAAAAAATTATTATTTTTGCATCGCTTTATTCTGCGAGCTATAACTTTTTTATTTTTTCGCTGATGATGCTGTATGGCGGCTCGTTTTTTGCGGGACAAGATGAAATTTTCAGCGGTACCACGTTTATTTATATCCGTCTTTTTGATCGCGTGTTATTCCACTTTTTGTTCAGCGGTATGATGATAAATCACAGGTTTTTTGCTTTGTTTTTTTTTTTTAAGGGGTTCACAAAAGGGGTTAACTAGTGGGACAGTTTTATAGGGGGGGTCGTTACGGACGCGGCGATACCAAATATGTGTACTTTTATTGTTTTATTTTTTTTATTTACAGGAAGAAATTAATTTATTGGGAATATTTTATTTTATTTTTTTTTAATTTATTTTGGAATTTTTTTTTACACAGTTTATTTTTATTTGTTTCACTTTTATACATTGTCCCAGGGTGGGACATCACTGTAAAATGTCAGATCGCTGGTCTCAGTGTGCACAGCACTCTGTGAGACCAGCGATCTCACAGGCAGCGCTGCATGCTTTTCAGTACCTGCTCTCAGCAGGCACTGAGGAAGCCACCTCCCTGCAGGAACCTGAAGCCATCTTGGATCTGGGTCCTGGGAGGGAGGAAGCCCTCAGAACAGCGCAATCACATTGCGCTGTTCTGAGGGTCTCAGGGGAGCTCGTAGGGAGCCCCCTCCCTGCGCGATGCTCCCCTGTGCCCCTGGTACACCGCGATCATGTTTGATCGCGGTGTGCCAGGGGTTAATGTGCCGGGAGCGGTCCGTGACCGCTCCTGGCACACAGTCCCGGGTGTCAGCTGTGATAATCAGCTGACACCCGCGACGATTAGCTGCGCTCCCCCCGGGAGCGCAGCTGGTCACTATGACGTACTATCCTGTCCATGGTCAGATTGTGACGGGTTTCATGGACGGGATAGTACGTCAGATGTCAGAGAGGAGTTAAATAGAAAAAATTCTTCATAATCCCACAAGGGGTCAGACCTTTTTCTTCCCTCTTTTATTCTTCCTTTTTACTTGTGTTGTTGTTTTTATGAATTGTCTAAATGAAGATTACTTTTTGACTTGATACGCTCCCATGTCCGATTTCTCTTTGGGTTACTACACTGCTCAAAAAAATAAAGGGAACACTCAAATAACACATCCTAGATCTGAATGAATGAAATATTCTCATTGAATACTTTGTTCTGTGCAAAGTTGAATATGCTGACAAAAAATCACACAAAAATCCTCAATGGAAATCAAATTTATTAACCAATGGAGGCCTAGATTTGGAGTCACACACAAAATTAAAGTGGAATGTAATGTCCTTAAACAAGGCAAACTGATGCTCAGCAGTGTGTGTGGCCTCCACATGCCTGTATGACCTCCCTGTGCCTGTATGACCTCCCTGCAATGCTCCTGATGAGGCGGCGGATGGTCTGCTGAGAGATCTCATCCCAGACCTGGACTAAAGCATCCGCCAACTCCTGGACATTGTGGTGTAGTGACACCTGATGCAGCTAGGGGGCACTGTGTATGCTTCTCGAGGTATGCATGGAAGCATGGTTTGTGTTGTGGTGAAGGACCTGTGATGAGGTCATGATCAGGTGACCTAAACCATGTGATCCTGACCTCACCTATGTTATGTGTATCAAAAGGACCTGTGATGAGGTCATGATCAGGTGACCTAACCATGTGATCCTGACCTCACCTATGGGTGGGGTTTGTTTTGCACCTGTGAGAGAGTGTGTGGGAGTCTGCCAGTGTGGACAGGCTTCCATGTGTCCAAGGCAGGACATTACAGAGAGGTCTATGTGACTGAAGAGTGAGGCTCCAGGCAGGAGCTGAAGCATTGAAGAGTTGTATGTTACCATATGGTTTATGATGTAATAAACCAAAGGACTTTTTGCATAAGAAAAGTGTCTCCTGATTACCTCTGAAGCAGCCGAGTGAGTGAAACCTTACAATTGGTGGATGGAATGCTGGCAGCGACCCAAGGAGCACATGTTCAGGACTGGGAATCAGGAGCCAGAGGAGGAACGGACGGTCTGTGAAAACCGTGAGTGTGACCAGTGGTCACGAATAAACTGTGCATTGATGTTTATATGTGGTGCCTCTGAAGATAAGAGGTATCTGAAGAAACTGTTGAGAGTGGTGACAGACAGGAGTCTGTGTTGTGCTGATGGGTCAGTGAGAAACTGTTTTTTTTTCTGGGACACGTGTGAGGTGTTTGCTGTGGCTCATGGAGTCATGAAGGTGACAAGCGGCTGGCTGTGACTCGTGGGGTCACGAAGGTGACAAGCGGCAAGACAGCGCAGCCTGCAGAGACTTGTGGTGGCAGGAGCTACAGTGACTGTTGCAGCAAGAGGTTCTGCAGCAGCCGGAGCTGCAGTGGCAGCCACAGCAGCTTGGGAGTAGCATCTGGAGGTGCTGGTTGTTGCTGGCTGCAACGGAAGCGGTAGCAGTACCACCAGGAGCTGGTGTGGTAAAGAGGACAGTATGAACCGAGGCACACGGACTCTTAAAGGGCCGGTACACGCCCTGGGTGGAAGACACTGTCTGAGGGTACTGTGTGGACTGGGGCCTGTGGGAGCCGTGGTGTGTACCCCAGTGATGGGTGGTGTCCCAAAAGGGGGGCGGCAACCCAAAACAGGGATGGTTACCCAAAAGGGGGCGGAGTCCCAAAAGGGGGCGGTAACCCAAATTGGGATTGTGGCCCAAAAGGGGGTGGTAGCCCAAATCAGTAAAGTGGCCTGAAAGGGGGCAGAGTCCCAAAAGGGGGTGGCACCAGTTTCCTCAGTGGACATATCTGAGGAACAGCGGTGTGGGTGTTATACGTATTCCGCATGTGGCATAGACTTCCCGTTTGATAACAGCCCACAGGTGTGTACGGTAATGTTACATAGGGAAGGAGTCTCTGGACAGTTGGACTCAAAGAGTCAGTTGACTCTGAAAGGAACTCCGCTAGTTCTCTGTCTGACCGAGAAAAAGGTCCAGGTGTGCTGCATCCACGGGCTCATTGTGGACTATTTGGTAGACAGGGTGACGCTTGAGATGTCCACAAGTGTCGAGGATCAAGATGGCGGTATACCACCGAACGTATTGTACCCCTATGAGAGGGCACGGGACTTTGTATTTTTTGAAAATGCATGGGAACTTGATAAAGTGTGTTGTTGTTTAGAGGAGGGAGCCCCAACACAGCAGGCGGCTGTAGTGGTTCCTTGCCGTGTGAAGTGTGAAAAGGAGGTAAACCCTAATAGCGATAGTCCCGAGCCCAGGTGACCAGAAGAAAGAAGTGGGTCAGACCAACTCGGGGACTTGGAGGTGATGAGACGTGTGACCGTGGGAAACGGTTTAGCTCTAGCGCAGGGGTCTGACACCTGTCTAGGTGGGGACGTGCTGTTCCAGGATGACAGGGGGAGTGGGAGTGACTCCTGTGCAGACTGTGACTCGACCGCAAGGGAAAGCGAGTGCAGTAAGGTGGAGCCAAGTAAAAATGGTAGATCTTCCTCTCGCCGCAGGGGCCGCGGAAAGGCGGGACAGGCTACAGCCTCTAAGAAGAGAAATGATGAGGAAGAGTCAGGGTCAGGTACCGGTCAGGTTACTGTCCTTGATAAAGAGGCCACGTTATCTCTGACAAATCCGAGCACAGAGGTAGGGCTGGAGGTAGAACAGACCTGTAGTAGATCCACATCTGCAATGCCCGGAAAGGGTGAAATGGCTCAGTATGATGAAGGCTCCAGGGTACCGGAGGTAGAGCTGTTGAAAGAAACAGTAAAAGAGGCAGTTGAGCAAGAAAGGGTCCTGAGACGAATAATTGAGCACAGAATGGAGGAGCTGGAGAAGGAAGTCTCTAAGCTCAGAGATCATCTGTCAGCGTGTCATAGTATGAACAAGGCCCTATGGAAAGATATGGAGGTGCTCAGAGAGGCCCAGGAGAAGCATCAGCAGGAACTTCTCCGGAGGGAGGATGAGTGTCGCGGCTTGGCAGAGGAGCGAGATAAAGTTCTTCGTAAGCTCAAGATGGAGAAAGAGACTAATGCCCAGCTCCAGAAATCCACGGGAGACGAAGTACAGCAAGCAAAGTGCCACACTGATGGCCACACAAGAAATGCTGAGGTCTTGGAGAACTGCGCTGATGCTCAGGAGGAGGAGGTCCAACAGCATGTTCAGGAAAAGGAGACATCGCTTTTCAAGTGTATGATAGAGGTACCCAAAGACATGCAAGAAGCTTGTGCCAGTGAGGATGTACATGAGGCCTTTAGAAAAGTGGTAGAAGCATGTAGTGTGAACTGGGTGCCAGAGATGAAACAGTTAGTCATACTGTCGACTAAGGAAGTCACACTGAAGCGAGTGGCTGTCCTGAGAGACATGCACCTACATTGTCTCCGCACAAAGCAACTGATCCTGTTGAGAAATCACGAAGCCACTCGACGTTTGGAGCAAGCAAGAAAGGCTCAGTCAGCTTGGATTAATGGAGGACATCATTCAAGTGCCCAGAGGTCTGGTGAAGAAAGTCATCGGAAGACTTGGGAAAATGATGCAGGAGATGGTGAATAAGTCCGGTGTGACGAGAGTCAGGATTCCGGCTGATGACGAAGTCCAGGTCGTGGGTGAAGACGGGATGGTTCCGTTCCTCGTTGTCGGATCCAGGGAGAGCCTTGGGAATATCCGGATGCTCCTGGAGTATCGTGTGTCCTACCTGAGAGAAGTAGAGCAGCTACGACTTGAGAGGGACCAGGTCAACAGGAACCTGCAGAAAATAGAAAGAAGATGGCCTCCACCTTCAACCCGTGGTATTGAGAGGGGAAGAGATAGAAGTAGTGATGCCTCAGTTAGCTCAGTGATGAGTGACTTAAGCAGGAGAACCTATAGTGGAAAAAATGAAAAGGACGCAGACCAGACAGGACGTATGGGTGCAAGTGAATTGCGACGCCGTACTGACCGCTGGGGAGGCGGGTGGTCTGACAGAGGGCCCGACTTAGCGAGACGGTTTGACTGGCAGAGACGACCGAGAAGGATCTCTGGTCGGGTAATAAGTGTTCAACCCCACAAGTTTGAACAGAGGGGGGAGGTATGTGGTGTAGTGACACTTGATGCAGCTAGGGGGCACTGTGTATGCTCCTCGAGGTATGCATGGAAGCATGGTTTGTGTTGTGGTGAAGGACCTGTGATGAGGTCATGATCAGGTGACCTAACCATGTGATCCTGACCTCACCTATGTTATGTGTATCAAAAGGACCTGTGATGAGGTCATGATCAGGTGACCTAACCATGTGATCCTGACCTCACCTATGGGTGGGGTTACACCTATGTAATGGAGTTTGTTTTGCACCTGTGAGAGAGTGTGTGAGAGTCTGCCAGTGTGGACAGGCTTCCATGTGTCCAAGGCAGGACATTACAGAGAGGTCTATGTGACTGAAGAGTGAGGCTCCAGACAGGAGCTGAAGCATTGAAGAGTTGTATTGTATGTTACCATATGGTTTATGATGTAATAAACCAAAGGACTTTTTGCATAAGAAAAGTGTCTCCTGATTACCTCTGAAGCAGCCGAGTGAGTGAAACCTTACAACAGTCTGTGGTGCAACGTGACGTTGGTGGATGGAGCGAGACATGATGTCCCAGATGTGCTCAATCGGATTCAGGTCTGGGGAACGGGCGGGCCAGTCCATGGCTTCAATGCCTTCATCTTGCAGGAACTGCTGACACACTCCAGCCACATGAGGTCTGGCATTGTCCTGTATTAGGAGGAACCCAGGGCCAACCGCACCAGCATATGGTCTCACAAGGGGTCTGAGGATCTCATCTCGGTACCTAATGGCAGTCAGGCTACCTCTGGCGAGCACATGTAGGGCTGTGCGGCCCCTCCAAAGAAATGCCACCCCACACCATTACTGACCCACTGCCAAACTGGTCATGCTGAAGGATGTTGCAGGCAGCAGATCGCTCTCCACGGCGTCTCCAGACTCTGTCACCTCTGCCACATGTGCTCAGTGTGAACCTGCTTTCATCTGTGAAGAGCACAGGGCGCCAGTGGCGAATTTGCGAATCCTGGTGTTCTGTGGGAAATGCCAAGCGTCCTGCACGGTGTTGGGCTGTGAGCACAACCCCCATCTGTGGACGTCGGGCACTCAGACCATCCTCATGGAGTCGGTTTCTAACCGTTTGTGCAGATACATGCACATTTGTGGCCTGCTGGAGGTCGTTTTGCAGGGCTTTGGCAGTGCTCCTCCTGTTCCTCCTTGCACAAAGGCGGAGGCAGCGGTCCTGCTGCTGGGTTGTTGCCCTCTTATGACCCCCTCCCCATCTCCTGGTGCACTTGCTTGTCTCCTGGTAGCGCCTCCAGCTTCTGGACACTAGGCTGACAGACACAGCAAACCTTCTTGCCACAGTTTGCATTGATGTTCCATCCTGGATGACCTGCACTATCTGAGCCACTTGTGTGGGTTGTAGAGTCCGTCTCATGCTACCACATGTGTGAAAGCACAACCAACATTCAAAAGTGACCAAAACATCAGCCAGAAAGCATTGGTACTGAGATGTGGTCTGTGGTTCCCACCTGCAGAACCACACCTTTGAGTGTGTCTTGATAATTGCCAATAATTTCACATCTTTTGTCTATTCCATTTGCTCAACAGCATGTGAAATTGATTGTCAATCAGTGTTGCTTCCTAAGTGGACAGTTTGATTTCACAGTTATATTCTGTTGTTTAAGTGTTCCCTTTATTTTTTGAGCAGTGTATTTTGTTATGGATGAGCGTCTAAGATAGATCGAATTTTCTCCTCTTTGGATTACTAGTAGGTTGGGGAGGATAGGGACTAGTAAAGAATGCTAAGCGAAGTATTGAGTCAGTTGGAAGAGTGTTACCTCCTGAATGCTGAGTGTGCAGACATAAGTAGTGTGCTCAGCATTGTTAAAAGTTAGAGCGATAGAGAGAAGCATCTGTTTAGTTTTGTACATCATTGTGAACTTTTAATGCCACAGAATGAGTTGTAACTTTAAGTAGAAACTGGACTGCTTTGTTTTTCCACTTTTTTTTTTTTTTAACGTGAAACTCTCATCAGAAAATTGCCTTTTGTTCAACCTTTTTACTACATATGATGTACATGTACATCATATGTCATGTCCCTTCCTTTGAAGCAGGCTCGCATGCTGAGCCCACATCTTTCCTGGCAGA
Organism: Oophaga sylvatica; assembly: GCA_033576555.1. NCBI lineage: Eukaryota > Metazoa > Chordata > Amphibia > Anura > Dendrobatidae > Oophaga > Oophaga sylvatica. The sequence goes on along the minus strand of JARQOD010000005.1, from coordinate 198,090,682 downwards.
ATACATTAAGCAGCCCATTATTAGAATGCATTCTGCAATTTTTTTGCACATGATGCGTTTTTTTCCGAAAAAAAAAAATGCATCGTGGAAAAAACGCAGCATGTTTATTAATTTTGCAGAAAATCTGCGGATTTGCCGCTATATTATTGTATTAGGATGCTCTGGAAAAAAATGCGAAAAATCCGCACAAAAACAGCAAGAAAAATGCGTGCGTTTTTCCTGGGAAAGGAGTCCGGTTTTGATCAGAAAAATTCTGCAAACAATTCTGAACGTGTGCACATAGCCTAAAAGCTGTGGCCGAGCAGCCCATGGCTAGCATTCATAGATCGGGACTCTGTATACATAGCAGTGCTGAAGCTCAAGCGATCAGATCATTGAAGGTTTAAGTTTCCTAAGGAAACTATCAAATACAGTAAAAAGTTTAAAAACTTTTTTAAAAAATATGAAAAAAATTAACAAAACACAAGTTCAAATAATCTCCCTTATGCCCCATTAAAATAAAACAAAATAAGACACACTTGGAATCTCTGCGTTCGTAAAAGTCCGATCTATCAAAATATAAATTCAACTAATCTTATCGGTAAATGGCGTAAAACTCCCAAAATCATGTTTTTTGGCTGCCACAACATTGCAACAAAATGCAATAAAAAGTAATAAAAACATTGTAGTTACCCCAATGTGGGATCAGAAAAACATCAGCTCAAAATAAGCCATCACCCAGCTCTAGATCCCGAAACATGTAAACATTACGGGTCTTGAAAAATGACGAGTCGTTTTTTGTTTTGTTTTGTTTTTTTTTAATTTCCAAATTTTATTTCATCAGTTTAAACAAAAAAAAAAAAACTATACATGTTTGGTATTTGCACTCTGACCTGGACAATCCTATTGCCAGGTCAGTTTTACCCTATAGTGAACATGGTAAATAAAGAAACAAAAAAAAAAACTTGTTAAATTGCCCTTTTTGCCATTTCAACGCACTTGGAACTTTTTTTTCCCACTTTCCAGTACATGTCATAAAGGGGTCAAATTAGATATTTGTTAACATGATTTTTCATTGTTGGAAATCCCTCCCCCACCCCCAATATCTCCTTATGCATTAAAAAGTGTAATACAGCCCTAGTAGCCAATATGAACATTGCAGAATTTCTATCTTTTTCAGTCACTGACTTTGACCATATCTTTTTTATTGAAGCATCTAATGAGCATGTGCAAAGTTCATTGTGAAGGGGATGGGGGGAGCTGTGACATTGCCTCTGCTAATAATGAACCTGCTGAAAACTTTTCCTGCAAGGACAGGGAATACAAGTCCACATATGCCCCAGTTGCAAGTATAAAAATTGCAAGATTTCTAATTTTGTCTTTAGTAAAGAGTGTGTTGTGAAAAGTAGCTATACATGTAATGTAAAAACCTGAATCATACTCTATGGTAATGCAAGACTATCAAAGTATTACAGAACAAGGTGACCGTATATACTCGAGCAAAAGCTGACCCGAGTATAAACTGAGGCACCCAATTTTACCTAAAAAAAAACAAACAAACTTTGAAACTTTATTGACTCGAGTATAATCCGGGTATGCATTGTCTCCTCATGCCCATCCTGGTATGCACGGGCTCCTCATCCCCACCCTTGTATGCAAGGCTCCTTATCCCTATCCTTGCCTGCATGACTTCTCATCCCTATCCTTGCCTGCATGGCTTCTCATCCCTGTCCTTGCCTGCATGGCTCCTCATCCCTGTCCTTGCCTGCATGGCTCCTCATCCCTATCCTTGCCTGCATGGCTCCTCATCCCTATCCTTGCCTGCATGGCTCCTCATCCCTATCCTTGCCTGCATGGCTCCTCATCCCTATCCTTGCCTGCATGGCTCCTCATCCCTATCCTTGCCTGCATGGCTCCTCATCCCTATCCTTGCCTGCATGGCTCCTCATCCCTATCCTTGCCTGCATGGCTCCTCATCCCTATCCTTGCCTGCATGGCTCCTCATCCCTATCCTTGCCTGCATGGTACCTCATCTCTGTCCTGGTATGACTGGCCCCCCATCCCTGTCCTTGTATGCTTGGCCACCATGAAAAAATATTAAAAAAAATTAAATCATTACACTTACTTTCCTGTGCTCCCTCGCAGCGTCTTGTTCCGGTGCCAGCAGCTGGTTTATGCTTGTAAACAGCGCATGGCAGTGACGTCATGCACTGCTTACAAGCAGAGCACAGCTGCCGGAATAGTCACCGCTCCCCACGCTGGAGCTATATGCGTGGAGGGCAGTGAGTATTCAGTAGCACGCACAGTGTCATCTGCCGGGCGGTCACGTGTGCCGCTACTTAAGAGAAATGAATATTCACCTCTCGTAAGATTGCAGCACACGTGACTGCCCGGCAGCTGCAGGAGAACAATGAATGTTCATTGCCAGTGCAGTGAATATTCATTTCTCTTTAGCAGCGGGCACAGGAGTTAGCTGCAGCAGTCGGCTCCTACCTCTGTGACCCGATGCTCCGCCGCTGCCCCTCCCCTTCCATGTTCTGGACACTTCACTCGAGTATAATCCGAGGGTGGTGTTTTCAGCACAAAAAAGTGCTTAAAAACTCGGCTTATACTCGAGTTTATACTGTAAATTTTGAAATTACTTTGTAAACCATAAACCTTGGACCATTAGAGCTATGAGACTTTACTTTTGGGTAAGGGGTTCCATATAAATAACCTATTGTAAATTCTAGAAATTATGGCTCTTTACATGCTGCAGACACTTCCTTAACGTTTATAAATATTTATTCTGCAAAAGAACAGTGAAACCCGTAGGGAGACATACTAAGAAGGTCCAGTCTGTCTTTAGTAATAGTTGCTGTTCTTTTATACTTTCCTTTACCCGTTTATAGAATAACATTTGTAAACCTTTTCCTGTGGTACTCCTTTTATCTCTGCTGTATCCAGTGCGCAGCCCAGAGTTGTTTTGCACATCAAAGGCCTAATAAAACCTTTAAATAACAAAGTTCTAAGTTCCACTTTGACTTTAAACAGGTGTGTAGCACTAGTTTTCTACCTTGCAAACAATCATCCAGTTTCTTAAATTCAGAACGTTATTCTCGATGGGTTATTGCAGTTATCAAGTTGCAGCCTTAGGTTTATTAGCAAGGGTTACAGACATTCTGCTGTTTGCAATTGAGCAATCAGATGGGAACAATTTAAATAGATCTACACAACACAAGTGGTTTCTCCAAAAATAAACCTAATTTGACAATTCTTTTACGCCATTATTGTTAAGTAAAAATCTTTGGAAAGTTGCATCATTTAGCAATTTGGCAATCTGAAGTCATTTTTGCCCAGCTCTGACAATGTGGGTGGAGATTGGGTTAGACTGGGGCATAGTGATTGCCGCTAGTTAAATTCTTGATGATCAGCATTTACAACACCACAGATCTTACTCCACCAGGGACTGGAGTAGGATTTGTTGTTAGGCACACACAGACATATGTCTCTTTATGAATCTGGAGCATTTGACTCCAGCATACTTCCAGCGTTGTTCACGTCAGTCTTGAATCTTGGCTAAAATGTCACTTCTGATGACTGTTGCAGTCACAGAATTATTCAGCCCTCTGAATAGAATCATCCATAAAAAGAACAAATTTACAAATTGGATATTGCCTTTAGTACTCCTGGTGCACCTAATCAAGGGCTTCATTCATATGTCATATCCTCTATGCGATGACTGCTGTAATTTCCCCCTCAGCATGTGCTCTCCTTGGTTTCTGGTCATTGACATGCAATCTGCATGACTGATGAAGATCTGCGTTATAGTACTGAAAAGTCAGATTATTTTTGGATTGCTCCAATTAAAACTTTTCAGCATTACCGTTTGGAGTGCCAAGGTAATTTTATATTAGACTGTGGGTTGGTACCAACTTACTTGATCACCCTGATTCTTTGTGGGTGCTGTGTGTCCACATTATCACAGTTGAAATTATATTTACTGTTTCCTTCCCCATTATCCTGTAAACTGTAAGTTCGCAAGGACAGGGCTCTCCCCTCTGTACCTGTTTCTCTGTAATTTATATTTGTATTCTGTATGTACCCCCTGCTCATGTACAGCACCATGGAATCATTGGTTCTCTAAAAATAAATGTTTAGCAAGTTCAAACTTGAAAACAATGACGACATTACCTGGGAATGGTGGCAAGATGTTATCACTGGCTGCCACCAGATTTCTGTGGGGGCAGATGGTGGGAAACTCTTATGTGACTGTAAAAGACCTCAACAAGGTTTGGGGTCAGCAGGCCCTTAGATTTAAGTTTGCACAGAAATGCTTAGCACTAAAGCGCAAGAATAGTCCTCTACATCCTACCCATATTCTCCGTTCCACTAATGACCTAAGGCTAGCATCCTCTACAATCTGTTTCTCCCATTACTCTCTCCAGGACTTCTCTTGTGCTGTACCAGTTTTCTGGTATGAACTATGCCAGACAGTCCTGTTAATTCCCAGTATCCACACTTTCAAGCGTGCCTGTGTAGCCCAGCTGTGACTGGAGCCACATGTCACCCTGGAGGATGCACGAAAGGTAAATCCATGATAACCTATAAGCACACAACACTTCACATTTTCCCTGGTTCCACCAGAGGGAGCCCTTGAGACGACAGTAGTGAGATGAAGGCAGTCTAGCTGAGAGTTAGCTAGTCGTTGTTTTTACCTCAGAACGGCAGTTACCTCAGATCAGTTTAGTCGGAGGGCTGAGGCAGACAAGCTAGTTACCTCAGACGAGTAGAGAGGGAAAGACTAGCCAAAGAAAGACTTATCTGAAAGCCTGAGGACTTCAGGAACTACTCAGCTTACATCGTGAAGTCCAGTAGCAGTAGAAGGGATTGCCACTTAGTCTGGTCAAAGTTGAGTCCACTGAGAGTGCTTCAGTGAGCGTTTCAGTAAGTAAGCGTGCCAACGCTTGGAGAGCGGTGAAGAGAAGAAAGCTGACATCTGCTGCTAGTTTGTGCTTATGATAGTGGTGAGAGTAGGACGAAAGGCAGGTGGAAGAAAGAGGAAAAGAGAGTGACCGAGGTCAACCAGCATTGATAGCTTACCTCCACTCTGCACCACCGGACACCGGGTCCGCGCTTACCAGCATCTGCACGACTGGTAGGAGACACCGGAGACCCTGGACTTCAAGTCGCAGGGGCCCAGCAGTGCTGATACGTAACCGAGGTTAGGAAGTACCGCCACAGAGACACTGTTCTGTCCACAAGAAGACCTCACCACAAGGTCAGCCGGCCGTAGCTGAAAACACGGAGTTAAGCTTTGTTTTATGCAAGTCAGAAACTCACACACATTAAAGATGTAAGGAGGCCCTACACCTACTCAGTGGATTACTGGACGTGCATCCTCCACCCTGACGGCTTCCCGGGACGTGCCTGCAAATATCACCAGTAAAGGTACAGAAAGACTTGTTTGTGTGTGTCTGCATTATTGCTCCTGCACCCCTACACCATCATATACTCTGAGGAATCAGTCTCGCCTGTGGAGACTTAACACCTTGCTGCCCCAAACCCTCAGAGGACCTATCCTGCAGCGCTGGTCACCCTGACCTGGAACCACAGGTGGCGTCACGAACATTCTATCATCCCCTGTAAATATCCCCCTTTAGTGAGCGCCCAGGGCAACGGACCGAGCTGCGCTACCCGTGACATCCCCCAGTGAAGTGAACGGGCTCGGTGCCGAGTACCCCAAAGCCCTGGTACGTGCGACTCATGCCCTAAAAACATTTCTTTAGATTGGCCTGCCACTTAACTTACTATTCCCTGTTCTCCCTTCCATACACTCTATAGCACTTTGTATCTGTATTTGTACACATACTCGCTGGTGACTCGTTCTTGCACCATTGTTAAAACACCCCTATTTTTTTAATTGCTGGACTGTACACGACAAGCACTCTTATTTTTACCTTTTGAGTCATAGATTGCTAGCTTGCAAGCAAGGCCCTCACTCTTCTAGGTATGTGTTACTCTGTAATGTCTTTATTCAGTTTCCCTCTGAATTGTAAAGTGCTGTGGAAAATGTTGGCGCTATAGAAATAAAAATTATATTATACAGATTAATGATGCTAAAAAGGTATAAATAAAGCTACAGAAGTTTTGTGACTGTTCTGAAGAGAGATAAAACAAGACTAGACATTTTGAGGCCTACGGATCAGCAGTATGTCTTGGTTTAGAAGAATAACACGCTGGCTTAAAAGAAAAACCTGCCTACAGGGAATAACGGTGGTGGCTCAATATTTCTCTGGGGCTGCTTTGCTTGCTTTCGCACTAGAAACCTGAAGTATGTATATGGCAAGATGGATTCAATCAAGTGTTTTGAAATCCTTCTATGAGGGAGGTGGAGTTTTGGCGTAACTGGAAATTCAGAAAGGACAAGGCTTGGTTTTAGAAGTACTCCTTAATGATTGAGGTAACTGTAAATCACCTTACTTTAACCCAAGAGGAAATCTTTGGGATTTGCAGAAGGTGGTTATGTAAACCCAAGTATATTGGAGACGGTTCCTCAGGAACACTGCCAGAAGCCGGAGTCTAGCTGTGCGTCATGTTTGCAGCAGGTCATAACAGCTGAAGGTCTAAATTCTAAAGACTTGTCATGGATTGGCTGAGTAATTCTGAGAATACAGTAGTCATAAAAATATAGTTCTCTGTTAAATTGAGAGAACGCATTTAATTGTATTCAACTATTTAATTTGCTGTTATTGGATTGTTACACACAGAAAGTTTGTTCCTTTTGTTAGCCAACTTTATTTGCAATGAGGTATAATTTTGATTGCATCTGTATGTTTTTTCCTGAAGGCCGTTCTTCACTACAAGGGGAATCTTATCTGCTACAAGTGCACTCTAAAATGAAATGACAGACATAACTTTCTCATCTTTCTACACAGACTGTACAAGTGAAAGTGAGCTATCCTTCCATGTAGGCTTTCTCCCAAATGGTAATGCAAAATGAGCCATATTTTCCATTTTGTATCTTGCAGCCATGTCAAGACACTTAGGACGCTGAGTGGTTTGTGCATTTCATACATCTAATTATTTTTCTTTAATTCATTTTCTCGCCTTGCTGGTCCTTTTACAGTTCAAACCTCGTTAACGTTTCAAGACCTGATATTTGTCACCTGTTCATTAGTGACTCATTAAGACGCCAAATGGGTATCGAATGACCTAATGATCTTCTATAGGTTTGGCAATCATTTTTACGATTTCTTCCACATCCGCCCTCCTACACTTTTTTAAAATTTCTCCTTTTTTCTCTATAATAATTAACTCAACTTTTCATTTTCTACATAGTTGTTTTTTCCCTTTTTTCATTGTTGCTGTGTTCCAGCGAAGACCTCTTGATTTTTTTCTTTATTGATTGCCTATTACGAAGAATAAGTGTGTTTTTTACTTAAGAAAACATCACAAGATCTCTTCGCGCACAACGTGCTTGATAAATAGTATTAGTGGAAATTAGATGTGGCATTATTTTACAAGGAACTATTAAGCCAGAAATAGATGATAAAGTTCCCAAGAAACGTTAAAAATGGACCTGGATGTATATTGGTAAAGCAGTTCTAGTGGCCACTGGAGTCCATTCATCAAGGCCTCCAGGTCTGGTATATGATCTATTGATGTGCCCAGTACTCAATGACTGGTTGTGACAACTTGAGATGTTCTGATTCCTCCTAGTAGAGCGTCCAGCAGCTCTTTGTCTGTATATGGTTAGTCCTCGGCAGGTTCTTGGGACCAATAGCAGGCTGATGTACGTCCACCTAAGGCACCATCTAACTTTAAATGTGAGAGAGTACAATAAGGAGTATGCGTCAAAGAAAAAAAAAATCTCCAGTGAGGAGTCAGATGAATATAACGTCAGAATTTTAGACATTCTAAAACGCTAGCGGTTCCTCCAGTGGTCTCCAACTAACGCGTTTCAGCTATGCCTTACTCATGGTTATAATATACGACTTCATTACTACATGAATCCGTTGAGCTGACTCTCCTGTTCCCCCTTTTTCCTTACTTTTCTGTTTCAATAAGGAGTATCACTTTAAAGTTTTTGTCCAGCCACTCTGCACACTGTAAGAGCAGTGGGTTAGTTCTTTCAGGTATGAGATTTTGATAAGCACTCACTTGATAAAGAGCAGAGCTCATCACACCCTCTAACTTTGTTGGCTTCAGTCAGGTGATTTGTATTCGTGCTGGGCGAGGTTCCCAGGGTACTGCCACAATGTAGGGAACATGGCACAGCCATGAGAGAAGTTCAGGTCGCACAACTGCAAGCTAAATGGGGAAAATGTCAGGCACTGCTTACCTTCCGAAGATTTTAGGTGCCATCAAACTTCCATATCTGAACATAGTGTATATAGGTGTGTGCAGAGTATGTATACTATGTGCACGCTGTGCACAGGTGTGCAGTGTGTGTATAAAGGTGTAAAGAAATGTGTGCCGTGTGTACATAGATGTGCATGATGTATTGTTTTTTTTTATATGTCTTACAGGTGTGCAGTGTGTATACATCATTGAAAGAGATAGACCCGGTGCCTCCTAGCGCAATAAGCCCAATGAGGTGGAGGTATAGGTGATTAGTGGGGGATGCAATCGCCTTTAATGCCTGATGATGGTACCTTTTGAGGATTGAAATCTGTTGCCCAAACGTCTCACCAATAAAGGCGTTTTAATTACATCCTCTATTCTTTGGACAGTCCTTATCGGTGGCGCCCGTATCTTGAATTTTCTTCTGTATTGCTATGTGCAGAGTGTGTGCGTGTACCTGTGAACATTCACCTTTTTACTTCCGTAGTAGGGCAGGTTTTACACTTGCCGTGTTTTTGCTATCTGTTTTTGTGGCCCCAATGCATTTCTATGGGGCTTCAAAAACGGGCCGCAAAAATTAGTAGGAGGGCCGTGCTCCGTATGGCCGTGATGGCCGTATTTGCTGCAGTGAAAAAATATCGAGCTTGCTCGATATATTTCACGGCTTACAGACACGGCCGCAATGCATTTCAATGGTACCGCAAAAACATTAGCTTGTTTTTGCGGTACACCGTATTTGCGGATCGCCGTTTTTTTCCCTGCTATTTTTATAACAGGGAAAAACGGCGATCTAAGAAGGTTTTTGCGGAAGAACGTGGAAATTACAGCCATACGGCCAGCAAAAAAAGACCGCAAAAATCACGGCAAGTGTAAAACCAGCCTAAGTGTTGTAGTGAATTGCTTATTAGCGATCAGGCTATGGTTACACCTCCATCAGTTCACAAATGAGAGCAGTGAAAGTGCTGCCATTAGTGCTCACATGTGGCTATTAACAATGAACGTGCTTTCAACAGTTATCGTTTCCAAACTGTGCCAGTCTGGCTCAGCCACAATATTGCCAGAATATGTGACCGCAGTCTCACACTGGACTGTAGACGGGGCAAACATTTTGAAACTACTACCTTGAGTGCCGAAAGAGCTTGTCCTGATCCTGAAAGCAGGAGATGAGTCTTGGCTGAAGCAGCAGCAGAGGGAATCTTCTATTTAGTACAGCCCTCCTCTAGAGAAGAATTGGTCAGTACAGCTGACCTGCAGAATCTATTGGTGATATACTGTAAGTACTGTGTATTCCTAAGTCTATGTAATACAGGTTGTTTTAATTGTTACCCGACCACCGTGGTGAATTGAAATATATGATAAGTCAATAGGGAGCATCAGATGCAAAATCTAATCTGTGCACCAAGAACTGTAAGCTTATGGAACAGACAGAGGGCAATCCTCAATTTCAGCCTGTTGGGACTCCCTGGGATGAAGATTAGAAGTTGTCTTTTTTTTTTTTTTTTCTTTCCGGATTCCTTTAAAAGTGGGGTGGGCATTATGATGACACGAGATTGTGAAAAAAAGTTAGTGACTATGAAAGTGTAAGAGTATGTGCACACGTTGACTATTTGGTGTAGAATTTTCTGCACCATTTCTGCATCTCTCGGCGTGAAAAACACGGCGGAAAGGGATTTTTTGATGCGGATTTTTCACCACTCAACACTGAAAGAATTGACATGATGCAGATTTAAAACCGCTCTAAATCTGCAAGTCATAAATTAACAATGTGTGCATGAGACTAAAGGATTCTCATTCACTTTGCTGGTACTAAGAAATCCTTCAGGTCTTGTTACAAATCTGCACTGAAAAAACATAGCAAGAATACAAGGTGTGCACACAGCCTAACTTAATTCAGGAGGTCTTGCAGATGAATCTGTATCCACCTCTCACTCTTCTCTCTATAGAATGTTGTAAGCACTGACCTATAATAGAACAGCCAGGAGAATCGCACACATCTCCCTGGCACCAATTTTTCAGGGAACACTCTGCTACTAGGCCATTTATTGCAGAACTCCCACTGAGCACATAGTAGATATACATCCGATTCCAACTCTATACATATACATACCCTGTAATGGTCGCTGCCACCTCCACAATAACAAAAGTAACTAGCTGCCACCACCAATCGTTTATGCAGGTCTATTGGACCCCCCGTAACAAATGGCATATTGCTTCAGGGATGCCGTTTATCAAGCAAGAAAAATGTAGCTATTCCATTTTTATATATTTAATCCAAAAAGTAGACTGTGTTAATAAAAAATATACAAAGGGTGTTACAAAATAGACAAAATGCAGTATATTCAATTACATAAAATAAAAAGGGTAAACCGAAGAAATATACTAAACCTGATGTCACAAGGTTGGCTTTGTCTCTTATGAAGGGAGCTCTTAGTTTTTTTGGGGTAACAATACAGAACCACAATGCACGGTCTCCCAGGAATGGCACTGACCATAGTTCGATATATGCTTTTATTAACACAAGTTACGCCCACATACCTAACAGGTATGACTCCTAACAGCACTAGTCAAAGGATGTAGCTAGTTTTTTTTTAGAAAATTATGGGAACCCCTGGAGACCCCCTGGCAGGAGATATTACTGTCACATTTCCAATCACGATTATACCTTTCTATAGATAAAAAAAAAAGACGTGACATGGATAGCATCATCCATCTGGCGGATATTTGAAAGTGTTACCGCAACCGCCCAGTGACGCCTGACAATGAGTTTGTTCGCCACTTCGTTATGACTCCAAAAATATGACTCATATCTGTCATGTCTATGCTGTTCATAAAAACCTCAATATTCAGTACTTACAAAGAAGCTTAAAGTACTTTGTCTGTCAGTTCTGTGACACAGGCAGGGAAGGGCCATAAATCTGTCACTCCCCCATTCTTAAAGTTATGGAATGGTGTCTGTGATCTATTGGATGACCAACTTTAATTACCTGTTTACATAGGGTTTCAGCCACAGTTAAGGCTAGTTTCACATTTGCGTCTTTGTGCACAGGGCATCGTGCGAAAACGCAGCGGTTTTATACGCATCAGCATACGCATGACAAAAAAAAACGTGTTTATGTTTTTTATGCGCATGCGTTCGATATTTCCAGGTGCTGTAATCAGTTCCTAGACATGCGCAGTCTGAAGTCTGCATGCGCATCGAACGCATCCATGCGCATGTCCTTGCGTACCAATGCGTTCCCATAGACTGTAATGCGTTTTTTTTACGCATTCCGTGCGCAAGAGTACGCTTGTTTTTGTTCTTTTTTTTACGCCTACCGACGGACCCAAAAATGCAACAAGTTGCATCTGGCGCGTCTAGACGCACACCTGGAAAAACGCATGTGCACGAAAACGCAGACGAACGCATGCAAACGCAAGACCATGCGTACGCCATGTTAAACATAGGGACGCATGACGCATGCGCATCGATGCGCTGCGCACAAAAATGCTAATGTGAAACCAGCCTTAGGGTTATCTGGAGGTCATGGAGCTAAATTTTGCTTCATATAATCCATGCTTCAGTGTGAATGTGATAACTTTATAGATTTTTTACAATTCTATCTATAACAAGCCTCAACTGCCCTCTCCTACCGCAGTAGTAGGAAAGTCTGTATTCACTGAAGACCGATTTTATTCATGCATTGCGAGTAAAAGATTAGTCAAGCAGGAGAAACAAGCTGTTGATTTACGGGGAAAGCATTTTTTTAAAACTATGGTTACTCTTTATATTTCCAAAAATGAAATAAGAAAAAAAAAGTCAGCTGATAGGGAAGGCAGCAGTCTCAAGTATTAGTAAATCTTGTTGCAAACTTGAATTAATAAGGTAGACTTTAAAAAGATTGGGCTGCTTTCACATTTGCGTCTGTACGCGCAGCGTATGATCCGCAAAGATCCGCATGCGTGCATATCTTTAACATGGTGTACGCAGGGGCATGCGTTGTAACATGTTGCATTTTTTAAGTGACAAAAATCCATCAAAATTGCGCAGTCATGCACATGCGGATGAGTGCATCAAAACAACGCATTACTGTCTATGGGAACGCATTGGTACGCAAGGACATGCGCATGGATGCGTTCAATGCACATGCGGACTTCAGACTGCGCATGTCCAGGAACTGATTACGCCCTGGAAATATCGAACGCATGCGCATAAACAATGCAAACGCATGCACACGCTGCATTTTTTTGCGTCATGTGTAAGATGATGCGGACAAAAAACGCTGCGTAAACATGAGTTTGCGTATGCAGATGATACGCTGCGGACATATACGCAAATGTGAACTTAGCCTTCCTTGGTAGTAGTAAATTGTCTGATTCCTAGATTCTCACATAGGATAAAATAAAAAAATCATATGAAATAGATCATACTTGCTGATCTACACAGATTCAATTAGAAATGCATTTATTAGTAGACATGACGTAAGTGTACCATCTATTCTCCATTCTCCGTAGACATTTGAGGATATTAACTTAGTTAATTTAGATTACCACTAGAGGGTGCTGTATTCTAATAAACTTCTGTATAGTGATGGTTGGGCTACTGCAAACATGAAAGACATTTGGAATATAAACTTAGTCTTTTTTGTTGTGAAATTAAGAAATATTTTTAATTCTGGAGATTTTGTGAAACACTGACTGTGCTTAGATGCCCATCATCAAGTCTGACCTGAGCAAGCTGACTCATAGGCATATAAAAAGCAGTTTGCTCTGTTCAGGTGACCCGCCGATTAAGCCGTGCATTAATCTCTATTTTAGAGGTGTGTGAATTTAGTCTTAAAATTAAAGGAAAGAAAATGTTAAAACTTAAACTACTCGTAAAAGTCTGTCCTCGAATTCAATGATGTCTCCCCCACTTGGAGAAGGGAGGGTAATGTGATGGGAGACAGAAAGCAACCTCCACCATGAGCAAATAAAGATGGATTTTTCCAGTCAGTGAGATTAGACATGGACTCTACGATTTTAAGAGGCCAAGAAGTTATTTAGTGGAGTGCACATAAGATAAGAATGAGGGTCCATCCTTGAAGGAGGACTACGGATTCCAGGCTCTTGTAAAAACAAATGACACTTGACCGTCTACTTTTCTGCATTGACTTGCTCGCCACATGAATGGGAACAAGCAGCTGGTAATGTAATATTTATTGAAAATGTGCAAGTATTGGCTAATTTTCAGTGTTGACCTTCTTTCTGTAATTCTTTTATATCTGTATCAACCACATTAAAGTTTTATTCCAAACCCATAAACAGATTTTTGAAATAACGCGGCGATATAGTTCTTTTTAAGATGCGATTTCCTGCTCTGAAAATTGGTGAGTGCACTAGATCAGCGGACCCCTGTGCCTTCCCCTTGTCTAATGAGAGACGCGGCAGTAGAATAATTTCGAGCCTATTGAACATAACCCTCTGTGTGTAACCTCTATGGGAATGTAAGAACAGATGGAGATTTCACTCTTGGCGTGTTTTCTTTTCATTTTGTTAATTTACCCCGTCGCTGCAGGACTGCCCTCCGTGACCGCAAATAAATTGATAATTTGATCTCTGCAACTGGAACGAATGAAAGTTGAATGATTTTTGGAAAAGAGAACTTTATTGCCGTGAACCAACATAACGTAATGAAAAAGCTAGAAAACTTTGAAGGAAAATCGGAAAAATTCCGTCTGTTAAATTTGTAATGATTGACCTTTGTTAGAAAATAGATCATGGAACTTTTTTAGAAATCTGATTGCCGGGTTATGTTCTTTCTCTGATTCTTAGAAGGAGCATGTGTCCCCTAGTATCTGTTGTGCAGAAATTGGTGTTACAGGATCAAAAATGTAGTCAGAGATATTCCTATATCAGGAGCTACATGCCACCTGCTGTCTAAAAGTGTGTACAACACTTGAATATTTTGTTATACCGTTGGTGATGAAGGCAAATTTGTCTCTGTATGCGGAATCGTTTGACTTCGAAAATCATTCGTCTACTGTAGCCACAACAGCTTCTTTCAGTAGCCAGTTATGAGATGAAGGTTTGCACTTGAAAAGGATGTTTTTTGCAAATATTGTGTCATTTAAAGGGATTTGAAAGAAAAAATGCCACAAAAACAATCTGTTTTGGACATATTAAAAAGTTTGGTTAACCATTGCCTGTCTGGACAGCACTAGTCCTCAGCCTCCCATCTTCCTTGCTAAGCGGTGCTCTCCTGCTTAACAGTTTGTTGCACCACCGGCCTAAACTCTCACTGGCCTAAACTCTCTGCTCTCTGATGCTGCAAGTCGAAGCCGCTTAACCTCTGCAGCATCGGTGGAGTGCAATGGAACAGGAGCTGGCTAAAATTCAGTCATCCGGCCAGCTTCAGAACAGCACTTACAAGCTGTTTTGGAAAGAGCTTGTAAGCGCTGTACTCCTTTCCTAAGAGACTAACCGCTACTGATAGACTGCAGTGCTGTTCGCTAACCTAGTCAACAAGTCGTAAACAATAAAGTGAACATAAATTGCAATGCAGCCTGTTTTTTGCAACCAGTTAAGCAGCATTTGCATATCTATTTTCTTTCATTCCCCTCCACCCTCTCTTTTACCACCCAACAGGACAGTGCTTTAGGGGTCTGGTATGTGAAAACAGCTGAACCTATAAGGGTCAATATCCATTTTATACTTACATACAAGATACTGGAATGTCTGTTTTTTTTTTTTCTTAAGACTGTAGATTTGGTTCTATTTTCTGTGCATAATTAAGCTTCTTGCTTCAGCAAACGGTTCAGCCCCACATGGACCATAAAAATCTATAGTCTGGAGCAGAGTCAACTAATTGTTGATAATTACTGAAAAGTGATCTCCATAGAAAAGGCAGTGTTGGCCTGTTGAGTCAGAGTAGTCGCCCTATCTTTAGATAGTAATATGGAATATAAAAAAAATTCTTTAAAATATGTTGAACATAAAAACTTTATGTAAACAATAAGACTTGTACTGATGCATTCCCTTTAAGACATTTTGAAATGTAAAAAAAAAAAAATCTCCTTCGCTAATTTGTGTAAATCCCTACCTCTATGCCCTGCACTTACAGTATATAAGGGGTATACATTGGCTTGACTTTTCTGCTATGTGTAATGGAGTTTTCCTCCTGTTGGGTAATATGTCATCTTAAAGAGAATCTGTCACTCCATTTTAGCCATATCAGCTAAAGATATGACTGAATAGTGTGTCCCATAAGCAACCTATCGGTATGTAGCTTATATCCAGATACCCCCGTTTTGATAGCAAAATACCTTTGTAAAGTTGGGATTCTTTTCTGTAAATCAGGGCGGTCCGGTCCAGAGGGCGGCGTTTTCTCTCTTCTCCCCTCCTCCCCCGCTCCTCTGCATCTCTTGCGTAGGCCGTCTGTGAATCGTACAGACGGCGTTCTGCTTCCCGCAATTGCGCTTTTCAAATTAACCCCCGCGCATGCGCAGTGTGCTTTGCCCAACAGTGGGCAAAGCATAAAATCATTACAGCGCATGCGCAACTATTGTCATTCACTTTCCTTGCCCCGGAAGTTGTCCAAGGCAAGCAGTCATTTCCGGGGCAAGGAAAGAGTAGCGCATGCGCTGTAATGATTTTATGCTTTGCCCACTGTTGGGCAAAGCACACTGTGCATGCGCGGGGGGAATTTGAAATGCTCAATCGAGGGAATCAGAACGCCATCTGTGCGATTCACAGATGGCCATACGCAAGTGATGCTGAGGAGCGGGGGGGAGAAGAGAGAAAACGCCGCCCTCCGGACCGGACCGCCCTGATTTACAGAAAGGAATCTGGACTTTGCAAAGGTATTTTGCTATCAAAACGGGGGTATCAGGATATAAGCTACATACCGATAGCTTGCTTATGGGACGCACTATTCAGTCATATCTTTAGCTGATATGACTAAAATGGGGTGACAGATTCCCTTTAAATGACTCCTAGTAATCGGTTTTGAAGAAAACTGAGCATGCAGCCTGTTCATTTCTAAGTGGCTATGTTGTCTTTTGTGTTGGGCTTAATTCAGCAGCTTTCTATATCAGTACATTTTCCGCAGAAATGCATTTGTTAATGGGGCTTGGCACTCATTTTTTTAATTTAGGCCAACAATATCTGATCTGTGGGGGTGCGACATCCAGCTCCCCCATTGGTTAATGGTTGCTGGTGGTGGCTGGAAGTTTTCGGACGCGGTCAGAACACAACAGCTCCGTCATTTTCATAGTGGCCACGGTCGTGTACTGCAGATTCACTCCCATTCAAATGATAGTTTTGACGAAGCTGCTGTCTTCCGGTAGCATCTGAGAACTTCTGGCCACCGCCGCTAACAGCTGATCGATGGGGGGGGCTGCACCCTACTAATTATATAATGATTGACTATCCTAAGGAGAGGCCATCCATAAAGTAGTGGCTCGTCTGTTTTCATGCTTACGTCTGGAGACATTCTCATATCTGGGATTTTCCCTTTCATGGCATTGCTAATGTAAGGCAATGTTCACACATTTCGTTATTGCTGCATTTTTTATGCAACTTAAAAGCTGCTTTGTACAGTACCAGCGAAAGCTATGAGATTTCCAAAATCTCATACACGCGCTTGTTTTTTTCTGACTAAATTGAAAAACTGCTGTGTTTTTGAAAAGCTCAGCATGTTACTTCTATTAGCGTTTTTGCAACGTTTTCCACCTATAGAAAGCAGTGATTAAGCGCAAAAAGCTGGTATCCATTTTTGGCAGCGCTTTTAGTGGACAAAAAACCCCCACAGGTACTGCAAGATTTGAAGCACATTTATATTTGATTTTTCCCTAGTTGAAACCATAATATCTTGGTATCCTCACATGAGCATGGATGTTTAGTTAAAGTGAGAGCCTACTATGCCCTAAACAATAACATGGAGGCCCGCAAAAGCAGAAAACCGATAGAGCAAAGATCCTCCACAAGTAAAGTAATGATCTAAAATTATTTAACTTTATTACAATTACATGTTAAAAAATATAATAATAAAGGTGATGGTAACACATACTGTACAGAAGACGAAAATCACTGTGCGAGGAAACGAATAATATTAATGAATTTAAAGTGCCTAGAAATACATAATCGCCTATTAGAAGTAATGTTGAGGTTTTCTGTTTAATGAAAGTGTTGTGTGAAAGTAAACAAAGCCCTACCAATTCAATGCCCTACCGGGGTGTGAAAGTAAACAATGCCAGACCAATTCACCTTTTCCTGCTGTTTTTACATTTGCAATTGTGTAGTTTTTCATGAACACGTGTAACCTTAATTCATGGCTGTGCTTCATGTATGAATCCAGCTTTTTTTTCTTCCGAATAGTCACTGTTTTTTCAGACACAAATGCTTTTCCCCCTAAATAATTAGAGCATATTGCTTTTTTTTTTGTTTCCCATACGTCTTGCATGGTGGTCTAACACCTTGATTTAGTTCATGCTTAGAACTTTGAATCCTGAAAAACGCAGCAAAAACTTAATCATCCCTGATTTTTGGCTGCAGCTTTTTTACTGCCAAGAGATCAGGTATTGACTGCAGGAAAAAGTGTGAACATAGCCCAACTAGTATCTGAGGACGCAGTTTGTCATCCATTGCTTAAGTTGAGATTGAATTGATGCAACAGGCTGTTTAAGGAAATGATGACGCACATTTCGAAACCTTAGAAAGTTATTGTAACTTTTTTTTATACAAAACAAAAAATAATTTTGCTAATATTTTATTCAGGAGTTCTGAAGTTGTGCAAAATAATCATTCATCTGTTCACACTGTGTTTTAGAGCTGTGTACTCCATGTGTCAACGTGCCCATTCAGCCCAGTGCATTTGCTGAACAGAGCCATAGAATCTGCGAGGCACCAACTTCTTCTTGGGAGCAATATGGCGTTTCCATGAAGCTCTATATAGTGACACATGTGGCCAACTTTATTTCTTGTTTTGAAATGCACATTTTTTTTTTCTCTGGATTTTACTTTTGACAATATGTAAACTTTTTAATAGGTTGGTTTGTATGTTTAATTTTCGTATTAATTAGAAGGCCCTCATAAGGCTGCATGTAATTATTTATTGTATTTCACATTAAATATAAATACTGTTGTTTTTTTTTAAAGTAATTGTGCTTGAAAATATAAATGAATTTTAAATGGATGAGCATTTAAACTGCCTCTCTATTATTTTCGATAGTCCTTCATACATTTATTTCTGCTTTGTTTAGGCTGGTGGAAGAGTTCATGTTGCTTGCAAACATGGCAGCTGCTCATCAAATTTACCACCGATTTCCAGAACTGGCTCTGCTTCGTCGCCACCCTCCACCACAGACAAAGTTGCTGAATGACTTGATAGAATTCTGTGACCAAATGGGAATTGAACTGGATTTCACCAATTCTGGAACTTTACATGTAAGTGAAAATAAAGTAAAATGTGTAGATGCTGACATCCCCAACAACAGTAGGTAGCCCACAATTCTGTTAAACCACTGCATTTTTGCATATTTTCTTTTTCTTCCACAAGAAACCTTCATGTTGTGGTTGAATAGTTACTACCAGAGGTGTGCAGTCAATGATGGAGTTGAAAAAATTTTACTTAATTGGGTACCAAAAAAAAAGTGTTAATATTGTAGAATTAATAACTTTCATAGGAATTTAGAAAGATATAATTATGTTAGATCGATGTAAGACACTAATTAGTCAAAAAACGTAACCGAGGCATTGAATGTGTGGTAGACCATGTCATCACCTCTCCTATATTCATGCTGCTGAGTCGAGTGGCTTAATTCATTACTGCATTTGTGCCGTTTTTGGTGTTTTCCTTAGTTTTTCTTTTTTTTGCTTGTCTTATGCTTTTAATTCGCATTACTTTTAGTTCCATTTTAGGTTTGCCTTTTTTTCTTCATCCTGGGCAGGGTTTACGGTTTCCAGATGCTTTCAGTTGATTTGTCAATTGTCACTTTTTTAGGTCGCAACTCTTTGTGCAAATGGTCTTCACACACACACCACCACACACACCCCAGAGTGATTTTTTTTTTTTAATGGCAACATTTATGAATTGTGTATCATTTCAAGTAATTTGGGACAAAACAAATGCTACAAGACAGAAAAAGCAAAGTAACCGCCCCCCCACCTGTTGCTGATAAGTCGATCCCAAAGTGTAAGAGAAATAAAGCTTAACAACCCCACAGCCTTTGTTTTTGGTATGTCGTATTAATTGGGGTAATCTGATATGTACAGTATGGTCAGAGGTTTGCCAGCAAAAAATGGATGTTGTGTCCTGATGTTGTTACCCAGTCTCAGACACTCTCTCCTTTATTTTCCTTGCAGAAAAGCTTGAATGATCAGTTTGGTGCAGATGAGTATTCTACAGCACGCAAAGAGGTTCTGACCAATATGTGCTCCAGACCTATGCAGGTGAGATGCCGTCATTTTGTAGCATTAGCTGTTCCAG
This sequence comes from Oophaga sylvatica, assembly GCA_033576555.1. Taxonomy (NCBI): domain Eukaryota; kingdom Metazoa; phylum Chordata; class Amphibia; order Anura; family Dendrobatidae; genus Oophaga; species Oophaga sylvatica. The sequence continues at coordinate 198,070,935 of JARQOD010000005.1, read as the reverse complement.
AATTTCTAGACCCTTTCAATGATTGCATAGTATCACTTTTTATTCAATGACTTATCTATCTTCAATTCTGTAATAATTGAATGTGTACTGCACCTCCAACACCATAGAAATCATATCAAATAGGGGTTTAGTACTACATTTGCTTTAGTATTTTTCATGAGGTTACTATTTTAATATAGCGCTTTTTGGTAACCAAAGTCCTGGTGCAGGTCTGGCAAAATGCCCTCTGTCCTTGCACAAGTATAGATTTTCAGCTCCTCAAAATTTTTTTTCCCATCATGTTACTGTATTTGTCTTTAATCGGCTACGTGCCGATGGGCTTTTAAACCTAGCGATACTTACTGGAAGGGCTTTATAATTGTTTTGTGATTAATGGGAATATCAGTTGGAATTGGGAGATACTTAATATTTACCTGTTTATTATGCAACACTGAGCCAATGAGGAGATATAAATTATTCATGCAAAAGCTCAATATACTGAATTTCTGATAGACTATGTCCAGATGATTGTATATTTTATCGAGTCGGTCATGATTGGGTTCCGGTGCAGCTCACTATTCTTATCTGCATTGCAAATATTCGTGTGCCACAACTTTTTTTTTTCTTCTCTCAGTTTTTAAGTTCCGTGTGAAAAATTGCTAATAAGCTGTAGCGCACTGACTTCCATTGGTCACTCTGTCCTTGTACAGGCCGTTGTGCACAGCACTCTGGTTCAAAAACGTTTGTGTGAACATAGCCTTCAAGAGCGCTGCCAGTTTAATTTTTGTTTCATAAAACAGTAGTGCACATGAAAATAAGCAGGTTTGTACAATACTTTTTTCGGAGATCTGCTTCTTTCTCCCCCTTGTCGGATTATTTAGTCTCAATTCAAGGGTAAAAGCTGTAAAATCCGTATTCAGTGAATACACACTCTGCCGTTACTGGGAGGGTAGATGACAGTGGCTGCTCATAGGATTCTATGGAGAAGGAAGGAGGGAGGAGATAAAGACATTCTGTTGTAACTTCTGAAATGGTGCAGCAGAACGTCCGTGTCCGCCTCTAGCGCCTCCCCTCTCCATAGAATCTCAAAGCACCAACTGCCATCTCCTATCTCGGTAATATGATAAAAAATCAATCCAGAAGGAGAAAGAAGCAGGTTTCTATGATGACATACATTACACAGTTGCCCATTTTCATGTATTCTATTAATTTTAAAATAAAACTTAAAGGTAGCGCACGTTTCCATGGGACTTTGTTCTGTTGTAATGAAAACCGCATTATTTGAATATGAAGATGGATTCCCATGTACTGCTACATTACTGTGTGCAGATGATAATAGTCTTTCCTTATTTTTTAATCATATTGAGTTTTATTTTTCGTAGATGGCAGTGTATTTCTGTACTGGAGTGCTCAAGGATGAAGCCTTATTCCATCATTATGCATTGAATGTTCCTCTGTACACTCACTTTACTTCTCCCATAAGGCGCTATGCTGACATCATAGTTCACCGGCTTCTTGCTGCTGCCATAGGTGAGTTTTCTTGAATATAGAAAACTACAATAGCCTGCCTCTATTTATGATGTCCGTTCCATTAATCCTTACACTTGTATTCTGGGTAAGACACTATTCATACTGGTGTCACGGTTTTATTTTTCATTATCTAAACAACCATGGATCAGTTTTGTAATAAAACCAGCACAGAAAGAAACTATTTGAAATGTTAGATTTATGGAAAAAAATGGAGCAGATGGCAATGGTGACCAATCAGATTTCAACACTCTTTTTAGATGCCTTTTGGAAAGTAAAAGCTGCAAATTGTTTGGTTACCTTGGGCACTCCTCCACTTTATTTTGTAAATTTTACTATATTTCCACCTTTTCTTTTAAAGGGAACTAGTTAGGTTCTCGGACTGCCTCCCATCACTGCTATAACAGGATGAATACAGATTTCTTTAATCTGCTAAGATGATAATTTTAATCGGATAGGTGATAACTTGGGCATCCGCCTGCTGGGCCTTGTGCCGATCGGCAGAGCAGAATTTATTTTATCCTTGATGGGGCACTTTTATCCCTTCTATAAAATGATGTAGCTGGTTGGATGCCCAACCGTTACTCCATCGTTCTCTTTGGGGCTGCCAAAAAAAAGCAGAGCTCTGTGCTCAGCAGCCCCAGAAGGAAAAATTGGAGCACAGACTGAGCATGTGCACTGCTGCTCTAGTCAAATGGAAATAAAAGCTCACCCTTCTTTCAATTGGTGTAGGTACCCCACCGAAAAATAAGTTCTCACCTATCTTGTGGAGCAAGCAAATCGGAGCAAAGCAAATGATATTCGTTGGCTTGTCTAAATGCACACCCGAATATATTGTGCATACAGAACAATCACTATTACAAGTGTCCTCCATCTGTACATCTACACACCGTATGCCACAACCACTCACCTTACTGCAGAAACTGCAGTCATTGTACTGAACATAGTCATCATGTATCTGTAGTGACTTTTCAAACCTCCGATCATTAAAAAGAAGCTTTCATTAAAAAGTTTAATCATAATAAAGAATCATTGTCAATATACTTTTTAATTAAAGTGAAGGAATATATGCAATTACTAAGTATCCTGTGTCCTCTTCTAGGAAAGAGACTGATGGATCCATATGGATCTATACAGCATTCTACATTGCACCCAATTTCTGGGTTTAGCTTCTGAAAGGGGGGACTGGCCGTACTTTTCTATTGGTAGTGACTGCTCAGGGAAAATGTAGCATTGCATGGCGTCCGGCTGAGGTCTTCTCATTCTTACAAACCTCCAATGTGAAAAGTAGTTTTATGCCGGTGACCCCTCCTCTGTCTAATCTGTATTCCCCCAATGGATCACATGCACATCGGCCTCCTATAAGAATACCGTGTGTCCTGCTGCCCTGCACTGCTGATCAGATCTAAATCTGCTGAAATGGTGACTACATAGCTGGCACTATCTTGCTGCACTGATGTGCTGTTTTTGAGTTACATTAATTCTTTCATATTCCAACCTAAATCTTGAATTCTGACCCTTCCTGTGCAATAATTAAGGTGCACTGTGAGAGATAGACAGTAAGCCAGAGCTGTAATTCCAGTTTACCGTCAATTGTGAAGAGCAACCAGCAGAACTCTGAAGCTGCCCTCATTCTGAATGGGCTGCTGGATATTGTCTAGCTCCGAATCCGCGCAGGGTAAAACGGAATCAATTCTGGTTACTCTCAGTATTTACACTTTACATTGTAGAATTGGGATTTAAATACTATCAGTCACCCAACTTGTCTGAGATTAGTATATACTTGCGTTTGTCATAAAAATGGCATTGATGTTGTATTTTTTTTTATTTTCCTGAGGGCCCTGCATTGTACCCATACCATTGATCACATCTTGTTGGTTGACGGCAGATTCTCTCATATGCAGAGTAAAGGTCTCTTATCCCAATACATTCATTTACATGTGTCAATGATTGGCGTTTATTGTACTTGCATATATCATCGCAGTGCTGATTATTTATGGGCGGATTATCTGCCCATGGTGAAGGAACCTTAAGGCCAGAGCTGCATTCAAAGTGCTATAGATTTCAGACCTGAAGTAGCACAGAAATTTGTCTGCATAGTTACTTGGTTCACCACTTTACAGTAAGTTACCGTGAGGTCTACAAACATGTCAACAGATTCCCTTTAATGTAAAGTATCTGTAATGATTACTTCCATACCTTTGTAAGTCCACGTCTCCATTGTTTCATAGTCCTTCAGCGAATTCTATAAATGAACTCTCAAGTGCAAGGTCTTGGTCTGGACTTTTTCTCCTCCCAGCACTGGGCTCTTGTCAACGCTTGACTGGTCACTCTTCTCTGTGACCTGCTCGCCCCTGGCCGACATCTTTAACAAGTGCCATCGTTTTTAGGGTGACTCAAATGTGCAGAAACACTCTGATGTCATTGTGAGAGCCGGAATATGCATCTGCTCATGTGCTGTCCCTGAAAATAACAGTGCCTGCATGAGATGCGTGGAACAGGTTACAGAAAAATGACCTGTCAATCGCTGGCAGGAAGTCGGTGTCGGGAAGAGAAAGAGGCCAAAGATCTGTAAGTGTAGTCCAAGCTCCTTTTTAGAAGAATGGCCTCAAGACAGTGGAGACAAAGATTTGTAATATAAAGGTATAGAAGTCTAAAAAATCTGCAGTAGAAATCCATATCAGAAATTGACGCAGTACAAATGGTATCGTTTAAACCACAGGTCAAATACTGCGTGGAACAATTTTATAAGATGTGGATGAGACTAATCTGCTTAAGATTTTCATCAGGGACCCCCAACGATTCTGAGAACTGGAATCTGAAGTTTTCCTTGCAGATTAGAATGGTGGCCACCTCTCCATTCATTGTCTTTAAGACTCCCATCCAAAGCGGAGGACAGCTCTGTTTTTCTCCAGCAATCCTGTGGCTATAGATGAAAGAATTTTTTTTTTTTTTTGTAGGGCGCGGACCACCACTTAAATTAATGCAAGAGGCAATACAGAATCAGGCAGACCATTGTAATGACCGCAAAACTGCATCTAAGAGGGTACAGGAACTAAGTGCGGATCTCTTTTTCTCTGTATTTGTAAAGGTGAGACACAAACTAAATTTTAATATAAAATATCAGCAAGTGGTCACTAGACATTACCTTGTGGCAAAATACACGTCGTTATCTTTGTAAGATATTTTTCAAAACTTTCCTGTTACTATTTAAAACATCAATATATTTTACTATTTTTTTTTTTTACTTTTGTGGTTTTTCTGTAGGAGTGTGGTCCTTTGGAGTCAGAAGCCATGGTTATGGGAGTCTTAAATGAAGCATTTGATGTCTTGGTCTTGAGATATGGTGTTCAGAAGCGGATTTATTGTAATGTAAGCTGGTGGAGCAATAATGGAATATAAATCGTAGATCATATATTTTACTTTGTGCTGCTAGTGATGGATGACCACTAATAGACTGGTCTTGTGTGTCTTATTTAGGCTCTACTCTACAGAGCTCACATTTCCAGCAGGTGGGCAAAAAACCTGAGTTGACACTTGTGTGGAGTCCAGAACAAGATGGAGATCAACCTGTCAAACAGGTAAGCAGGACAGAATTCACTTATTAGTTCATCCAGAGAATCAGACTCACTAGTTAGTAAAATATAATTTTGGCAATAAAAAATGTTTTCCACCAATTACACCATGGAAGTAGCTTCAGGTACAGTTTGTACAGCCTGCTTCACTTTGGAGCAGGAATGGATAGTGAGTGATTAGATCTGTGTGTCTGAGTTCCATAGTTTTAAGGCTGAAGGTAGATACAAGTCCATCAAGTTCAACCTACAACCTAACTTATTGATCCGGAGGAAGGCAAAACCTAATAAGGCAGATGCTTATTCCCAAAATTAGGGGGAAAATTCCTTCCTGACACCACATATGGCAATCAGACTAGTTCCCTGGGTCAACATTCCATCAACAGAATCTGATACTCATAACCTGTAATATTATGTTTTTTGAAAAAAAGCATCCAGGCTCTCCTACTTTTTGTGTGTGTGTGTGAAACAACCATTACATCACACTGTGGCAGAGTGTTCCATAGTATTGCTGCTCTTACTGTAAAGAATCTACATCTGTGATAACCTGTCTTGGTACTGCATTCCAGCTATTCCCTTCATGACCTTGGCCCTTTTCTGTGCACCAACTGTAGTTCAGCTATTCCTTGGGTTGTAAGAAATTTTGGGATGTACAAAAAACTGACTATCTCAATTTTGCTTTCTGGATTGTATACAGGCAGTGGCGTACCGCCAATGGCGGCAGACCACGTGACTGCTACGGGGCCCCGAGGTTTGAGGGGGCCCGCCGTGGTCAGACCGCAATGGCTAGGCTGTGCTGTGCCTTTAATTCAAGGGTGGGGAACCTCTGGCCCGCGGGCTAAATGCGGCCAGTGGTGACTTTTCATGCTGCCTGCAGGCAGGTCCCCGGAGTCCGCAATCCTTGGGCGGCAGCCGTATCCTGTCACCTGCTGGCTTTTAACTCCCAAGTGTACGGTATGCAGCATTCATTACAGAACGCTGCTTGCCTGCACTTGAATGATGACGTCATCTGGGTGGGTGGGGTTAGCGTCCGGGTGGGCATGGTTAGCACCCAATGCACTCCTGTCCCGGAAGAGGACCTGCTGCCATAGAGTCCACAGCGATCTCTGTGTGTGCAGGCAGCTCTGTGCCTGTCTGCTGGTGATCTGTGCCTCTTCAGCTATGTGCCCCCCCTGTGATCTTTGTGCCCCAATATAATCTCTGTTCCCCCCAGCTATATGCCACACTGTGATCTCTGTGCCCCCCTGCATCTCTGTGCCCCCCCTGCCATCTCTGTGCCCCCCCCCTGCCATCTCTGTGCTCCCATGTGATCTCTGTGCCCTCCAGCTATGTACCCACCATTTATGTGCCCTCCTGGGATTTGTGCACCCCCATGATCTTTGTGCCCCCCCCAGTGATCTATGAGCCCCACCCAAGTTCTGTATATCCCCCAAGTGCTGTATATTCACCCCTCCCCAAGGGCTGTATATCCCCCAAGTGTTGTACATCCCCCTCCCCAAGTGCTGTGTATCCCCTCATGGCTGTATGTGTCTCAAGTGATATGTATATTCCCCAGTGATACATTTGTCCCAGAAGTGCTGTATGTCCCACTGAGTACTATATATGGTCGTCGTGCTGTATATAGCCCCCAGTGATGTATGTGACCCCATCAGTGATGTATATTGCCCTCAGGGACATATATACCCCGATGCAGTCTATGCTTCCTAGTGATGTAAATAGCCCCTCAGTGATGTCTATTCCCCCAGCCTTCCCTGTAATGAATGTCCCAACATCTCCTGTGATGTTTATGCCCCCATCCCCACCTGTAATTTATATTACCCTGGCGTCTCATGTGATCCATATACAGCAGTCTCAATGTTTCCTATGTTATGTATGTACAGCAGTCCCAGCGTCTCCTATGTGGTGTATATACAGCTGTCTCAGCGTCTCCTGTGTAATGTACATACAGCAGTTCCTGTGTCTTCTATATGATGCTTATATAGCAGTCCCATCGTCTCCTATGTGATGTATATAAAGCTGTCTCAGTGTCTCCTATGTGATGTATATACAGTAGTCACAGCATCTCCTATGTGATGTATAAGATGTACAAAACTTATGACAAAGTTGACTGCTCTCCTGGCCGTCACAAACCTGGAAAAGCAGCTGTGAGAAGCAACATGATCAGTATCACCTAACATCACAGCTGCACCTAAGAGAAGCAGGTCCAGCAGTCACAATAAAATAATAATAAAAGGTTTGTTTACCACTAATCCATTGCAGTGAGCTCTATAGCCATAGCGCTCCTTAAATTGACCACATATATATTTTTTCCAAAAAAACTTTGACATTCCCTTTGAGGGATTGTGGCTGGAGCAGCTTGGAGCTATAGAGTTCATATCCAGGCAATAGGACCTGCAGTGACGTCACATCCTGTGAAGTGGTATCACGTGACTGGATCTTGGGCCCACGTGACCAGACCAGAAAGCACAGCACAGGAGTGATCTTGGCGCTACAGAGCAGGAGTACATGGAGACGTCCCCCACCGGCGTTGTGCAGGGGTGCAAACCCCTCCAGGTGAGAGGCTAATCCCCCCACCTTTCATTGTAACATCCAAATTCAACCACCTGGTGCTTCTCATGCTGCGCTCTTCCATGTTTATTGTCTTACAGCAGTCACATTAAGGGTGAGTTACCGTAATTAATTGCTTGACTAAATATACCGGGGTAACTTTCAAGGTGATCATTTTTGTGTGGCCCCCGAATGATGGTAGAAATTTGCAAATGGCCCCCGGCTGTAAAAAGGTTCCCCACCCCTGCTTTAATTAAATGTGCGCGCCGCGTAACTCTGTATCTGGCTCCTTCTAACTCCTCCGTTCTAGTCCTGCATAAGGACACCACACCTTCTGGCTGACGTAGCTTTCCAGCCAGAGAGAGCAGTATATGCTGGGCACAGACGGAAGTAGTTGCACATGTGAGGGCGCCTACCAACTGTTGGAGGCGGAGCGTGAGGAGCCGAGGCTGTGTGGAGACGAAAGACGGTGAGCTAGGCCCAGCGGTGAATTTTTTTTTTTTTTTTTAATGTCCCTTTGCCACTATGCTGGCACTTCTTAGAAAATAACATGTCTGGCTTCTGCACACAATTTGAAGGGGGTAAATAGTGGCTGCACTGCTGCAGTTTGCACCTTATAGTGTGGGGGCGCTGTGGTGTGGTGGCTGCAGTTTGCACCTTAGGCTAGTTTCACACTAGCGTTTCGTTGGTCTGCGCACGGCCGCCGCTAAGCTCTGCCCCCGGCGGCGCCTCCTCCCGGCCGCTCCGCCTATGGGTTCATGACGCTGCATGCGACCTTCGTACCCTATCTTTAGCATTGGGTACGCAGGCCGTGCGCAGGTTGCATTTGCCGGCGCATGTGTTCTTTTTGACGGTGCGGCGAGCGTACCAAAATGCAACACGGTGCGTTGGGCGCAGGTCGTGCACCGTCAAAAGGATGCATGCGCCGGCAAACGCATACCTGCGCACGGCCTGCGTACCCAATGCTAAAGATAGGGTGCGCAGGTCACATGCAGCGTCATGCGCCCATAGGCGGTGCGGCCGGGGCGGAGCTTAGCGGCAGCCGTGCACAGACCAACGAAACTCTAGTGTGAAACTAGCCTTAGAGGGTGAGGAGGGACTTATTGATTATTTTATTTTATTTTTTTTGGGGGGGCATTCAGAGTTTTGCTATGGGGCCCCATGATTTCTATGTACGCCCCTGTATACAGAGCTGTGCTCGGTAGCAGAATCCATGTAAGGAGTGTGTTGTAAAACCTTGTTCTTTCTCTGCACAAGTATAAAACAGGGCAGAATAACGATTTGACAATTACAATTTCCATAGTGGTATTCAGTGAGACTTCGGTTCAGAAGGTTCAGAAGGCTTATCGCCTTGGCCTTTGCCTGATTTCTATAATACATGTGGTGCTAAAGGGCATCCCGATAGTGTGCTCAGTACAGGAGCGGTGTGCGTGTGGTGTTTTTTATGGTTACAGTACTGGGAATCATGTCAAGGGATTAGATATGGCTGTTATTATTAACCCTTTTCAAGAACACCAGTGAATACTAACAATAGTCTTGGAGATGTGTGATAGACTGGACTTCAAGAAAAGGCATGCAGTATATTTTGTTGCACATTATAGAGATTTTAATAAAGGAGTTTATAGCATGACTTAGTAAAACTAATATATCATAAAGTCTAGATAAGGGAAAAAATCTATACATACAAAAAGCATATTTAACCCCTTTACCACCGAACGTGGTTTGCACGTTAATGACCAGGCAAATTTTTACAATTCTGACCACTGTTAAATTGAGGTAATAGCTCTGGAACTCTTCAACAGATCCTGGTGATTCTGAGATTTTTTTTCCTGACATATTGTGCTTTATGATGGTGGTCAAATTTATTCAATTTGACTTTCGTTTATTTGTGTTAAAAATGGGAATTTTGCAAAAATTTAGAAGATTTTGGAATTTTCAAACTTTGAATTTTCATGCCCTTAAAGGGAATCTGTCACCCTAAATTGGCGGGATATTTAAATGATGGCAGTCAGGTCAGATGGGCGGTGTTTTGGGTACTTGCCTTAACATGTTGTTCGCCGCTGTCTCCATTATTTCTGGGAATTGTAGTCGTTGCCCTCCATATAACGCGCCTGTGCATTGCAATCTTGAATTGCGCACGCGCAGTATGCTTTGCCCGCAGATTGCAGTGCGCAGGTGCGTTATATGGAGGGCAACGACTACAATTCCCAGAAATAATGGAGACAGCGGTGAACAACATGTTAAGGCAAGAACCAAAACACCGCCCATCTGACCGGACTGCCAGCATTTAAATATCCCGCCAATTTAGGGTGACAGATTCCCTTTAAATCACACAGATATGTCACACAAAATAGTTAATAAAATTTCCCACATGTCTACTTTACATCAGCACAATTTTGGTGTCATTTTTTTTTTGTTAGGGAATTGTAAGGGTTAAAAGTTGATCAGCGATTTTTCATTTTCCCAACAAAATTTACAAAACCATTTTCTTTTAGGGATCACATCACATTTGAAGTGACTTTAAGGGGTCTATATGATAGAAAATAACGAAATGTGACACCATTCTAAAAACTGCACCCCTCAAGGTGCTCAAAACCACATTCTAGAAGTTTATAAACCCTTCGGGTGCTTCACAGGAATTTTTGGAATGTGGAAAAAAAAATGAACATTTAACTTTTTTCACAAAAAAATTTACTTCAGATCCAAATTTCTGTATTTTGACAAGGGTAACAGGAAAAAATGGACCCCAAAATTTGTTGTCTAATTTCTCCTGAGCATGCCGATACGCCACATGAGGGAGAAAACCACTATTTGGGCGCACGGCAGTGCTCAGAAGAGAAGGAGCGTCATTTGACATTTTAAATATAAAATTGCCTGCAATCATTAGCGGATGTCATGTCCCATTTGGAGAGACCCTGATGTGCCTAAACAGTGGAAACCCCCCACAAGTGACCCCATTTTGGAAACTAGACCCCTCAGGGAATGTATTTAGATGTGTGGTGAGCACCTTGAACCCCCAGGTGCTTCACAGAAGTTTAGAACTTGAGCCTTGAAAATAATTAAATCACATTTTCCCCACAAAAATGTTGTTTTGCCCCAAATTCTGCATTTTCATAAGGGGAACATAAACATAAAATTTGTTGTGCAATTTCTTCCGAGTACGCCGATACCCCATATGTGGAGGGAATACTCCCATCTTCCTGTGATGATGACGTCCTCCTCCTTGCCCTGTTGAGGGCAGAGTAAAGCACTGCAGTGCGCAGGCGCTGGACCTCTGACCTTTCCCGGCGCCTGCGCACTGCAGTACTTTGCTCTGCCCTCAACAGGGCAAGGAGGAGGACGTCATCACAGGAAGATGGGAGGCGCCGGACCCGGACCTGCGACGCCCATCGGACCGGATCCCTGGGTGAGTATATTATAACTTGTTTTTCTTCTCTTTCAGGTTAGATCGGGGGATTATCTATAGCATTACAGAATGCTGTAGATAAGCCCCGAAAGGCAGTGGCCGCAGCTTATTGCGGAAAAATGAGCTGACAGGTTCCCTTTAAAAACTACACTCCCCAATGAATTCATCTAGTGGTGCAGTGATCATATTGACACCACATGTGCCTTACAGAATTTTATACCATTGAGCGGTGATGAAAGAATTAATTACATTTTTACCACTAAAATGTTTTAGCACCAAGTTTTTAATTTTTGTAAGGGCTAATAGGAAATTTTTTTACAACAAACTGAGGTCCATTTTTTCCTGAGTGTGCTAAAACTCTACATGTAATCGGGAAATATTTTTGAGGCACAGTGCAAAGCTCAGAAGGCAAGGAGACTATTAAGTGCCAGAACAGCAGAGCCCCCCATAAGTGACCCCATTTTGCAAACTACACCTCTCAATGAATGGCTCCATCTTGCTGGAAAAGTAAAAACTGTCCTCCACAAAGATGGCGCCGCATGCACAGCAGCAGCTATGGATCTCTATACAAACGATAGCTGCTACTGCGCAGGCGCCATTTTCAAAATGCCTTTTTTTTTTTTTTTTTCCTCAAGTAAATCAGTGCACAGCAACCATGTGATTATGCTGCAGCGCAGGTGCCACGGCCGACACCTTCCTGCAGATGCTTTTTTTTTTATTCAGTATGTGATGTTATTCGTTATGCAAACTAGGGGGCAGGTCAGTGAGGGATCAGTGACCTGTCAGCAGTCTGCATTGTGAATATCTAATCAGATCACCACATACACCAACCCCGCCATAGGGCACGAGAATCTCTTTAACACAAAATTGAAAATAAAGATTAAAGAACATCCACAAGACTGATTTCATTAAGCAAGGTGTCATTTTATTCAGTACTAGCTGAAGAGCCCGGCGCTGCCCGGGCATAGTACCTAACTACGGTTAGTTATAACAAATTGTAATGATTATATCTATATACAAGTATTCAGCTTTCTCCCCATTATGTAGATAGGGCCAAAATAGTTTGGCGATTTGGAACGTGCGGGGGTTAAAATTTCCATTCAACACATAGCCTATAATGCTCCTGGGGTTGAGATGTGCGGGCATGCAAAATTTCATGCCCGTAAGTACAACGGTGCAGATTCCTATCCCGGGCCAAAATTATTTGCCGATTTGGAATGCGCAGGGTTAAAATTTCGACTCAAAACCTAGCCTATGACGCTCCCGGGGTCGAGACGTGCGGGTGTGCAAAATTTCATGCCCGTAAATGCAGATTCCTATGCCGGACATACACACAAGCATTCAGCTTTCTCCCCATTATGTAGATAGGGCCAAAATTGTTTGGCGATTTGGAACGTGCGGGGGTTAAAATTTCCATTCAACACATAGCCTATGATGCTCCTGGGGTTGAGATGTGCGGGCATGCAAAATTTCATGCCCGTAACTACAACGGTGCAGATTCCTATCCCGAGCCAAAATTATTTGCCGATTTGGAATGCGCGGGGTTAAAATTTCTACTCAAAACCTAGCCTATGACGCTCCCGGGGTCGAGACGTGCGGGTGTGCAAAATTTCATGCCCGTAAATGCAGATTCCTATGCCGGACATACACACAAGCATTCAGCTTTCTCCCCATTATGTAGATAGGGCCAAAATTGTTTGGCGATTTGGAACGCGCGGGGTTAAAATTTCGATTCAAAACATAGCCTAGGACGCTTTCGGGGTCGAGACGTGCGGGCGTGCAAAATTTCATGTCCGTAAGTGCGACGGTGCGGATTCCAATCCCGGACAAACATACCCACATACATACATACATACATTCAACTTTATATATTAGATAACAGTGCCAACCTGACACTGTGTGTAGGTTACTGTGCACAATCCTGCTAACAGGTTTCCTTTAAATTGTTTTTTTTTTTTTTTTTATGTTTTGGCGCTTTTACACAATAAAAACTATTTTATAGAAAAAAAAATTATTTAGCATCGTTTTATTATGAGAGCTATAACTTTTTTATTGTTACGCTGATGGAGCTGTACGGTGGCTTGTTTCTTGCGGGACAAGATGATGTTTTCAGCGGTATCATGTTGATTTAGATCCATCTTTATCGCATTTTATTCCACTTTTTGTTTGGCGGTATGATGATAAAGCATTTTTTTTGTCTTTTTTTTATATTTTTTATGGTGTTCACTAAAGGGGTTAACTAGTTGGACAGTTTTATATGTCAGGTCAGTCTGGATGCAGCGATACCAAATATGTGTACTTTAATTGCTTATTTATTTTTTTCTTTTCAATAATTTTTATTAACTTTTTATCATTACATTGAAAACGTATATATATTATATCCATAGGAAAAGGGGAAGGGAAAATGAAGGGTAAGGAAAGGACAGGTACATTGGTAAAGAACTCTGGTTGGTAAATAGTTCTGGGCAGCTTATTTATTTATTTATTTATTTATTTATTTATTTTCATACAAATATTTATGGATACAATATCTTAATTTTTTTTTAAACATTTTTACAATTTAAAAAAAAATAACTTTTTTTAAAACTTTTTTTTACTTTTTTCTACTATGGGACTATCATTTTTTGCAGGCTGATCGCTTGTATAGCATGGGGATGCAGCAGCATCCCTGTGCTATGCAAACTGTCAGTCCTGCACTGACAGATAAAGTTGCCGATCATGCACTGCATACGATCAAGCAACTTTCCTAGCTCTGGTGACCCGGATGTCATGATGACGACATTGGGTCACCATGGCAACAAGTGCGGGACCGCTCCTGGCACTTGGAATCTGCAATTGCGCACGTCCAGTGTGTGTGCGCATGATCACCTGAAGGTAATAATCCGTCTCGTGTTAATAAAGCCCAGGTGGTGTGTACGTATTATTACTTCCAATGTCAGAAAAGGGTTAACGCATGACTTATGTAAAACCTTCTATATTATATAAACCAATAGGTCGTCCAACTTTACAATGTATTTTATATCAGGGATGCCTTTAAGCCATACAAATTTTGATTGCTGTGAAACTACTACACCCACTTAGCAGCCAATGCACAAAATGCCTCGCCGCCATCCTCTCTGCATCAGTGAGGCCAAAGGTCTTTAGTTGGAGCACGCATTATATAACACATGTATTGCTTAGTCATATGGACGATTTCTGATAATTTAGAATTATTGTCGTGTTTCCTTTTGGCGCTAATTGTCGCACATTTTTCTCCATCCAGTTTGTCTAATTTTTCCCTATTTCCATCATGAATATTTTTCTTGATATAGTTGTGGTGAGAAGGTAACGATGTGAGCGCTCAGAATATTTATAGCTGTAGAAGTGTAGACTGTCGCTGCTCTATATATAAATATTACACTATGATACAATACTAACTGGGAAACCATTTTCTTTCCTTCCACAGGTAATTAGCATCTTCACTTTATTAGAGGTGGTTCTGAAGTCAGATAATGTGCCTTTGAAATATACGGCGGTGCTAAAAAGACCTGGGGCTGCAAACTGAGCTGTGGACACTTCGGGGAACCCGCTTTTCCCACATCTCCTCATACAATGCTTATTTTATCTTCGGTGCAATATCCAAAGCAAGGAATTGGCTGAATTATTCTGATTGTGCAGTGATGTGCTACATACTGGCCATACCGTGTACAATTTCATGTTTTATTCATTATTTTGTTTTTTTTTTTATTTATATTTTAATTGCCTCGTTTTTATTTTAGATTTCTCTGTGGATTGTAGGATGAAACATGGCATAGCGGCTTTCTTGTGTTCATTAAAGGCATAGGTACATTTTTACTGTTCTTGCTCCCAGTGCATCTAAATGTAACTTTGCAAATGGACTTAAATATCTCCTATCCTTCTGTGTCCTGTCTGATCCATTATTCATTCTGGTATCGATCTGGACACTCCGTCTTACTAACCTGCTAAGGGTGATTTCACACATAGCAGTTTTTTAAAAACACACATGCATCTTTTGTTGCAGTTTTTTTCTTGAGCCAAAGCCCGGAATTAAAAACGAATAGAAATGATCCACATATATGTGGATCCATTTTATGTATACATAAATTCTGTCAGTAGAAGAATCAAGACTAATTTTGTAGGATCAAATTATATGGGGTTTGTTTAGTCTTTTACCATGAAGAAACCGTTTTCCTAAGAGCTTTAGAATCTTAAAAAAAAAAAAAAACCATAAACGTGGCACAGTCACAACCAAATGTCAGACTGTTTTGTTTTTTTAGATTCACTGGAGCAATAAGAATAGTTTTAATTGTGCACCGATCCTTTAAGATTTATTTTTGTTTGAAGATGGTAAAACTTTTCCTGTGTCATATTCCTGGAATATACATGAAAAAAATGTGACTTGGAAATTCATATTTTTACACTTTTTAACAAAATATTTATATTTTATTTGTTCTTGGATTATTTCTTATCTTTTAGCAAAATGTTTACAACTTTTGATGGATTTTATTTTGCACTATAAATTTACTTGGTAATGGATGTGAATATTCCATCTATTGCCAGAGATGGACGGATTAGACATGAGCTGGAATTTTGTGTCTTTTTTTTTTTAAGTTATTAGTTGCGGTCTCCTAATTGGACAGGTTATCTCCATCACCCCACTACTTGTGTATTACCGTACTCGTGGTCTGTCTTCTGAATACTGTCAGGAGCTTCTTATTCCCATCTTTTGTGTTTGACAGTAATGTGTAAGTCTAAACCTGTATTCTCCTGATTTCTGTAATCCACAATTAAATAAAATGATCGGCTGTCTTGTCTTATGGTCTCGATCTCTGTGACGGGCTTCCCCGGATAATACAATGTACTTTGGACGGAGCGGAAATTCCGCTCCGTCTAAGCCCCGCCCCCTTTATGACGCGCGCTCTTTCCGGAGGTGTTCAGGACACCTCCGGAACACCTCCGGAAAGAGCGCAGGGCTACATAGCCCTGTGTTAATTCTGTTGCGGCGACGCACCGTCGCCGCAATACGCGAGGACATGCTGCGGTCTAAAAAGACGCGCTGCATGTCCGTTTACGCAGGTTTGCCACCTGCGTATTGTTACGCATAGTGGAGATGGGATTTCTTGAAATCCCCTCCACTATGCTGTAACATCTGGACGCTGCGTGTTTGGCGCTGCGCCAGCGCACAGCGCCAAACACGCAGCGTATCCTGACCGTGGAAACTCACCCTAACACCTCATATGAACTACATTTCTGTTACTACTTGCATATTAGAAATATGGGTAATAGGCATAAAACAATTTATCATACTGTAACTGATCCATTTCAACTTACTGTGCAGGAGCTGTAATGAGAAAATATGGCTGTAATTTTAATAAATAAGACAAATACATTCTAATAGTGCGTGGTCTGTGAATCTGACATTTTCAGTCCAAGTTAAGAATACTGTGCGAAAAAACCCTCAAAATTGATAATGTCACTTTTTTTCTGACGTTAAATTGACACCATTCTTCCGACTGAAGCCCAAATAGGTGACCCTTTAATTTTGGGGTGGTTATGATTTTTTTTTGTAATAATATAAATCACAGTACATGTATCGGAGGTGTTTGTCTAGGGATACTCTCAACATCTACCTCATGTATGTGTGTAAAGAAATCCTTAGATCCAGGCATGTCTGAAATAGATGAAATGTTAATGACTGATCAAAAGGGTTTATACCATTAAAGGGAACCTGGCAGCAGGGTTCTGCTGAGTGACCTACACACAGTGTCAGGTTGGCACCGTTATACTGATTGACATGATACCTTTGGTGATGAAATTGTCTTGTGGTTGTTGTTGTTTAATCTTTGTTTGTAGTTTTCAGTTAAGATTCCCACACTCCGGGGCGGCTTGTAGGGGGCGTCTTCATGTGGGCTCTCCTTACATATTCATCCTTATGGCTTATCACCAGTCACTGATCCCTCAGTGCCCAGCCCCCTATCTTACATACTGTATATCTTATTGATAGAAAAAAAATTACATTCATCATGAAGGCGCTGACGCCTGCGCTGTAACATGATACGATCTATAATATCCATATATTCATTTTATTTAGTCATATAAATTTATTGAGAATCAACGATAGATGCTACTGCGCAGGTGCCATTTGTGATGGAGACAAATTTCTTTTCCTCTAGCAAAATGGCGCCTGCGCAGTAGCAGCTGTTGCATTCCGAATCATGCTACTGCTCAAGTATGGCCGTCAGCGCCCTTTTGATTAAGATCTTTTTTTTTTCTCAAGAAATATTTATGACAAAATAAATATATGCATATTATAGATCATATCATGCTACAGCCATACAGATGAATATGTAAGCAGAGCACCACATAAAGACCCCCAACAGGCTGCCCCAGAGCACGAGAATCTCATTAACTGAAAACTGCAAATAAAGATTACACAACCACAAGACGGATTTCATTACCCTATGTATCATTGTAATCAGTATAACGGCACCAACCTGACACTGTAGTTTACGGCGCTCAATCCTGCTGACAGGTTCCCTTTAAAGGGTAGTTTTTCCCAACTTTGGGTCAGCTGTATATCATTTATATATATTATAGGAACAAAAGTATTGGGACACATACACATTATACCTACAGGAGCTTTTTGACATCCCATTATAAATCCATAGGAATTAAAGCGAAGTTTCCCTTTTTGCTGCCGTAACTACTTCAACTCTCCTGGGAAGGCTTTCTATGGGAATTTTGTTGTGTAGAAGGGATTTTTACAAATTCATCTAGAAGAACATTTGTGAGGTCAGACATTAATATTAGATGAGAAGACTTGGTTCACAATATCTATTCTTCCTCATTCCAAAGGTGATCACTGGGTTTGAGGTCTTCTCCAAAAGTCAGTCAAGTTCATACAGAACTCTCCAAGCATGCTATTAGGGACCTTGCTCTGTGCACTGTGGCACAGCCATGTTTGCATAGAAAAGGGACTTTTTCAAACTATCCCCACAAAGTTGGAAGCATGCAATTGTGCAAAATCCCTACATGTGCAGAAGCATTAAGATTTCCTTTCACTGGAACTAAAGAACCTGTCCAAGAGGTGTATCTAGGTTTTCTGGTACCTGGGGCAAGAATTCAGTTTGGCGCCCCTACCCCCGCAATCCCCCAAGCACATTTGCGATTTGCACACTCGGTCTCGTGCCGACGACCTGCTTGCCCTAATTCAATGTTATGTGAATAACTGAGAGAAGCTCATTGTCACATGACCATAAGATTGAAAGTCACATAT
This sequence comes from Oophaga sylvatica, assembly GCA_033576555.1. Taxonomy (NCBI): domain Eukaryota; kingdom Metazoa; phylum Chordata; class Amphibia; order Anura; family Dendrobatidae; genus Oophaga; species Oophaga sylvatica. Next base: position 198,052,628 of record JARQOD010000005.1, on the reverse strand, counting down.
GAGTGTAGTGGCCATGTGATGACTGCTGGAACCAGCAAGCAGAGCTGAATCTTGACCTTGAGTATATTACATGCTGTTAGGATTGGCTGCTGGGCTTCATTTTATAATTAAAGGGCTTGTCCAGGTTTGAGATGAAAGTCTGTAGTCACTATAGGTAGCTACAGGCTTCTGAATTCTTACAGAGCATACACTGCACATTTTTAGGATTCTCCCTTGTACAAGTATGAGATTTGTATACTTCTGGCCACCTTCCAACTAGACTTATCTGGCCTCGCTCAATTTGTTTTCGATCAGTGGGGCTACACATATCTAGTCGGCATGGGACCACATGTATGCAAGTCGTCGGCACCAGTGAATCCTGACAGCGTGCAGTGTGCACTGTGAGAATTCAGAAGTCTCCAGTCACATAGAATGACTGCAGATTCATCACAAACCTCAACAACCCCTTCAATGCTCCAAACATAAATAAAAATTAGATTTAGTCAGCATCACAAATAACATTTACATCCAGGTACCTTAGAGATGACGTTGTCTCTGGACAAGTTGAAGAGAAAGCGAACGACCCCAATCAGACGCCATGATGACTTCTCTCATCCACAGCTCGTCTCTGCAGACTTCAATCTTCCCTGGGCTTCGGCAGCACCTCCCAACACGACACCCTTAAAGGTACCAGTGTCATTATAATGGCCCTGAATATAAATATCTGTCCTGCGCTGAGCCCCTGAATAAATAATTGCCCCTCACTATATTCCCTACACTAAATGACCCCCACACTGTCCCTCTTATGGCACATGCTCTTCACATTGTCCTCTCACACTGGTTCCCTCCTATAGGCCATTTTTGCTAGAGGAAAATAAAAATGGTCTCCACAAAGATGGTGGCGCCTGCTGCGCTGGTGTAATTTTTGAGAGAATTTTTTTTAATTTGTTACCAAATAAAATAATTAAATGGACATTATAGATACGGTCATGCTACAGTGCCTGCCTGCTAAATGTGAATTTTTTTTTACAAGATATCTTATATTCAGTATGTAAAATAGGGGGCAGGTCAGTGAGGAACGAGTGTCCTGTCATAAGTCATACAGATGTATATGTAAGTAGAGCACCACATAAAGGCATCCCCCCTCCCACAGGCCGCCCCCAAAGCACGAGAATCTCATTAATTTTTATTTTCAGTTAAACAACCACAAGACGGATTTCATCAACCAAGATATCATTTTAATCAGTATAACGGCGCCAATCTGACAGTGTCTGTAGGTTACTATGCACAATCCTGCTGACAGGTTCCCTTTAAAAGAAAAGGCAGACTGCATAGCAAAGTGCCAATGGAATGGCTGACATTTTCATGGGTGGAGGGAAGAATGGATTCAAAGAAATTTCAACAAATTCTTGATGCAAACACAAAATCATATGTAAAAAAAGCTTAAGTTTAAAGGGATTGTCCACTTATTTTAAATTAACCCCCCCAATGTATGCCCGCCCAGGGACTCTAATGAATTTGCAAATACCTTATGTTGCATATACTGCCTGTGAGCGGTGCTATTGCTGTCCGCTCACTGGCAGCACGTGACCCCGGCTGCAGCCGGCTCTTGCTTCCACTGACGTCCCGACAATTGCTAGCAGCAACCGGGGGTCTCTTTCCTCCTTCCGTGCTGGCTGCCAGGCTGTGGGTGGGGTTATCCCCCGCGTCACACCCGGCATCCACCGCGCGCCCATTCATTGAGAAAGTGTGTGATGGACGCGGGGGGTAACCCCGCCCACAACCCAGCAGCCACCGCGGGGACCCAGCGCTGAATCACCCCTCGCTTGTCGTGATGTCAGCGCTGGGTCACGTGCTGTCTGTGAGTGGCCATGGATAGCGCCACTCATAGGCAACATAAGGTATTTACAAAATTCATTGGGAGCCTTGGGGAGTAAATTTAAAGTAGTGGACAACCCCTTTAAAAGACGATGGATTCTACAGATGGATAATGATCCTAAACCCAAAATCCACAAACAAATACCTAAAGAGGCACAAGATGCATGTTTTACAATGGCCTTCAGTCCCCTGATCTCATTACAAATCTGTGACTAGATGTCAAAATAGCAGTGCATGCAAGAGGACCCAGGAATCTCACAGTACTGGAAGAATTTTCCAAGGTAGAATGCATGAAAATTCCTCAAACAAGAATTGAAAGACTCTTGTCTAGCTACAAAAAGTGTTTACAAGCAGTGATGCTTTCAAAATGGGGTGCTACTAGGAACTCTCCATGTAGGGTGCTCAAACTTTTGCACTGGCCCACTTTCCATTTTGTGATGTTTGAAATGTAAAAGATGAAAAAATAAATACATAATTTCTTTATTTTTTTGCCTAAAATACAAAGGAAATGTGTCCTCTTTAATAGTGATGGGCGGTTGTGCTCAGATAATGTCTTATCCGAGCATGCCCGTGTGCTATCCAAGTATCTTGGATGTCCTCATATATTATGTTCACGTCCCTGTTGGCTGCATGATTTGCGGTTGTTAAAACACCCTCAATACAAGTGGGGATCCCCTAACAAACAGTCAATCCCTGCTGTATTGAGGGTGTATAACATCTGCAAATTATGTAGCCACGGGGACACAAACATAAGATATATAGGCACACCCAGGATACTCCGATAACATCTGAGCATGCTTGCTCATCACTAATCTTTAACTTTAGACCTTTTAGAGATCATTTCATCTTCAACTTGCTTAACTCTTCATAATAACAGTAATTTTGACCAGAGGTGCCAAAACTTTTACATGCCACTGTAGTAGGTAGTTGAATTTTTTTATTGTGGAGTAGGCTATAATTAACCGCGTGCTAATTACATTATACAATGACAAGGACATTGTTTTGAAACGCATTTGTGATTTTAACGAAGTTGTGTACGGTGACTTCTGAGGTCTTAAAAGCATGCCTTAACCCCTTTCCGACATTGGGCGTAATAATGCGCCGATGTCTGACACCCTCCCTTTGATGTGGGCTCCGGCGGTGAGCCCGTATCTTTCCCGGCACATGTCAGCTGTTTTGAACAGCTGACATGTGCCCGGAACAGCCACAGGTGGAATCGCGATACACCCGCGGCTATTAACCTCTTAGCCCCTTCATGACCGGAGCTTTTTTCAGTTTTGCGTTTTTGTTATTTGCTCCCCTTTTTCCCAGTAACCATAACTTTTTTATTTTTCCGTCAATATGGCCATGTAGAGGGCTTGTTTTTTGTGGGATGAGTTGTACTTTTGAACAAAACCATTGGTTTTACCATGTCATGTACTAGAAAACAGATAAAAAAGAAGCTAGACATGTTTTGGAATTTTTTTCCCAAGTGGTGAAAAAAAATTCCAAACTTTGCTAAAAAAAAAAATTGCGCCATTTTCCGACACCCATAGCGTCTCCATTTTTCGTGATCTGGGGTTGGGTCATGGCTTATTTTTGCGCACCGAGCTGATGATACCATTTTGGTGCAGATACGTTCTTCTGATCGCACGTTATTGCATTTGACGTTATTGCATTTGAATGCAATGTCGTGGCGACCAAAAAAAGTAATTCTGGCGTTTTGTTTTATTTTCTCGCTACACCTTTTAGCGATCAGGTGAATCCTTTTTTTTTTTTTTACTTTTGGCATGATTCAATAGCCTCCATGGGAGGCTAGAAGCTGCCATAGCTCGATTGGCTTTGCTACTTAGAGGCGGTGCTCAGATCGCCTCTGTAGTAGAATTGCATACTTGCTATGAACGCTGACCACTGGGTGGTGCTCACAGCAATCCGGCACCAACAACTACAGAGGTCTCAAGGAGACATCTGGTTGTCATGCCGACACTGGTGACCCGCGATCACGTGACGCAGGTCACCAGTGTCCACATTTCCACTGCGATTACCGGAAATGACATTTAAATGCAGCGGTCAGCGTTTGACAGCGGCATTTAAGGGATGGCTGGCACATATCAGCTGTTCAATAAGCTGACATGTCCCGGCTTTGATGTGGGTTCACCGCCGGAGCCCACATCAAGGGCAGGGATACTGACATTGGCGTACTATTACGCCCGATGGCAGTAAGGGGTTAAATGCCGCTGTCAAACTCTGACAGCGGCATTTAACATGCTCTTCCGGCAATCGCGCTGGAAATACGCCCATCGGTGACTCCTGTCAAGTGATTGTGGGTCACCGAAGGGTTGGCATGACACCCAGATGTCTCCTGAAGACCTCTATGGTTGTCACTACCGGATTGTTATGAGCGCCGCCCGGTGGTCAGCGCTCATAGCAAGTCAGCGATTTTGCTAGATACAAGTGATCTGATCATCGCCTGTATGTAGCAGAGGCAATCGGGTTATGGCAGCTTCTGCTCTCCCATGGAGATTATTGAAGCATGCCAAAAGTTTGAAAAAAAAGTTTTTACAAATATTAAAATCAGAAAAAAAGTTCAAATCACCCCCCCCCCTTAAAAATTAAAAAATCAAACATACACATTTGGAATCACCGCGTTCAGAATCGCCGATCTATCAATTATAAAGGGATTAACCTGATCGCTAAACGGCGTAGTGAGAAAAATTGTCAAAATGCCCGAATTACGTTTTTTTGGTCGCCACGACATTGCATTAAAATGCAATAACGGGCGATCAAAATATCGAATCTACACCAAAATGGTATTAAAAAGGTCAGCTTGGCACACAAAAATAAGCCTGCACCCAACCCAAATCACAAAAAATGGAGACGCTATGGGTATCGGAAAATAAGAAACAGAATCTCACGCACAGAGGTCATCTTTAAAATATATAACATGATGAACCACAAAGGATCCTGGGTAAATACCCCATGGAGCTCCTGACTACATAGCAACACCAAAAAATTGGAGCATATAATCCATATATATAGAGACACAATATCGTAGTATCAAATAGTTTAATATAATATATTTCATAAAATACAGACAAAAACACAATACATATGTAAGTACAGAGTGCTCAAATGCAGAGATGAACAGTTCAGACCGTATACAAACACTGCACAAAGATCCGGATAATGGGCAATCAAATCCTAAACTTATCCATAGTGATATCCAATTACCTTATATGCTGCATAGTGCTGTGATCACTCTTACAATCCCCCCACAAGAATGTATGTATGTAAGAAAGTATTAAAAAGCTGCCTACACCTTTATACAGAAATACTATTACGCAGCCATTGCTGCCAATCCTAGTGCACATGCGGTAAGCAGCAAGTAAAAAGGGGGAAAAAAAGCAAAGAGTGATCAATCTAATTACCCATATCCTTCTCCATGCGCAGGTGACGTGCCCCTACGCTTTCGCTTCCTCGGGGGGCCCGGTTGTATAGTGTACACCACATGGATACTTTTATATCCGCTGCTGAGAGCCTAATTGCGGCACATGTAGCTGACGTTGCAGGCATCACAACCGCCCGCCGCTCCCAATGCGTCCATCGGAAAATGGCGCAATTATTATTTTTTTAGCAAACTTTGGAATTTTTTTTTCACCACTTAGATAAAAAAAAGAACCTAGACATGTTTTGATGTTTGGTGTCTATGAACTCGTAATGACCTGGAAAATCATAATGGCAGGTCAGTTTTAGCATTTAGTGAAAACAGTAAAAAAGAAAAACAAAAAACAACTGTGGGATTGCACTTTTTTGCAATTTCACCGCACTTGGATTTTTTTTCCTGTTTTCCAGTGCATATGTTAAAACCAATGGTGTTGTTGAAAAGTACAACTTGTCCCGCAAAAAGCAAGCCCTCACACAGCCATATTGACAAAATTAAAACTTTATGGCTCTGGGAAGAAGGGGAACAAAACACAAAAATGAAAATACCTCCTGGGGTTAAGGGTTAAAGAAGTATAATACTAAATAGGAGTCACACACATGGATCATTGACCCACTGTGCTAGGAGCCTGGCTTAACGATGGGTGTGGCTAAGCGGCTACCTGGTCTTGGCTAGAGCTCCTGATAGTGGAGTTAGGCTGGAATCACACACAGCGACTAAAAAAGCTGACCGTTTTAGTCGGTCGATAATCGGATTAAAATTTCATGAACATTGATGCGACTAGCATCCGATTTTTTGTAGTTGATGCGATTTAGTCGCATCTGACCGTAGTTGTCACATCCGATTTACATCCGACTTGCGAGAATTTCTCGCAGGCTTGCAAAAATGACATATAATGGATCCAAAAGAATAGTATTTAAATCACAATAGAAAGAATAGATATATACACATAGAAAACATATATAATATATATATATATATATATATATATATATAACACATGTCATTGTGACATGTGTATATATATATATTTATAGTTCCTAGACTTCTACATACTGTAATAGCCGCTAATTCAATTGCCGGCTTTAGTGAAATCCCAGAAGCCGACATGAAATGATACATTGTTTTGACACAGTTAACCATGTCATTTCAAGTATTTTGATATATGTTTTAAACTTACAATTACATAAGTATATTTGTACAAAATTTCAGACATGTAGGGGTTAATTAAAGGTGTAAATTCGTTGTAAAAAAACCCATTTTTTAACAACGAATTTACACCTTTAATTAACCCCTACATGTCTGAAATTTTGTACAAATATACTTATGTAATTGTAAGTTTAAAACATATATCAAAATACTTTAAATGACATGGTTAACTGTGTCAAAACAATGTATCATTTCATATCGGCTTCTGGGATTTCACTAAAGCCGGCAATTGAATTAGCGGCTATTACAGTATGTAGAAGTGTAAGAACTATAAATATATATATATATATATGTCACAATGACATATATTATATATATATATGTGGATTCTATGTGTGGATATGTATTGATTCGATTCTTTATTAAACCTGTCAGTGTGCTTTTACAGTATAGGCAGGGATGAATTGCCGGCTTTTCTAAAGGACACTGATGCGATTTAATCGCAAGTCACACATGCAGTCCGTTTGTAATCAGATTTTTCATCGCTCCCATAGACTTGCATTGGCGACAGTCGACCCACAATCGGTGACAATCGCAGCATGCTGCGATTGCACTCGGACGTTTAAAACGGACCACAAAAAATCTGATACTGGGAGCTGCTCCATAGATTAACATAGGTCCGACTGCAATGCGATATTTCATCGCATTGCAGTCGTCCGATTTAGTCGCCAGTGTGACTTCAGCCTTAGGGCTCATGCCCACTTGCGATGAAATCGGACAAATTCAATCCGATAAAAAGTTTAACCCCTTAACGACCAAGCCATTTTGTAGGTTAAAGACCAGGCCAATTTTTACAATTCTGACCACTGTCTCTTTATGAGGTTATAACTCTGGAACGCTTCAACGGATCTTGGCGATTCTGAGATTGTTTTCTCGAGACATATTGTACTTCATGATAGTGGTAAAATTTCTTCAATATAACTTGCGTTTATTTATGAAAAAAACGGAAATATGGCAAAAATTTTGAAGATTTTGCAATTTTCAAACTTTTATTTTTTATGCCATTAAATCAGAGAGATATCTCACAAAAATTAGTTAATAAATAACATTTCTCACATGTCTACTTTACATCAGCACAATTTTGGAACCAAAATTTTTTTTTGTTAGGAAGTTATAAGTGTTAAAAGTTGACCAGCAATTTCTCATTTTTCCAACAAAATTTACAAAATCATTTTTTTTAGGGGCCACCTCACATTTGAAGTGAATTTGAGGGGTCAATATGACAGAAAATACCCAAAAGTGACACCATTCTAAAAACTGCACCCCTCAACGTGTTCAAAGCCACATTCAAGAAGTTTATTAACCCTTTAGGTACTTCACAAGAATTGAAGCAATGTGGAAGGAAAAAATTAACATTTAACTTTTTTTCCCAAAATTTTTCTTTCGACACAATTTTTTAAAATTTTGTCAAGTGTATCAGTAGAAAATGAACCACAATATTTGTTGTACAATTTCTCCTGAGTACAGCGATACCCCATGTGTGGGGGTAAACCACTATTTGGGCGCATGGCAGAGCTCGGAAGGGAAGCAGCGCCATTTGACTTTTTTGGCTGGAATTGAGATTGGACGCCATGTCGTATTTGGAGAGCCCCTGTGTGCCTAAACAGTGGAAACCCCCCACAAGTAACCCCATTTTGGAAACTAGACCCCCCAAGGAACTTATCTAGATGTGTGGTGAGAGCTTTGAACCCCCAAGGGCTTCACAGAAGGTTATAACGTAGAGCTGTAAAATTAAAAAATCATATCTTTTCCACTAAAATGATCTTTCCACCCCCAATTTTTATTTTCCAAAGGGTAAAAGGACCCCAAAAGTTATTGTGCAATTTGTCCGGAGTACGCTTATACCCCATATGTGGGGGTAAACCACTATTTGGGCGCATGGCAGAGCTTGGAAGGGAAGCAGCGCCATTTGACTTTTTTGGCTGGAATTGAGATTGGACGCCATGTCGCATTTGGAGAGCCCCTGTGTGCCTAAACAGTGGAAACCCCCCACAAGTAACCCCATTTTGGAAACTAGACCCCCCAAGGAACTTATCTAGATGTGTGGTGAAAGCTTTGAACCCCCAAGGGCTTCACAGAAGGTTATAACGTAGAGCAGTAAAATTAAAAAATCATATCTTTTCCACAAAAATGATCTTTCCACCCCCAATTGTTATTTTCCAAAGGGTAACAGGACCCCAAAAGTTATTGTGCAATTTGTCCTGAGTACGCTGATACCCCATATGTGGGGGTAAACCACTATTTTGACGCATGGCAGAGCTAGAAAGGGAAGGAGCGCCTTTTTCAAATGCAGATTTTGATGGAATGGTCTGCGGGTGTCATGTCACGTTTGGAAAGCCCCTGATGTCCTAAACAGTAGAAACCCCCCCACAAGTGACTCCATTTTGGAAACTAGACCCCCCAAGGAACTTATCTAGATGTGTGGTGAGCACTTTGAACCCCCAAGTGCTTCACAGAAGTTTATAACGTAGAGCCGTGAAAATAAAAATATCATATTTTTTTCCACAAAAATAATCTTTTTGCCCTCAAATTTTTATTTTTATAAGGGTAACAGGAGAAATAGGACCCCAAAAGCTATTGTGCAATTTGTCCTGAGTACGCTGATATCCCATATGTGGGGGGGAACCACTATTTTGATGCATGGCAGAGCTCGGAAGGGAAGGAGCACCATTTTTAAATGCAGATTTTGATGGAATGGTCTGCGGGTGTCATGTCACGTTTGGAAAGCCCCTGATGTGCCTAAACAGTAGAAACCCCCCACAAGTGACTCCATTTTGGAAACTAGACCCCCCCAAGGAACTTATCTAGATGTGTGGTGAGCACTTTGAACCCCCAAGTGCTTCACAGAAGTTTATAACGTAGAGCCGTGAAAATAAAAATATCATATTTTTTTCCACAAAAATAATCTTTTGCCCCCAAATTTTTATTTTTATAAGGGTAACAGGAGAAATAGGATCCCAAAAGCTATTGTGCAATTTGTCCTGAGTACGCTGATATCCCATATGTGGGGGGGAACCACTATTTGGACGCATGGCAGAGCTCGGAAGGGAAGGAGCACCGTTTTTAAATGCAGATTTTGATGGAATGGTCTGCGGGTGTCATGTCACGTTTGGAAAGCCCCTGATGTGCCTAAACAGTAGAAACCCCCCACAAGTGACTCCATTTTGGAAACTAGACCCCCCCAAGGAACTTATCTAGATGTGTGGTGAGCACTTTGAACCCCCAAGTGCTTCACAGAAGTTTATAACGTAGAGCCGTGAAAATAAAAATATCATATTTTTTTCCACAAAAATAATCTTTTTGCCCCAAATTTTTATTTTTCTAAGGGTAACAGGAGAAATAGGACCCAAAAGCTATTGTGCACTTTGTCCTGAGTACGCTGATACCCCATATGTAGGGGGGAACCACTGTGATCGCCTTACTGCGATCTTTGGGAGGCACAATGAACAAATCCACAAAAGGTGAAGAATTGGTTTTCTTTTTTGCGCCGTTCCTCGTGCGGTATTAGTGATTAGGCGACTTTATTCCTCGGATCAGTGCGATTACAGCGATACCAGATTTATACTCTTTTTTTCATGTTTAGCTTCTGTCACACACTAAAAGATGCTTTTTTTTTTGAATAATTTTTTGTAAGAAATTTTTGCATCGCCGTATTTTGAGAGCTATAATTTTTCCATATTTCGGCCGACAGAGTTATCTATGGGCTTATTTTTTGCGGGACGAGCTGACGTTTTTATTGGTACCATATTCAGGCACATAACGTTTTTTGATCGTTTCCTATTCCGATTTTTGTGGTATCAGAATGAACAAAAACCAGCAATTCAGGAATTGTTTTTTTTTTTTTTTTTCCTCCATTCCGTGTGTGGTAAAATTGATAAAGCAGATTTATTCTTCGGGTCACTACGGTTACGGCGATTCCTCATTTATATATTTTTTTTTTTATGTTTTGGCGTTTTTTACACAATAAAAAATTTTATAGAAAAAATAATTATTTTTGCATCAGTTTATTCCGCGAGCTATAACTTTTTTTACTTTTTCGCTGATGATGCTGTATAGCGGCTTGTTTTTTGCGGGACAAGATGACGTTTTCAGCGGTACCATGATTATTTATATCTGACTTTTTGATCGTGTGTTATTGCACTTTTTCCAAGCGGTATAATGATACCGCTTGGAAAAAGTATAATTTACTACTTTTTTGTGTTTTTTTTTTTTTTTACGGCTTTCACTGAAGGGGTTAACTAGGGTTACGCTTTTATAGATGGGATTTTTACGGACGTGGCGATACCAAACATGTGTATGTTTTTTGTTTTTTTATTTTTTTTATTACATAAAAATGTGTATTTTTTAGGGGATTTTTTTTTAATTATTTTTTAATATTTTTTTTACAATTTTTTTTTAAAAAATGATTTTTTTAAACTTGTCCCTTTATGGGACTTTCACTTTTTTTACTTTTTATTGCAGTTACAATGCATTGCAATGCTCTGGCATTGCAATGCATTGCAACTATAGTGGAAGCTGCTGTGACAATGATCACAGCAGCTTTCCGTAGCTAGATGACCCGGGGTTGTCATGACAACCCCCGGGTCATCAAGGCAGAGATCGGGCCCTGCAGGGCGCCGATCTGAGGCAGAGGGAGCTCCCGACCCTCTGCCTCCCCCCTGAGCTCTGCGATCGCGCTGGATCGCAGCAGTCAGGGGGTTAACAGCCAGGGGCGGTGGGGGCTCCGCTCCTGGCTGTCAGTGCAGGAAGCCTGGCCACTGCAGCGCCGGCTCCTGCACTGATCGCGCTGGGGAAGCTGAAATTTCAGCTTCTCCTGCGCTATCGTTGCTGTGTTTGGTCAGTCAGATTGACTGACCAAGCACAGCGCTGTAGGTGCGGGGACCGATGGCAAAGGTCCCCGCACCGCTTGCCGTGCCTGTTAGCTGTCTGTGACAGCTGTCGGCACTGATCTACCACTGCGTGTTTACACGCAGTGGTAGATCAAAGCCATGACGTGCAGAGTCCGTCCTGGTGCCGGAACTGGCACCTTGCCATGACGGACTCTGCACGTCAGTGGACATTAAGGGGTTAACACTTATTCTGTGTGTTATATATCTATCTTTTATATTATGACATGTCAGTGTGATTTTACTGTATAGCCGCATATGAATTGCAGGCTTTCATTAGCAGATGGAAGGAAGAGAGACACACTAGTCATTACTAGTGGGTAGGCGGAGCCCAGATAGGATTGACACCTCAGATTAAAAAGAGTGTTGACCGGCCCCTCCAGCTCGGGCTCCTCCAACTCCAGCTTCTCCAGTCTAAAATTTGAGGTCTCAGAGGATGGTCGCTGCTGAAGCAGCTCCTCAGAAGATCTTATTATTTTTATCGGACAGAGACTTGGACTCAGGGTCTAGAGGTCTCAGGGGTCTCAGCGCTGCTGGACCCCCACCTCTCCCTTGGCGGATCTGTATTACCCTGTATGGTGGTCCCTGCAGAACCCTGCCGGCCCGGGGGGATGAGGATGGCTTCCCTGGCGGGGACGCAAACCGCGCTGCAGGGGTCACTGCGTTCCCCGCCCTGGGGGGAAGCAATGGGCATAGCGCCACAAATCCCTGGGGGTCCCTGTGGCGCTCAGCTGGGTGAGTACTCAACATGTTAATGTGTTTTGAATGCTTCAGCGACTGCTGCGGCAGCCGCTGTTACATGTATACATGTCGGTGACTGGTGTTTTTTGTCCGCAGGTAAATGCCTGCAGGACATAGGAGCGGGGGAGAGAGGAGTTGCGCTCCTTTTTATTAGAATTTTCACGCCGCTCTGAGCGCGCGCTTTACTGCTGTCTCCATTTCCGGCTTCTCTCATGGAGCACATCGGAGGCACAGCGTGGCGGCCATTACTGAAGCAGGCTGAAAGCTTCCTCGGGCCTTTCACTCCTCCCCTCCCGGCAAGACGCTACACCGTGACCAGCTGGGTGAGTCGCTTCTACCCGTCTGGGCAGAAGCTTAACCCCCTCACCCCCACAGCGCGGGTGCCTTTCTGAAGCACAAATGAGTGGCAGATAGCACTGTCCTGCAGCTTTTATTCCAGAAGAGAGCTCGCACACCCTTTCCATTAAAGAGGTTGTGGGGAGTCTGCGACATTAATGCCACCATACGTTCCCGCTAACGATCCCGATAACGACGCATACTAATGCGATCGTTTGTGTGATCGTTTTAATGTCGCTAGTAGCTGACAATCTGGGCGATCTCCTTTACGAATTTGGCGGTCATTGCGATGTACAAAACACGCAATTTTTTAGCGATCTCGTTGAACGTTCTTGTTTAGTGTGGCATAGCTGCCCTGCAGCTGCTGCCTTATAAGAGGCACTTGGGGCTCGCACACCCTTTTCATTATCAAGGTTGTGGGGAGTCTGCTACTTTAACCCCTTCTTAGGCGGTTAACTCTTAATGGGGGACAGCTGGGGTAACTCTCTCTTTAAGAGTTTTAACCCTTCAGCGTTCGTTTTTTTTTTTTCTTTAAAAAACACACTGTTCTAGTTACTGACAGGTTTAACCTGCCATATACTGTGCACGTTTCCCAGATCCGCTAAGGATCAGTCTCGCGTATCTGACACGCAGACCTCGACGGCGTCATGCGCAGCGCTCGGAGGTTCCAGTGGTGTCAAAATGGAGGCCCTCGCTAGTTTCTATTGATGGCCTGTCTGACCTTCTAGGTTATTGGGTGTCAGCTAGATCCTCTCAAGGAAGCGACACAAGCCGGTGCCTTCCTTCCCGCGTAACGAAGATGTCCGATTCGGACAAGGAGGATCGGCAGGGACACTCTGCCTCTCTTTTGGGCCGTACAGAGGCTTTTATTGGAGCCATGAGGGCGTTACAGTTACCGGAGGAGGTAACTAGACGTCCTGGTAATTCGGCCCGGATGTTTCAGGAGTCGCATAGGTCGCGATCAGCTTTACAACGTTTTCAGGCACTGTATCCATGTTCTACGGAGTTGATTGATAATTGGATCCCTTCTCCTGAAGTGGATGTCCCTTTATCCCAGCTTAGCAAATCTGCCTGTTAAAGAGAAGGCGAGTCTGCAGGACCCACTGGAAAGAAAAACGGAGATGGCAGCAATATCCATCTGCGAGGCTGCGGGTCATGGATTCAGTACTAAGGATCCATGTGTGCTTGTAAAGCTTCCCTGAGCCGGTTGGACCGTTTACGGACGGCGTGGCAAGATGGATCCCCACTATCGAGGTAGATGGGCTTTTCATGGAGGATACTGCGTCACTGCTATCCAGGGCGCAATCCTCGGCAGTCACAGTCAGAAGAGCACTGTGGCTTAGACAGTGGACTGGGGACGCGGTTTCCAAGCAGGGTATGCTATCTTTAGCTTACAAGGTGGTCAGCCTTTGGATCTGACCTCACGGAGCTGATTGCCAAGGCAAGGCAAAAGAAACAGCTTTACCGCAGCGCAGAGCTGTGACTTCTGCGTCTGGCAGGACTAGTGCCGGTAGTTGTTGGCGGTCCTTTCGGTCCAGGGGATGATTCGGTCATCACGTTGTCCCTCTTTTTTAAAAAAAAAAAAAAAAAAAAAAGAATTTTCAGAAATTCCGCATTCCCTGGAAACAGAACTTCCGTTAAGACAAGCGGGAAGCTAGAAAAAAGCCCGCTAAGGCGGACTGACGCCTGGGTCTCACTCGAGCGCTCTCGAGTGGGGGGTCGTTTACTCCAATTCAAACCGATTTGGGCTTCCCACGTGTCGGACGCCTGGGTGACACAGGTTGTGTTGGCAGGCTACTTCATAGAGTTCCTTCTCGACCCCCAGACACGAGTTTTTTTGCCACTCTACTGCGGGAGGTAGATTCCTTTCTGCAGAAAGGTGTGGTGGTGCCGGTTCCGCCGGAGGGCCGGGGAAGAGGGTTTTATTCTAACCTCTTTGTGGTCCCCAAAAATGAGGGCAAATTTCGGCCCATTCTGGATCAAAAGATTGAATCGGCATGTCCACGCCAGGAAATTCCGCATGAAGTCGCTTCGCTCCGTTTTGGCGGTCCTGTCGCAGAACGCTTTTTTGGTGTCAATCGACATTCACAACGCTTATTTGCACTTTCCAATCTGAGGACCATTACCAGTTTGTGGCTCTGCCATTCGGGTTGGCCTCAGCGCCCAGAATTTTTACAAAAATTCTGGCGCCTCTCATGGCAATTCTTCGAAGACAGGGGGTTTCGATTCTTCCCTACCTGGACGATCTTTTGATGTGGCGTCCTCAAAGGAGGAGGCAGTGACTGCTCGCAATCTATCCCTTCAGCTCCTGGAGGACTTCGGGTGGCTGATCAGTTGGGAGACTGGTACCGTCGCAGTCAATCCTGTTTTTGGGGTTGCATTTCGACACGGTACGAGCAGTGGTGTCTCTGCCTCCAGACAAGCAAGCATGTCTCATTCGACATGTACAGGTTATGAAGTCTTCGACAGCGATGTCCCTTCAAAGGTGTATGCGCCTTCTGGGTTTGATGGTGGTCCATGGAGGCACTTCCGTTTGCTCAGTTTCATTCCAGGGCCTTCCAAAGGCTCAGTCTGAGCCGTTGGCGATCGCAGGCTTCGCTGGATTGCAGTGTCATCATCTCCCACAGGGTACGAGAGTCTCTAGGATGGTGGTTACGTCCGGAAGCGTTATCCCTGGGGAAGTCCTTCCTCTCTCTGAGGTGGTCAGTCATAACCACCGATGCCAGCTTGACGGGCTGGGGAGGTGTCTGGAACGATCTCTGGATTCAGGGAGTATTGTTGTCGGAGGAGTCTGTCCTGCCGATCAACATCCTGGAATTGAGGGCGATTTTCCTTTGCCTCCAACACTGGACGGTCCCTTTAAGCGGTCTGCCAGTCCGAGTGCAGACAGCCAATGCGACGGCGGTCCGTATATGAACATCTAGGCGGGACAAGGAGTTCCAGGCTCATGGTGGAGGTATCTCGGCGTTTGGCGGCGTGGCTCTTGAGACCGAAATATTGACCGTCAAGGTTTTTCAGCCAAAGTCATTGCCACTTTGCGGGCTGCCAGAGGTCCGGCTAATACTAGGATTTATCACAGTCTTGGGAAGCCTTCTTTTTGTGGTGTTCGGTTTCTTCAAGGAACCCGAGATTCTTTCCATTCCCAATTTGTTGGCCTTTTGCAACGGGCTGGACAAGGTTTTGGCAGTTAGCACTCTGAAGGGTCGGGTTTCTGCCCTGTCTTTGCCTTTCGAAAGACTATCGCTTCGCGTAGGGATGTACGTTCCTTTTTTCGTGGAGTAACCCGTCAGTTTCCGCCGCGGAAGGCGCCTGTGTCTCCTTGACGCTCAACCTTGTCTTGGAGGCTCTTCAGCATGGGCCTTTTGAGCCTATGAACTCTGCTAACCTTTTCTTTACTTTCTTGGAAGGTTGCCTTCCTAGTGGCGGTCACCCCTTTGAGAAGGGTTTCTGAGTTGGCGGCTCTTTCCTGCTCGCCTCCCTTCCTGGAGTTTTAACCCGGATCGAGTAGTGCTTCCCCTACCTAAGGTGGTGTCGCAATTTCATGTTAACCAGGATATTGGTTTGCCCTCGCTTTGCCCGGCCCGAGAAATGCAAAGGAACGGGCCTTGCACACATTGGATTTAGTGCGGGCCTTGAAGTTCTATTTGTTTGTTACTCAAGGTTTTCGGAAGTCAGACTCTTGTTTGTGATTCCAGCAGGTCGTCGGCGTGGTCAACGAGCTTCCAAGGACTCTTAGCTCGTTGGATTCGGTCGGCCATTTTGGAGGCTTACCGACTTAAAGGCGAACCTTGCCCGATTAGGATTCGGGCTCACTCCACGAGGGCTGTGGCTTCATCGTGGGCCTTTCATCAAGGGGCCTCGGCAGCTCAGCTCTGCCGAGCGGCGACCTGGCGTTCCGTCCACACGTTTACAAAGTTTTATAAGGTGGACGTCAGTGCTTCCGCTAATGCGGCCTTAGGACGTAGGGTCCTGCAGGCGGCCTTAGTTTAAAGTTCTAGTTAACTTGTATTTGGCGCCGGTTTGCGCATTTATCTAGGTTGTTGGGATTCTGCCTCTTTGTTTTTTTTTCCCACCCTTAGTTTTTGGACTGCTTTGGGACGTCCCACTAGTAATGACTAGTGTGTCTCTCTTCCTTCCATCTGCTGCTGAAAGATGGATTTTGGTAAGAACTTACCTGTAAAATCCTTTTCAGCGAAGGAAGGAAGAGAGACACAGCTCCCTCCCATGGCAGAAGTGTGTTGTTGTTTTCAGATGCGGCGTGACCCTTCTCTGATAGCGATTATCTGGGCTGAGGTCGGCGCGCTAGGGCTCTGTTCCAGCATCGCCAGCTCATCGCAGTGGTCAGGTCCAGTGAGTAGTACCTGGAACTGTGTGGTTTCTTCCTGTTGCATGCATAACCTGTATTCTTGTCTTTTCTCTGAAGTCCTTCAGAAGGGGTTATGTTGCTCCGCTGGTGATATTGGCTCTTCCTTAGCTTGGTACGACTGGGAGAAGCTGGAGTAGGAGGAGCCCGAGCTGGAGGGGCCGGTCAACACTCTTTTTAATCTGAGGTGTCAATCCTATCTGGGCTCCGCCTACCCACTAGTAATGACTAGTGTGTCTCTCTTCCTTCCTTCGCTGAAAAGGATTTTACAGGTAAGTTCTTACCAAAATCCGTCTTTTCAAAGGATACCAGTGCGTAAAAATTGGACAGCACTCTCATGGTGTGAGTGCTGTGCATTTTTTTTTTCTCGCACCCATTGACTTGCACTGGTGAGTCTCGTCCGAGATCTGCAGCAATACGCAGCATGCTGCGTTTTTTTTCTTAGTCCGATTTCAGCTGAGAAAAAAAATCGCAGATGAGATATCACCTATTGAATAACAATTGGTCCGAGTGCAATTCGATTTTTTGCACTCGTCCGTATTTCTCGCCTTTAGGCTCATACCCATCACTGAAAGAAAAAAAAAAAAGGTCCGATATCGGTCCTGACAGTGGGACAAGTGTCATGCGACTTTCATGCGAGTACAATGCGATTTTTATCACCTAGCATCCGATTGACATTCGACTGCGATCCGATTGCAATGCGATTTTTAACATGAGCTTATACATATTGTAATTTTCTGTCATTTACACTGTTTTCCAAGGAAATATTC
>JARQOD010000005.1:197991238-198034945 GCA_033576555.1 Oophaga sylvatica | reverse complement strand
CAACCCAGAGTTTGATGGAAAGAAAGCAATGAGAATTGTTTTTCTTACAACTCAGCTGGGACACCGCTGAGGAAACTTGAAAAATGGCAGCGTTTACACAGTCAACGTCCTCAGAGGTAACGGAGTTTAAGTCCGAGAAATCAAGATCTGTTGCTGCAGATCTCTCTGGAGCCTGAGGCTCGGACCTGACAGATCCCCTCTCGCAACACTCACAATGAATGAGTGCTGCAGTAGTCTTACGAGAACGGCTGGGGCAGTTTATAATGAAGTGCCCTGACTTACCACAATAGAAACATAGATTCTCCTTAAAACGATGTTCCTTGCGTGCATCACTAACCCGTCGCTGTAAAGAGTCTACCTGCATGGGTTCAGGTTCAGGTTCCCGTGTAATCCTACTCAAAGGTTCCTTAGCTGGAGAGGAAGGTAGGAAAAGGTTAGTACGATTGCTTTCGAACCATCTCTCTTGCCTGCGTTCAGTCAGACGAGTATCAATACGGATGCAGTAGTTAATAAAGTCACCTAACGCAGTGGGAGGGTCGGCACGAGCAAGTTCATCCTTAATCAGTGGAGATAACCCCTTTCGAAAAATAGATTTTTTGGCGGAACTGTCCCAGGTGGTATCAAGGGCCCATCTCCTGAAATCCAAGGCATATTCAGCTACCGAGTGCTTACCTTGGCGCAAAGCTAACATGGCTGCTTCAGCTGTTGCACCTCGATTGGGGTCATCAAACACCTGCCCCATGGCTGAAATAAAATCATCAAGGTGATTCAAACAATCATCCTCAGTCTCAATCAGAGGGTTTGCCCACATTAAAGCCTTGTTGGTAAGCAACATAATTATAGTAAGCACCTTAGATCGTTCAGTGGGAAATTGTGAAGCATGTGCAGAAAAAAAAAGATTGCATTGATTAATAAATCCCTGAATTTCTCACGTTCACCGCCAAAACGAAAAGGGGGCAACTTGGGAATCCCAGCACTCGGGGCTGCGGCAGGAGCCTGGACTCGCCCCTCTAGAACCTCAATCCTGGCTCGCAAATCCTGGGTAGTCTGTCCAACCACTTGCAAATTGTGATTATTGAGGTCCTGTAGATTTGTAAAACGGGTCTTTATATTCTGCAAATCTGCAGGGATATTATCAGTCACTCCGCAAAGTTCCTTTATGCGGGCCTCCATTTTCCAGATCTTTTAAGACAGGATTACTGGAAGAAGAGGAGAGAAAAAAAAAACAATAGTGTTCACCTGTGGCAACACTGCAGAGAGGAAAAAAAATTAAGGGAACTGCTCACCTGGAATGGTTGTGAGAAGTCACAACCACTGTCATCACAGAAAGTTCAACCGGACATCTGATATCCACAGTTACAGCAGACAAAAAAGAGAAAAGAAAGGAAAAAAAAAAAAACAATAGTGTTTACCTGTGGTAACACTGCAAAAAGAAAAAACTTAAGGGAATTTCTCACCTGGAATGGTTGTGAGAAGTCACAACCACTGTCATCACAGAAAGTACAACCGGACGTCTGATATCCACAGTACAGCAGACACAGCCTTCCAGACCCAGCAGACACTAACGTTTTGGCTTCAGAATCTTGTAATGTATGTAGTACAGTTCATATAGCGTCTTGTGCTTGGGTGCGATGAAAACACAGGAGTCACAGGTTTGATATAGAAAAGTCCTGTATTACTTCATACAAGTTGGCAGAAATAGTCACACAGTTTGCAGACACAGAAACAGGAGACACAGCAGGCCAGAGTAATCCAAGCTCAGCAATCACTCTCCAATACAGATTCAGGATCTTCTTCTCTGTTACCGTAAGTCCATGCAAACGTGGGTCTTTCAAAGAGCAGGGTTCAGAGTCCACAAGTGCTTCAGAGTTCCTCAGTAGGAATAGCTGGAGTACAAGGTCCAAGGCTTACAGGAGTCAAGTTACAGGTTCACTGCAGGCTAAATTCTGAAGCACTGATTGCTCAGCTGTGGCTGCTTAAGAAGCAAAGGAGAGAATCAGGGCGGGAACATGCAAGCTGGAAACTCCATTTTGACTGAGGGCAAGATAGCTGCAGCAAGACAGAAAGTAAAATGGCTGACGAACAAACTGAGTTTCAGGAATATATACATAGAACCTTACAGCTGAACTTTTAAATTCCTATTTTGCATCTGTTTTCTCTCAGAAAGGAAATGAAACATCAACTGATCTTCACTGTCCTAATAAAGGAATAGAAGAATCCAGGATATCTATAAACAGAAAGACAGTGAGGAAACACTTACAGTCATGGCCAAAAGTTTTGAGAATGACACAAATATTATATTTTCACATGATCTGCTGCCCTCTGGTTTTTATGTGTGTTTGACAGATGTTTTTATCATAGACAGAAATATAATAATTGCAAACATATGAGTAACAAAAGCTTATATTGACAGTTAGAATGAGTTAATGCAGCAAGTCAATATTTGCAGTGTTGACCCTTCTTCAGGACCTCTGCAATTCTCCCTGGCATGCTCTCAATCAACTTCTGGACCAAATCCTGACTGATAGCAGTCCATTCTTGCACAATCAATGCTTTCATTTTGTCAGAATTTTTAGGTTTTTGTTTGTCCACCTGTCTCTTGATGATTGACCACAAGTTCTCAATGGGATTAAGATCTGGGGAGTTTCCAGGACATGGACACAAAATCTGTATGTTTTGTTCCCTGAGCCATTTAGTTATCACCTTTGCTTTATGGCAAGGTGCTCCATCATGCTGGAAAAGGCATTGTTGATCCCCAAACTGCTCTTGGAGGGTTGGGAGAAGTTGCTCTTGGAGGACATTCTGGTACCATTCTTTATTCATGGCTGTGTTTTTAGGCAAGACTGTGAGAGAGCCGATTCCCTTGGCTGAGAAGCAACCGCACACATGAATGGTTTCAGGATGCTTAACAGTTGGCATGAGACAAGACTGGTGGTAGCGCTCACCTTGTCTTCTCCGAATGAGGCATTTTCCTGATGTCCCAAACAATCGAAAAGGGGATTCATCAGAGAAAATAACTTTACCCCAGTCCTCAGCAGTCTACTGCCTGTACCTTTTGCAGAATATCAGTCTGTCCATGATGTTTTTTCTGGAGAGAAGTGGCTTCTTTGCTGCCCTCCTTGAGACCAGGCCTTGCTCCAAGAGTCTCCTCCTCACAGTGCGTGCAGATGCACTCACACCTGCCTGCTGCCATTCCTGAGCAAGCTCTGCACTGCTGGTAGCCCGATCCCGCAGCTGAAACACTTTTAAGAGACGGTCCTGGCGCTTTCTTGGCTTTCTTGGGCGCCCTGGAGCCTTTTTGGCAACAATGGAACCTCTCTCCTTGAAGTTCTTGATGATGCGATAGATTGTTGACTGAGGTGCAATCTTTCTAGCTGCGATACTCTTCCCTGTTAGGCCATTTTTGTGCATTGCAATGATGACTGCACGTGTTTCTTTAGAGATAACCATGATTAACAGAAGAGAAACAATGATGCCAAGCACCAGCCTCCTTTTAAAGTGTCCAATGGTGTCATTCTTACTTAATCATGACAGATTGATCTCCAGCCATGTCCTCATCAACACCCACACCTGTGTTAATGGAGCAATCACTGAAAAGAGGTTAGCTGGTCCTTTTAAGGCAGGGCTGCAATGATGTTGAAATGTGTTTTGGGGGATAAAGTTCATTTTCTAGCCAAATATTGACTTTGCAAGTAATTGCTGTTAAGCTGATCACTCTTTATAACATTCTGGAGTATATGCAAATTGCCATTAGAAAAAGTGAAGCAGTAGACTTTGTAAAAATTAATATTTGTGTCATTCTCAAAACTTTTGGCCATGACTGTAGCTAACCTAAATGAATTCAAGTCCAGCGTCAAACACGCAGCAATTACTGAGTGTTTCCTAACCGTGGAAACACACCCTAAGATTGCATATGAACGGCCACAGACACAGTGTTAAAAATGATTTTTTTTAACCCCTTGACTTCTGAGGTCTTAAAAGCATGCCTTAACCCCTTTCCGACATTGGGCGTAATAGTACGCCGATGCGGGCTCCGGCGCTGAGGCCACATCATTCCTGGAAAATGTCAGCTGTTTTGAATTGCTGACATGTGCCTCTAACAGCAGCGGATAGAATCGCGATCCACCCGAGGCTGTTAACTAGGTAAATGCTGCTGTCAAACTCTGACAGCGGCAGTTAACATGCACTTCCGCAAGTGTGATGGAAATCCCGCCCATCGGCGCCCATGTCACATGACCGTGGGTCGCCAATTGGTTGGCATGACAACCAGAGGTCTCCAGCAGTTATGATTGTAACTGCCGGATTGCCGTGAGCACCGCCCGGTGGTCGGAGCTCATAGCAAGTCAGCAATTCTGCTAGATACAGGCGATCTGATCATCTCCTGTATGTTGCAGAGCCGATCGGGTTATGGCAGCTTCTAGTTTCCCATGGAGACTATTGAAGCATACCAAAAGTAAAAAAAAAAAAAAAGTTTTTAAAAATATTAAAAAAATAAAAAATATATGAAAGTTCAAATCACCCCCCTTTCACCCCATTCAAAATAAAACAATAAAAAAATCAAACATACATATGTTTAGTATTGCCGCTTTTAGAATAGTCTGATCTATCAATATAAAAAAAAATTAACCCAATTGCTAAACGGCGTATTGAGAAAAAGTCAAATCGCCAGAATTACTTTTTTTTGGTCGCCGCAACATTGCATTAAAAATGCAATAACGGGCGATCAAAAGATCGTATCTGCGCCAAAATGTCAGCTCAGCGTAAAAAAAATATGCCCTCAACCAATCCGAAATCACGAAAAAAGGAGACGCTACGGGTATCGGAAAATGGCACTATTTTTATTTTTTTTACCAAACTTTGGAATTTTTTTCACCACTTAGATAAAAAAGAACCTAGATATGTTTGGTGTCTATGAACTTGTAATGACCTGGAGAATCATAATAGCAGGTCACTTTTAGCATTTAGAGAACATAGTAAAAAAGCAAAGCAAAAACCATGGTGGAATTGCACTTTTTCTCCATTTCACCGCAGATAACCAGCAAAATTTGGGTCAAAACCCACAAACTCTCACAATTATCGGATATCAGCAAAGAGAAAATATTAAAACATAACTTTTAATTAAATAAAATAAAAGCTACCTCTCAGAAAAAAGTGACAGTGCATGGTAATATCATTAAAACTCACACTTTTTAACTTGTAGTGTTGTACAAGGAAGTCTGGATGCATATATCATCCACTTCTTTGCCTAATAGTACATACAACGGATCCCAGTTCTGAATACCATTAAGACTAGATTCATGCAATAGATTACTGTGATCAAGAGATTTATAAGACAAAAAACACTTAGAGTAGTATAAGAAATTATGGGTAAACAATCAATCATTCTCTAGTTGGTTAAAGGCAAAGAAAAGTCACAGTAAATAATGTGGACATCAAACAAAAAATGAGAGAAAATCCATAACAATTCAAAATAAATATAATATGGAACAATCTCACCAATATGTTGAAAAAGCATCAGCTGTTGGTTTCATCCTCAAACAGCAAAGCTTCATGGAGAGGGATGGGGTACACCAGTCCTATTGAGCCCTGTAAAGGCTAGCATAATCCTGAACCCTAAGACTCCCGCCCTTACAAGGGCAGTCCACATCTGACCCTTACAATAAATAGCCCTATATTGTCCCTGTGCATCCCAATGCGTTTCATCATCCTGTGAATCTTCAGGGGACCTATCGACACATCATGGATATATTGCTATTATAGAAAAAAAGGGAAATCACTCCCAGGCTTTTCCTATGCTTGTGAGGTTACCGCGCCCGGTGTGAATGCCTATATAAAGCCTATTGTGGATTGGCAAGGTTAAGAAACATCCAATTAAAATGATTCACCCATCCATATCAAAACGCCCTCCTAAGTTGTGATTAAGCTTTATAGCACATGTTCCTAAGATGGCACCGCCAGAGATGCCCACACCATGCCGGAAGGGACCTTTGGAACGCAAGCTTACAGCTACATGCGTAAGTTCCGGTTTCTCGCATCGGAATTGAAGAGTGCTTCACCACATACGAGCGTGGGCAATGCAGTGCGCCCAACAAATCTCCCATACGAACAACATGGAGCAATAGTTAGAGTTCCGGATAAAGTATAAAGGAATAATAGTTCTAAGTTAATAAATAATAAATGAATGTAGCGACCTAATGGTAATTTGGAGCTAGAAGTACTTGATATTATTTACTCCAGCTACATGTATTTATTTAGAATCAAAATATGGATTCAAATCCCACAAAGATCTATTAGTGGGACCAATTATAAATGTGAATTGATGGGTGAATGCTAGTATTTCAGAATTAGGACTACAGGTAGCTACTCATACAAAGCCAGGTATTAACAGTCTGTTGGCTAAATAGGACAAAATCAGACCAATCATTTGAAAGTATATTATATAAAACAGCTGTAGTTTAATTGTTCATTGAGGCCTGCTGGGGCCACAGTATTCAAAATGAAAATCCACCTAGTTTCCTTTTGTAATATTAGTTTATCCCAATTACCACCCCTTGATGGTTTGGCTACTTTCTCGATGCCCATAAATTTAATGGAGTCAGTATTGCCCCCTTGACAGATATTTACATGTCGTGCAATAGGGGGGTCTCCCTCTTATGGGTAATGTCTCCGATGTGCTCACCAATTCTGCGTTTAAACTCTTCAATTGTTCTACCCACATATTCTTTCCCACAGTTGCAAGTAGCCTTATAGATCACACCTTTGCTACTGCAATTAATGAATTCGCTGATGCTGAATTGTATTCCGGTGACATTACTATTAAACCTGTTTCCTGGGTTAATGTGGGAGAAAGCAGTGCAGTGACCACATCTAAAACATACCTTAGTGTCACTCGATAACCACGTACTTAAGGTAGGTATTTTAAAATGACTTTTTACAAGTCTATCTCTCAGCTAACGACCCTTTCTCTGTGATTAATGGTCGTTCCGTGAGTTCTTTCCCAATGTCGGCATCCATTAACAAAATGGACCAGTGTTTAGTTAAGATATTTCGTACTTCTTGTGCTCCATTATCAAATGTGGTAATTAGTCTAATTTTCCCTTTATTGGATGCTCTTTCAGTGGGTCTCAATAGCTCTGACCTATTTTTACATTTGGCCTCTTTGTAGGCCGTTTAAGGACATCAGGAGGGTACTCTCTCTCCAAAAATCTATTACGGAGATCTCGTGCTTGACTTTCAAAAGATTCCTCCGTAGAACAATTTCTGCGTACCTTGAGGTACTGGCCCTTTGGTATACCTCTTTTCAAATGTTTGGGATGGTTACTTTCCCATTTGAGTAACGAGTTGGTTGCAGTGGATTTTCTATAAGTGCAGTGGTGAGTGCACCATCATCATTTTTTCTGATCAGTATATCCAGGAATGTCATGGAGAAAGATTGCACTTTTTTTTGCAATTTCACTGCACTTGGATTTTTTTTTCTCCATTTTCCAGTACACAATATGTTAAAACCAATCGCGTCGTTCAAAAGTACAACTTGTCCTGGAAAAATCAAGTCCTACATGGCCATATTGACCGAAAAATAAAAAAGTTATGGCAATGGGAAGAAGAGAGCAAAAAGATAAAAACGAAAATACCTTTGGTCATGAAGGGGTTAGGCAAAGTCTATTCAGACATTCAGTGATGAAATATACCGTATTTTTCGGATTATGATGAGTCGCACGAACCAGGGCTTATGGGGTACTCGGCACC
Organism: Oophaga sylvatica; assembly: GCA_033576555.1. Taxonomy (NCBI): domain Eukaryota; kingdom Metazoa; phylum Chordata; class Amphibia; order Anura; family Dendrobatidae; genus Oophaga; species Oophaga sylvatica. Next base: position 198,027,199 of record JARQOD010000005.1, on the reverse strand, counting down.
GAGCCCGTTCACTTCAATGGGGGAGAGGTCACGGGTAGCGCAGCTCGGTCCGTTGCCCTGGGCGCTCATTCAAGGGGGAATATTTACAGGGGATTTAGAAATGTTCGTGACGCCACCTGTGGTTTCTGATCAGGGTGACCAGCGCTGCAGGGTGAATCCTCTGAGGGGTTGTTACTGGGCAGCAAGGTGTTAAGTCTCCCACAGGCGAGACTAATTCCTCGAGGTATATGGCGGTGCAGGGGTGCAAGCAATAAGGCAGACACACACAAGTCAGTCTCTTTCCATACCTTTACTCGTGATGGTTGCAGGCATGTCCCGGGAAGCTGCTCAGGGTGGAGGATGCACGTCCAGTAATCACTGTGTAGGGTTAAGGCCTCCTTACTTCCCGATGTGTGTGGGTTTCTAACTTGCATGAAGCTAAGTTTAACTCCTTCTCCTTGCTACGCCCGGCTGATCTTGTGATGAGGTCTTTTTGTGGACAGAACAGTGTCTCTATGGCGGTACCTGCCAGACCCCCGTCTTCCTGACCCCGGTTACGTATCAGCACTGAAGGGCCCCTCTGCGACTTGAAGTCCAGAGTCTCCGGTTTTTCCCACTAGCTGTGAAGATGCTAGCAAGCTCGGACCCGGTGTCCGGTTGTGCAGAGTGGAGGATAAGCTATCGTCGCTATTTCTCCTCAGTCACTCTCTCCCTTTTGTCCACTCGCCTGTCGTCCTATGCACACCTTAATATAAGCACAGGCAGCAGTAGATGTAGTAGTCAGCTTCCTTCTATCCACTGGTCACTGACCGTTCCTCAGCCCTCAGGCTAATCTGACAGGAGTTTCCCCCTCACAGCTCGTCTGAGGTAACTGCGTTCTCCAAAGTAGTGTCTGCTCTCCTGAGGTAACACCAACAACTAACTAACGTTCAGCTAGACTGTCTTTATCTCACTGCTGTCTCAAGGGCTCCCTCTGGTGGAACCAGGAAAAATGTGAAGTGTTGCATGCTTATCAGGTATTTGTGAATTACCTTTCCGTGCATCCTCCAGGGAACATGTGGCACCAAACGCAGCTGGGCTACACATCCCCCCCTAGTTAATATCCGCACTCCCGGGCTGAAAAAGAAAAACAATTTTTATAACATAACAATAAACATAACTCATCCCTTGCGGGAGGTAAGGACACTTCAAACGTTACAATGTGTACAAATGGCAATAGAAAAATATCAAATACTTTCACAGTACAAATAAATACAGGATACTTGTGGAGGACCCTCACAAAACCTCCCACGGGGGTCCTGGGTGGGCTGCAGGACTTCTCTGCTGCAAACCTCACTCAAGGCCACACCATATGGGTTTTTCTTCTGAGGTAAAATGGCTTACGTAAAACCAAGATAGGGCACTGAGTGCCAACTATTTACAACACAGTTTTTGGGCTGGCAAAGTCCTCAGCCACGCAGTCCTTCAAAAAGAAACACATTTCACCTATCACATTACCCAACTAGGGTATACTACTTCAGCATGTAAACATTATCATCATATAACATTCTCAATAAAATGCAATTCTCTTCATAACTTTGTACAATTAAGTAAACCCTGTCTGGGTCATACTGGATTAATTTGCTAGGACTACTCTTGGTACCTAACAGGTAACCTTCCTTTCGTTGTGCGTACTGACCTACGTGGTGTGGTGTCAGATATAGTAGCATCTAGCCTATTTGTGCTGCGTGCCGGCAAACTGTAAATCCGCCTCCACCTCTCTAGGATCTGGCAAGCATACTAGCGACTGGGCGACGCGGTTCTGTTCTGTCAGGGGATTCTTCTTCCTGAGACCCAACATCTGAAGGTTCCACATTTTGAGATTCCATTCTTTGAGATACTACTTCTGGAGATGCTACAGGAGCAGGTTCTTCTTGAACTATTTCTTCTGCTGCGGCAACTGGCTCAACTGGACGTTGAAGCGCTTCTTGTGGTTGGTAAAATTTAAGTACTGGAATAATCACAGCGTCTCCGATACAAGGCCAATCTGCAGGAAAATCTCCTAGGTCCGTGTGTATGACTTCACCTGATTTCTCTTTTTCCATAACAAGTTCTTCCTCTGGAAGTTTTAACATGTCTGGACACAGTTTTAGGTGATCTCTGGATACCGTGGTGGTCGTTTTTCCTCCATCTTTGCTAATGGTACAGGTTTTCCTGTTGTCAAATTTGGAATTTTGCACGACATATGGCTCTTGTTCCCACTGATCATCCAATTTGTGCATTCTTCTTTTTCTTTTCGCCACGACAGCACCCACTGAGAGAGGGGATCCGCCCCTAGGAACAGGAAACCTACAGAGAGATAAAAAGGGGCGGCCCCCCTCGCTCCTCAGTTGGTTTCCTGTTCCTAAGAGAGGAACCTACTAAGAAGAGGATGCCTGGGCTAGGGAACCGCCTGCGCAGTATCTTTAAGAGCGGCAGGGGTTCCAGTACCAGAAGCAGCGTCGGGGGAGTTTTTATTCACTCCCTCCTCGACTGGGGATTACCACCTGGCAGGAACGGACACCAGGTGGTAATGCGAGGCCAGGAGCGATATAGCTCTGGCTCGCATAAATATGGCAATAAGGCTGCCCTACCTTTTTTTTTTTAATCCGGGAGCCTTGATGGGATGTGAGTCGGCGTGGAGACCGCCGCCTCTTCGGCCATAATGCGGGCATAATTGGAGTGCCGGGGCAGGAGACGCGGCGCAGGCAGAGGCGCGCGTTCAGGTGATCGCCGGAGGTAGGATTCAGTCCTCCGAGGATACCATAGAGGCAGAGAGCGGTATAGAGTGGCGCGCATGCGCTGAGGATGCAGAAACCCGGAAGTGAAGCATGACACTTCCGGGTCACCGCTAAAGAAAAAAAAAAAAAAGGGGGGTTATTTTGCGGGCAGCTGTATAAAAGCACCGCTTGTGGGACCTCCGGTGTGCAGCAATGTCAGTTCCAATTGACCCTGTGTCGCACCTGTCTGACGACATGCCTAATCCACGTCGTAGCAGCAGCAGCAGCAGCAAAAAAGGTGAAAGTGGACGCTCCAAGCGAAGTGGTTCCACTAATAGAAATGGAGAAAAATTATCTCACTCCACGCCGCAGCCAGATCCCTTGACTTCAAAGCCGGTACTGTGCTGACAAAAGCTTCACTGGGTGAGTGTTTTTTAATCACACCTGTCAAGCTGATGGCCCTTCCTCCTCTTTCTATCTATCCTTAGGCGAAAAAAACGGACAAAACCAAACATAAAGAATGTGCCCTATGCTCCCAACCCCTCCCAGACGCATATTCTAAAAGATTATGTCAGATATGCATTGGCCATACGCTCCAGGAAGAAAATTCAATTAGAACGGAGGATATTCGTTTAATGATTAGAGAAGAGCTACAGGCCCTAGGGGAGCAGGTAGTGTTACGGGAAGAAAAACCCTTAGAGAGGTCACCCCGCCTAAAGTGGGGTCTTCTTCAGACAGCGGAGAGCTAAATTCGCAAGATTCTGTGTCCTCGGAGGAGGAAGAGGAACATACATGCTTTCCAACTGATAGTATAAATAACCTGATTAAATCCATAAGAAACACTATGGGTTTGTCGGACGTTAAAGATCCCAAAACTCCCCAAGAGATTATGTTTTCAGGTCTCTCCCAACGAAAGGGTAGAGTATTTCCTATAATTCCAGCCATAAAAGATATGGTCAAAAAAGAATGGGAGAAGCAAGGGCAGAGAGGTTTTATGCCAGCGGCATCCAAAAGACGATACCCCTTCAATGATGAAGATCTAACCTCTTGGGCAAAGGCACCTAAAGTGGACGCGGCTGTAGCCTCAACTTCTCGCCGGTCCTCTCTTCCAGTGGAAGATACTGGAATGTTATCGGATCCTCTGGATCGGAAAGCAGACACACTGCTTAAAAGATCATGGGAATCATGTATAGGTGCATTCAAGCCAGCAATATCATCCACATGTACGGGTAGAGCCTTGTTAATATGGCTAGACCAGTTGGAGGACAATATAAAAAATGGCCTATCCAGAGATAAGTTATGTGCCTCCATTCCATTAATTAAAGGTGCAGCTGCCTTCTTGTCAGATGCGTCAATAGATTCTCTCCGTCTAGCAGCAAGAACGGCGGGGTTAACTAACGCAGCTAGAAGAGCGTTATGGCTAAAAGTCTGGAAGGGGGACACACACATTAAGTCTAAGCTTTGTGCTATACCCTGCCAGGGTGAGTATCTGTTTGGAGCAGTACTAGATGACATCCTAACTAAGGCAGCAGAGAGAAAGAAAGGCTTCCCTAATCCGTACGTTCCATCCTATAGGAGATCATTCAGAAAGCCAGCGTTTGGCAGAAAGAAGGACTTTAAAGCCCAGAACTCCTGGAACAATAAGGACTTCAGACCGAAAGGAAATTTATTCGGTAAACGTCCCTTTAAATCAGGAGAAAAATTCCGGTAGTGCTAATCTACCTGTTGGTGGCAGGCTTTTACATTTCTGCTATCGCTGGGAAAAGATCACTTCGAACCCCTGGGCAATTAATATTATAAAATCAGGTCTAGCTCTGGAATTTGTCCGGAATCCTCCGGACTCCTTTCTATTGACTTCCTTAAAGTCTCAATCTCAACAGGAGTCATTAGAATTAGAAATTAAAGGCCTATTACATAAAAAGGTGCTAGTAGAAGTTCCGGTTCATCAAAGAGGGAAGGGCTTTTATTCTCCCTTGTTTCTAGTGTCTAAACCAGATGGTTCATTTAGAACCATAGTAAATTTAAAGAAGCTGAATACCTTTTTGAAGGCCCGGACTTTTAAAATGGAGTCTATACGATCAGCCATTAAACTTCTATTTCCCAGATGCTACATGGCGGTCGTGGATCTCAAAGATGCGTATTACCATCTACCAATACAAATCTCGCATCAGCAGTTTCTACGAGTAGCAGTAATATTAGAAGGCCGAATCCGTCATCTCCAATTCACAGCAATGCCCTTCGGACTATCCATGGCACCCCGTGTCTTCACCAAACTAATGCTGGAGGTGATGTCATACTTGCGAATAAAGGATACCCTGGTAATCCCATATCTGGATGATATTCTAATAGTGGGAAATTCGTATCTGCAGTGTGAGCACAGACTATCTGACGTAATTTCATCTTTGCAGAAATTAGGTTGGTTGATAAACTGGGAAAAATCCAGGCTTCACCCGGTAACCTGTCAGACGTTCTTAGGCCTTCATCTGGATTCAGTAAGTCAGAGATGTCTGCTACCAGAGGCAAAGAAATTAACTGTAATCAATAAAGTACGTCTTGTGGTAAATAATCCTATAATATCACTAAGAGCAGGCATGTCCTTACTAGGATCTTTAACCTCTTGTATTCCGGCAGTCCAGTGGGCCCAATTTCATACCAGGGAATTACAAAGATTCATCCTGCAGAAAGGAGAAAGTTTACAGGGACATTTAGAAAGTATGATATCCCTGCCAACGGAGGTGGTCATTTCCCTGAGGTGGTGGCTAGATCCAGATAATCTTTCGGGAGGGGTTCCTTGGATAGTAGTCCCCTCAAACGTAGTAACCACAGATGCCAGTCCCTTGGGATGGGGAGCGCATTTAAAAGACTTTATTGTGCAGGGAAAGTGGTCTAGATCTGAGGTAGAGGACTCGTCAAATATGAGAGAATTAAAAGCTATATTCTATGCTATATATAACTTTCTTCCGCAGCTACAAGGATCTCATACAAGGATTCTATCAGACAATACCACCTCTGTAGCATACCTAAACCACCAAGGAGGAACACGATCGGTAGCGCTCATGTCTATCGCGGGAAAAATTCTAAACTTGGCAGAAAATCATCTCCTATCCCTATCAGCACTGCATGTCAGAGGGGCAGACAATATCAAAGCAGATTTTCTCAGTCGCCATACTCTACATCAGGGAGAATGGATGCTCAGTCGTCGAATCTTCAACATGATATCAGTCAGATGGGGCAAGCCAGAAATAGATCTATTTGCCACAAGGAACAACAGACAAGTCGAAAGGTTTGCTTCATTGTTCAAGATGGACAGTCCGGACATACTGGATGCTTTACAGACCCCATGGAATTTTCGCCTAGCTTATGCCTTTCCTCCAATGATGTTACTACCAATTGTCATTCGGAAAATCAGGGAGGAAGGAGCAAGAATAATTCTAATAGCTCCATTCTGGCCCAAAAGGCCATGGTTCTCATGGCTGAGGACCATGTCGGTCTCAGATCCATGGATTCTACCTTGCGACTGGGACCTTCTCTCACAAGGGCCATGTCACCACCCTCAGGTCAAAGGCCTGAGCCTCACGGCTTGGAATTTGAAAGGCAGCTATTAAAGCAAAGAGGGTTTTCAGACGGTCTAATTAATACCCTTCTGCATAGTAGAAAAGAGATTACAACTAATATATATGCCAGAATCTGGAAAAAATTCTTAACATTTCATTCGGCACACCTATCTGATGAAGTACCTATCCCGGCTATCCTAGAATTTTTGCAAAAAGGACATGAATTAGGTCTATCAGTAAATACGCTTAAGGTCCAGGTGTCAGCTCTAGGAGCCTTATACAGTCATGACGTAGCAGGCAATAGATGGGTGGCTCGGTTTATCTCAGCCTGTCATCGAGCACAACCAATATATATACCACAGATGCCATCTTGGGACTTAAACTTAGTTCTAGACGCCTTAATGGAAGATCCATTTGAACCCCTCCATTCAGTTCCAATAAAATATGTTTCATTTAAAACCATTTTATTAATAGCCCTGGTCTCAGCGAGAAGAGTGAGTGATCTCCAGGCCTTATCGATAGATCCTCCTTTCCTGTCAGTATTTCAGGACAAAATAGTCTTAAAAACAGACCCATCTTATCTCCCTAAAGTGGCGACAAAATTTCATAGATCCCAGGAGATCTACCTTCCTTCCTTTTATGATAATCCCTCATCACCACAGGAAGAGAAACTCCACACTTTAGATGTTAAAAGAGCCGTCTTAAAGTATCTAGACAGGACTAGACCCTGGAGGCAGAGTAGGGCTCTCTTTGTCTCATTCCAGGGTAGCCGTAAAGGTGCAGGAGTGACAAAAAGTACACTGTCTCGATGGATTAGAGACGCGATATCTCTGGCGTATGTTACAAAAGGGAAAGTCCCACCGCAAGGCGTGAAGGCACATTCCGCACGGGCTATATCTTCCTCATGGGCGGAAAGAGCAGATGTCCCGATAGACTTTATATGTAAGGCTGCAACCTGGGCTTCACCTTCTACCTTCTATGATCACTATAGATTAGATCTATCTTCCTCAACAGACCTAGTGTTTGGTAGATCAGTCCTTGACACGGTGGTCCCTCCCAGGTGATAGTCTCTGAAATCTCTCAGTGGGTGCTGTCGTGGCGAAAAGAAAAAACCGGATTACTTACCGGTAATGCTCTTTTATAGAGCCCACGACAGCACCCACTCACTTCCCCCCCCTAGTTATGATATGCACGGTGTATTCCGTTGGGTGAAGGGTTGAATGTATATAATTGCTGTACATAGTCTAGTAGTGTAAATATGTATATATATGTATTATGGTGCAAATTAACTGAAACTTGTGTGGCGGTTCCTCTCATTCTCTGTAATCCAACTGAGGAGCGAGGGGGGCCGCCCCTTTTTATCTCTCTGTAGGTTTCCTGTTCCTAGGGGCGGATCCCCTCTCTCAGTGGGTGCTGTCGTGGGCTCTATAAAAGAGCATTACCGGTAAGTAATCCGGTTTTTTCTTTTTAGCACAATTTCTCCAGGCATAAAAGGTTTAGCTGGCGCACTTTTGTTGTAGTTCTCCTCTTGCTTTTCCCTTACTTTATAGAGACTATCTTTCACGCAGGCTTGTACTCTCCTGTACTGTTCCTGTCTGTTTGTGTCCCAATCTTCAGTAGTAACATCAGCTTCTGGTTCTACAACACCAAGTTCCAAATCCATGGGCAGCTTTCCTGGTCTTGCTCGCATAAGGTAGGCTGGAGTGCAGTTGGTGGAACTCACAGGTATGTGATTGTACAGATCTACCAGGTCAGGTAGTAAGTCTGGCCACCTATTCCTCTCCTCAAGTGGTACCGTCTTCAGCAGATCAATGACTGTGATTCATCTTCTCACAGAGACCATTGGTTTGGGGGTGGTACGGTGTGGTTCTTATCTTCTTACACCCGTACAAGTGACAGAATTCCTTAAACAGTTCGGCTTCAAATGCAGGACCTTGATCAGTTAACACTTGCTCTGGATATCCATGGGGTCTGCAGAAATACGCCTGAAACGTCTTTGCTGCTGTTTCAGCTGTCAGATCTTTGACAGGGGCGACCACCAGGAACCTGGAGTAGTGATCCACCATTGTCAGGGCATATGAGTATCCTGACCTGCTGGGTGACAACTTGACATGGTCCAAGGCCACGTTCTCCAAGGGACGAGTCGTCTTGATGGGCTGCAGGGGTGCTTTCTGGCTACTGTAGTCTTTTCTTCGGAGGCTACAGGACGCACAGTTTTTACACCATTTCTCGATGGAACTTCGCATTCCCACCCAGTAGAAACGACACTTTAACAGGGTTTCCAGCTTCTTCCAGCCAAAGTGACCCGCTCGATCGTGGTAGGCTTCCAACACCATCTGGATGTCTGTTCTGGGGACTACTATCTGCCATACCATCTCATGGGTTCTGGGGTTGACGTACCTTCGGCACAGCTTCTCTCGGTAGATAAACAGCCGGCTTCTCTCGTTCCACAGCTGCTTTGCTTGTTGAGACGCATCCTTCTCCAAGGAGGAACCTTCCTGAGTTATCAGTTCCTTGATGTGGCTGACAACCGGGTCACTGTTCTGGGTCTCCTTCCAGCTGTGGTGAGGTAACGGGTTTAACGTCTTACCACGCTGCCTCCTGTAGGCTCGTTGCTCGTGGATCATCCCATTTCTGTGGAATGCAGGTAGCTCAATCTCTTCTAGGTCATCCAATTCCTCTTCCATGTCGGACTCATGCGGCATTCTGGACAAGGCGTCAGCGTTGGCATTCTTACGGCCCGCCCTGTACTTGATGGTAAATTGATAGTTCGACAGCCGAGCCATCCAACGTTGCTCCATGGCTCCCAGCTTGGCTGTTTCAAGATGTGTCAAGGGGTTATCATCAGTATAAGCAGTGAACTTGCTGGAGGCTAGGTAATGCTTGAATCTTTCTGTAATGGCCCAGACCAGCGCCAGGAACTCCAACTTGAAGCTGCTATAGTTCTCTGGGTTTCTCTCAGTCGGCCGGAGCTTCCTGCTTGCATATGCGATGACTTTTTCTTGGCCATTTTGCTTCTGACTGAGGACAGCTCCCAATCCTTCGTTGCTGGCATTAGTGTACAGCAGGAACGGCTGGCTGTAGTCAGGGTAGGCTAAGATTTCATCGCCTGTCAGGATCTCTTTCATCTCTTTGAATGCCTCAGCTTGTTCTTTACCCCAGTGGAATGGAGGATTTCTGCTCTTGAGGGGTTGTCCTACCAGGAGGTCCTGCAGAGGCGCTGCTTTCTTGGTGTAGTCCTTTACAAACCTCCGGTAGTAACCTGTCAGTCCCAGGAACTGACGCACCTCCTTGAGATTCCTTGGTTCTGACCATTTCTGGATGGCAGTGACCTTCTCGGGGTCCGGCGCTATTCCTTCTGAGCTGACAATATGTCCCAAGTACTGTACCTTTTGTTTGAGCAGATGGCACTTTGAAGGCTTCAGTTTCATCCCATACTTGGACAGTGACTCGAATACCTCTGCCAGGTGCTTCAGACGATCCTCATACGTCTTGGAGTACACAATTACGTCGTCCAGGTACAGCAACACGGTTTCAAAGTTGAGATGTCCCAGGCAACTCTCCATCACTCTCTGGAACGTTCCCGGGGCACTGCTGAGTCCAAACGGCATCCTGTCAAACTCACAGAGTCCCATTGGAGTGGTGAAAGCCGTATTCTCCCGATCCTCCTCAGCCACAGCTACTTGCCAGTACCCACTAGTGAGGTCGAGGGTGGAAAAGTAGTTAGCAGTTTTTAAGGCAGCTAAGGATTCCTCAATGCGTGGTAAAGGGTATGCATCTTTATGTGTTATGCGATTTACTTGTCTGTAATCTACACACATTCTCATGCTTCCATCCTTTTTCTTAACTAGGACTAGAGGTGCTGCCCAGGGACTACAACTATCCCTTATCACCCCTGCTTCCTTCATGTCACGCAACATTTCCTTAGCTTTCTGGTAGTGTGCTGGAGGTATAGGCCTATACCGCTCTTTGATGGGAGGATGACTGCCTGTAGGGATATGATGCTGTACTCCCTTAATTGTCCCAAAGTCAAGTGGATGTTTGCTAAATACCTGTGTGTACTCCTGTACCACCCGTAGTACTCCCTGTTTCTGGTGGGCGGGAGTGGTGTCTGTCCCGACATGGAGCTGCTGACACCAATCCTCCACCTGGGTTGCTCGGTCATTATCCTCCGCTGGTTGGCGGGAGGCTAAGGACTCTGTCGTGAGAATAGAGTTGTTATCTACGGTATGTAATTTAGCAACTGTGGCATAGCGTGGTAAATTCACTTCATCTTCTCCCCAGTTGAGAAGACGTACTGGTACTCTCCCATTTCGTACTTCTACTACCCCTCTAGCAGTCAAGAGTGTAGGTCTGTGCTCTGAACAATGGGGCTCTACTACTGCTTGGTAGTTCTGTCCTCTCAGACCTATTGCTGCCCTACACCATATAAGCATTTCACTCATTGGGGGTATCACAATGGGGTTCGGGTCTGTCACCCGTACATTACCAATTTCACCATCTGTCAGCTTCGCTTGCTGCTGGCACATCAGGGCCCGGATCTCCCTCTGGATCACTCCCTTTTGCTTTGGCTTGGCAACTTCAGCGAGCTGTTGGAGCAAAAACACAACTTCTCCCAGACAGTTACTAATAATGTTTGTACCTAAAACCATATTTAAGCCATTTTCCTCATTTACAGTCTTTACTACTAAGAGTCCCTGGTCCTTCAGCTCCACTCTGCCCACCTTTACGTCCACGTTTTTGGCTCCTAGTATATCAACAGGGAGACCATTAGAGGCATACACAGCAAAGTCAGGGCTCGGGGGCTGGAGACTGTCCATGGACCAAAACTTATTATACAGGACATCAGGTATGATGGTCACCTGAGATCCAGTGTCCAGCAGGGCAGGGATTGCGATCCCGTCCAAGATGATGGACAGGTAGGGTCTTACTCCCACAAACCTGCGGTTCCAGTCTGAGGGGCCTGATGAGTCTATTCCTGGGTGTTGGCCCTCGGACCCAGGATCTGCTCGTTTAAATAACACTGTCGGGCTAGATGACCTTCCCTGTTGCAACGGTAGCAGATGATCTTTCGGCGAGGATTGTGCTGATCAGGGGTCGCTCCTGGGGGTGGCGTTGTCCTCCTCCGGTGGGGCGACGTCCTTTTTTCCTCCGGTTCATCCAAGGGACATCCTCTGGGCTGTCGGCTAGCAGGATCTTTCCTCCTTCTTCCTTCCGCAGTTGCAGGGCACTCATTACAGCGGCCAGGTTTTTAGTCAGCTGGCGCACTTCTGAGCGCAGACAGTCCAACTCAGTAGGGGGCGCCACCTGCGTTTTGGCTTCCGCCACCAGCGGGGAAAAGGTGGATGCTGCCGGCTTTACAGTGGCTTCACCCGGGTGACACTGGGTCGACACCTCGGGCTTCTCCAGGGTCGCAGTCCTTTTATAGCCATATCTTTTAGGGCATCAAAGGTAGCGTCAGGATGATCCAAGGACCACCAGTGCACAGTCCTGCTTTCAGCTTGGGACCTCAGTCCCCGTACAAATTGTTCCTTCAGCATTTTGCTTTCATTAATGGCACTTATAGGGTTAACCTGTTTGAGAGCTCGCAGGGCCCCCTGTAGTCGGCAGGCATAGTCCCTAATACTGTCATCTGGTCTCTGAGAGCATTGGTAAAACCTCATCCGGAGATCTGTTTCAGTGCGGTCCTCAAAAATAGTCTGTAGCTTTAAGAAAATTGAAAGCACTGATTCCTGGTCTGCAGCTGTCCAAGTCTCTACTTCTCTTTCTGCAGCACCAGTCAATTGTCCTAATACCACTGCAGCTCTTTGTTTCTCTGTCATAGGGTACATGTCCATTATGCTGCATATTTTGCGCTTGAACCCTGACAGGGTATCCGGCTTACCGCTATACTGAGGGAGCCACTTTGCTCCAGGCAGGTATGGGAGCGTCAGCAGTACTATCGGGGCCACCGGACCTGGTGAGGGGCCAGCGATTCCATCCTGCGCTGCAGCGCCGGCGGGTAAGTCACCGGAGCGGTCGCTCTGGGCCGCGCTGTCAGCTTGTGGCTGCGACATGTCTGTGCCCCCCCTAGTTAAGTGTGGCCTACCTTCTCCTGAAGGCTGCAGCTCTGCCAGGCACAGCGATGGGGAAGGACCTGCGTCGCCGGCACTCTGAAGCTCTCCACAGGACCTGCTGCCGCGTCAGCGTTGGGGGCGTGTCCGGGACTTTGCGCGCTTTCTGCAGGTACGCCCCTTCTCTTTGCGCTATAGCGCTGTACTTTGGCGGGCAATGGCGGACAATTGGCGCCAAAAATCACAAAACAGCAACACAGTCTCTAGCACAAAAACAGTCCAATTAGGCACACGGGACTCACATATAGTGAGCTTCTTATCCTGTTCGTGACGCCAAAGATGAGTCGCACGAACCAGGGCTTATGGGGTACTCGGCACTGAGCCCGTTCACTTCAATGGGGGAGAGGTCACGGGTAGCGCAGCTCGGTCCGTTGCCCTGGGCGCTCATTCAAGGGGGAATATTTACAGGGGATTTAGAAATGTTCGTAACGCCACCTGTGGTTTCTGATCAGGGTGACCAGCACTGCAGGGTGAATCCTCTGAGGGGTTGTTACTGGGCAGCAAGGTGTTAAGTCTCCCACAGGCGAGACTAATCCCTTGAGGTATATGGCGGTGCAGGGGTGCAAGCAATAAGGCAGACACACACAAGTCAGTCTCTTTCCATACCTTTACTGGTGATGGTTGCAGGCATGTCCCGGGAAGCTGCTCAGGGTGGAGGATGCACGTCCAGTAATCACTGTATAGGGTTAAGGCCTCCTTACTTCCCGATGTGTGTGGGTTTCTAACTTGCATGAAGCTAAGTTTAACTCCTTCTCCTTGCTACGCCCGGCTGATCTTGTGATGAGGTCTTTTTGTGGACAGAACAGTGTCTCTATGGCGGTACCTGCCAGACCCCCGTCTTCCTGACCCCGGTTACTTATCAGCACTGAAGGGCCCCTCTGAGACTTGAAGTCCAGAGTCTCCAGTTTTTCCCACTAGCTGTGAAGATGCTAGCAAGCTCGGACCCGGTGTCCGGTTGTGCAGAGTGGAGGATAAGCTATCGTCGCTATTTCTCCTCAGTCACTCTCTCCCTTTTGTCCATTCGCCTGTCGTCCTACGCACACCTTAATATAAGCACAGGCAGCAGTAGATGTAGTAGTCAGCTTCCTTCTATCCACTGGTCACTGACCGTTCCTCAGCCCTCAGGCTAATCTGACAGGAGTTTCCCCCTCACAGCTCGTCTGAGGTAACTGCGTTCTCCAAAGTAGTGTCTGCTCTCCTGAGGTAACACCAACAACTAACTAACGTTCAGCTAGACTGTCTTTATCTCACTGCTGTCTCAAGGGCTCCCTCTGGTGGAACCAGGAAAAATGTGAAGTGTTGTATGCTTATCAGGTATTTGTGAATTACCTTTCCGTGCATCCTCCAGGGAACATGTGGCACCAAACGCAGCTGGGCTACACATCAAGATGCACTTTTTTTCCCCAAATTTGCGGATGCACATTACCAGTATCGTTGCTGCAGGTCGCAGGCTGGGATGAGTGGGTGTCGGACGAGGCTGCAGGCGCCTCCAGCAGTGTTGCGGGTGCCACCGGGGGCGGCACATCCGCAGATGGAGATCTTGGTGCCGAGATCATCTGCGCATGCACCGCCCCCCGGGGCTATTTTCCCGGAGTCCACCGCACAGGAAACCACGGAACTGCGGGGGCTCTGGCTTTTCTCAAAATGTCAGCAGAGCCCTCCGCAGCATCGTAGCCCCCCCGCACCGCCAGAGATGCCCACAGCACTGCCGGAGACACCTGCAGCACAGGACACCCGCACATCCCTTGATCCCGGCCTGCAGAATCACCCTACTCCTGCCTCCTCCAGCAGCGACCCTGGGACCCCGCTTCTCCGCAGTCACCATCCCCGGTAAGCAATGACGCATGGATTATAAGAAGCAAATATAATCAAAACATATCAAATTTTTTGAAAAAGACAAACCATAGTGAACACACAGTTTAAAAACATCTAAAAAAACACTAATTGCGTATACAAAAAAGTCCTTAATAAAGAATATAATATTCAAAGGAAACACCCACATGTCTATAATAAATCAGATAATAGATGTTGCACTGTATGTAGAGATTAAAAAACACCGGCAAAAAAAAAAATATATATATTTTTTTCATGTTGTCATCACCATAACATATGCAACCAAGTATATATATGAATGGGGAGAGAATTACAAAAGAAACAGTCAAATAATCACATAGGATAATATAATAGCATTAATGGCCTGAGAGGGAGGACTTCTATAAGAAATACACCAAGGTTCCTGAATGCAATAAACAAGGCAAATCACCTATAATACAGCCCAGTCAAAAGAAAGCCTCACATGGTAAATAAACCACACATGTCCATTCCTCCCACATGTCTGTCTTCTGTTCTGGGGGATGAGCACATAGGATATGGCTAAGTGTGGTTTATTTACCATGTGAGGTTTTCTTTTGGTTGGGCTGCATTATAGGTGATTTGCCTTGTTTATTGCATTCAGGAACCTTGGTGTATTTCTTATAGAAGTCCTCCCTCTCAGGCCATTAATGCTATTATATTATCCTATGTGATTATTTGACTGTTTCTTTTGTAATTCTCTCCCCATTCATATATATACTTGGTTGCATATGTTATGGTGATGACAACATGAAAAAAATATATATATATTTTTTTTTTGGCCGGTGTTCTTTAATCTCTATATACAGTGCAACATCTATTATCTGATTTATTATAGACATGTGGGTGTTTCCTTTGAATATTATATTCTTTATTAAGGACTTTTTTGTATACGCAATTAGTGTTTTTTAGATGTTTTTAAACTGTGTGTTCACTATGGTTTGTCTTTTTCAATAAATTTGATATGTTTTGATTATATTTGTTTCGGTGATCCCTGGTTATGCATGTGTCTCTTTCTTTGTTATGGTTTTTAGTTTTTTCACATGCAGGGGTGATCCCGTTTATCTGATATTTATTATTTTTAGGTGGTGCCCGCTTTACTTTAATTGTGGATTATAAGAAGCACCAACATTTTATTAAAAAAAGTTTTTTTCCTATTTTTTTCTTCAAAATTTGGGATGCGTCTTATATTCCGAAGCGTCTTATAATCTGAAAAATACGGTAAATGAAGAAATGACTCTTTGGCATTCAAAGTCTATATCCAAATGGGTTGAATGATAAGCTGGAACAAGTATGGTTATTGATTTTATATACAAATCCCAAACATAGCCTTTTTTATTATTGATAAAAATGTATATATTTATTATGCATTGCTTATATCACACTATCATATTCCACTGCACTTTACATACATTATCACTGTCCCCAATGGGGCTCAAGATCTAAACTCTCTATCAATGTCTTTTGGATTGTGGGAGGAAACAAGAGAACCCAAATGAAATCCACGCAAGCACGGTGAGAACAGACAAACTTCTTGCAGATGTTCTTGGTGGGCTTAGATCCCGGTACTCCAGCGCTGTAAGGCTCCAGTGCTAACCACTGAGCCACCTTGCTGCCCAAATTATTTTTTTTTCTCCTCAAATAAAGTTAAACCCCTCCTATAAAATTCTGATAAAATGTATGAAATAAATATATATATTTGGTTGCTTCAGGGAACTACTTACTTTCTCTCGGTGAGCAGCATTGTAGATCATTCTGCGTATGGAGACTTTGACTACGGAAGCTCACAGACTTCTGCTTTCCACAGAAAGCGTTGTCCATTCAATCAGCTATTCAGAGATCTGCTATTACTCCGGAGCGAGATTTCAACAGCTGAGAAATATGATAAGTGTGTCAAGCAGAATAAAATCTTCAGTTTATCAGAAGAGCCAGGATGGAGGCTGGTAATTATGTGATATGAAATGAAAAAAAGATCTGTTTATTGGTTTATGTTATGTTAATTTATATGTATTTATATATTTTTCAAGTAGTTGTAGATTTATATGAGCATGACAGGTGCTTTGTGTAAAAAAAAAAAAAAAAAAACTCTATCTTAATATGATGACATGCTATGTATATACACGGCTCAAAAAAAATAATGGGAACACTAAAATACCACATACTATATGGATGAAATTTACCAGTTGCAAATCGCTATTCATTAAATTGTGAAATGCGTTGTGTTCTGCCCATTTATGTGCAGCTAGATAATATTCACAGGGTAATACCAGTTTCAACCCTTAGTGGTCATTAGTTACCCATTTATCCTGTTTCCATACACATTGGTATTTCTCCTTTAAGAAATATTGTGTTCTGGTTAGAACCGCCCCCTCAGCTTCCCAGGGAGAAGAAAGTCTCAGACATGTTTTCCCGGGCTTTTCTGAAGTGATCCACGTGTTTTCTGGCTCTCCTTCACTACAATCAATCCTCCTACCCACTGGTTCCCGGTGAGAGTCTAATGCATTGTTGTTTTTTATTTTTGGTTTATTACAGGAGAATGAGGGCTTTGATGAAATAGGCATTTGGTGAATATACCTGTGTTTATTTTTAAATAAAAAATTAAAACTGTGTTTTGTTTTATTTAATAAAATGCTTTACTCTGGCTGTGTCTTTGTTTACCATGTCACTATAGGATTAGTAATGGATGGGTTTCTTATAGACGCTTCTCCATTACTAATCCGTGGGCTTGATGTCACCTGGCAATACAAAGGTGACATCAACACCACAAATATGAACCCCACTTGCCACCGCTACAGGGCAAGTTGGAAGAGTCAGGCAAAGCACCAGAATTGGCGCATCTAATAGATGTGCCTTTTCTGGGCAGCTGCGGGCTGCTATTTTTAGGTTGGGGGGGTCAATATCCATGGCCCCTTACTAGCCTGAGAATAACAGCCCCCAGCTGTGAGCTTTAGCAAGGCTGGTTGTCAAAAATGGGGGGACCCCATGCCATTTTTTAAAATTATTTATTTAAATAATTTTAAAAAAAACAGCATGGGGACCTCTCTATTCTTGATAACCAACCTTGCTGAAGATGACAGCTGAGGGTTGCAGCCCCCAGCTGTGAATTTTGCCTGGCTGGTTGTAAAAATACAGGGCAACCCACAACATTTTTTCATATATTTACTGTATTTATAGCACAGGCGGCGGCTGGTGAATACCCCCGTCAGCCACTCCTGCTGTCACTGTTATTAGCAGCAGCAGTCCCATCAGCCACCGCCTGCTGTCTCTTTTATCACTTAAATATAACTCTCATCGTTCTCCCTTGCTCACACCGATCAGCGGCAGAGCAGGGGAGAATGATGAGAGCCATGTTCAGCACCCAGCGCCGGGGAACAGCGATTACTGTAACGCTTCTTCCTTTGCGCTCGTCCGTGTGGTACTGATGTGGCACACGCATGCCACACGTGTGCTGCAAGTATTACAGACACAAACACTGACATCTCCTGTTCCGGAAATATCAGGACGTGTGAAAGAGGCCTTATAGCGCGTTTTTATTTTTGGTTGCTGTCACACACTAAAAGACGCTTTTTATTGCAAAAAAAGTTTTTGCATCACCACATTTTGAGAGCTATAATTTTCTATATTTTAGCCAACAGTCATGTGAAATCTTGTTTTTTGCGGGACGAGTTGACGTTTTTATTGGTACCATTTTCGGGCACGAGACATTTTTTGATTGTTTTCTATTCCGATTTTTGGAAGGCAGAATGAACAAAAACCAACAATAAATACATTTTTTTGTTGATGGGGTTTATACCGTTCCGTGTGTGTTAAAATTGATAAAGCAGTTTTATTCTTCGGGTTAGTATGATTACAGCGATACCGCATTTATATCTTTTTTTATGTTTTGGCGCTTTTATACAATAAAACTATTTCATAGAAAATATAACTTTTTGCATAGCTTTATTCTGAGAGCTATCTCTTTTTTTTTCCGCTGATGGAGCTGTATCACAGCTTGTTTTTTGCAGGACAAGATGACGTTTTCAGCGGTACTATGTTTATTTATATCCGTCTTTTTGATCGCATGTTATTCCACTTTCGGTTGGCAGTATGATGAGATAAAGCATTGTTTTTTGCCTTATGTTTTATTTTTTTTATGGTGTTCACTAAAGGGGTTAACTAGTGGGACAGAGGACAGTTTTATAGGTTGGGTCATTGTGGACGCGGCGATATCAAATATGTGTACTTTTACTGTTTAGATTTTTTTTTTATTCAAATATTTATTTAGTAATAGAATAAATATTGATTTTTTTTTATTATTGTTGATTTTTTAAAAGTATTTTTACAATTATTAAAACATTTTTTTTTACTTTTGTCTAACTTTTTACTTTGTCCCACTATGGGACAATCATTTTTTACAGGCTGATCACTTCTATAGCATATAGATGAAGCAGCAACTGCATGCTATAGAAACTGACAGCTCTGCACTAACAGAGAGACTTGCTGATCATGCACTGCGCATGATCAGGAAGTTTTCTAGCTCTAGTGACCCGGATGTTGTCATGATGACATTGGGTCACCATGGCAATGTTCGGGACCCTGCGTCATGCCTCGGGGTCTCCGATCCAAAGGCAGAGGGGCAGTCAGCCCTCTGCCAACTTCCGTAATGATGCTATCGTGTTCGATCTCAGCATTTCGGGTGTTAAAGTGGCAGGTGTCAGCTGTCAGAATCAGCTGACACCCTGCAGTGATTGCCTACGCACCCCCTGTGTGCACGGCCAATTGTGATGACGTAATGATCCATCCATGGTCAAATAGGGCCAGGTCACATGGATGGAATAATATGTCCGATGTCACAAGGGATTAAATGATCGCTGGTCGTTCCATGTAAACAGACCTTTAGCTATAGGGTTGTGCTGCATACAGGTATGTGTGGGCTACAGCAATACTGAGTCACATTCAATGAACCCTTCAATTGGTTGATGGCTTTGGTTTAGATTGACTATTCTGACTCTTCAAGGCAGTATGAGTCTTTAAATCATTAGCCATAAATCCCTTAGATAACTGTATGGTTGTTGCACTCACATGCGATGCGTCCTCAGATAGTTCCATCTCAGCCACACTGACTTGTAATAAGAGTCCAGGAGAAACAGAGTTAATTTTCTCTGAAATCTTGTATTTAAGCACAATGCAGCAGGTGGAAAGAGTAATCCAAACAGAGAAGTACACCATGTACATCTCAAAATGGCTACAGCAAACTGATAATGAGAAAGAAGGGAGGAGCAAAGGCTAACATTATCAACTACAGAAGAGAAGAAGGAACAAACTTCAAGGGGCAGGTCTTCTCCCTAGCAACAGCAAAATGCAATGCATAACATAGAGAACACACAACAAGCTGCTCCATTCATGGGATACAACACTCCCCGTCGGAAATCTTCAGATTTCCCAATGTCTCTGTATGACGTGATGAATAGTTGCTGTTCAACGCCGACATGGAACCTGAAAAGAGGAGAGAAAGCAATATGCAACAATAATGCAACAATTCAAGTCCATACTTGAGTGATGATGCGTAGTCCTTGAATAAGAAATGAAAAAGTGAATATTAGTTTGATATAAAAACTCATCTTCGGGTTGGTGAAGCTGCAACAAGCCAACTCTTCACCAACCCAACAATCCAATGGCAACATTTAATCCACAGGAAAGGGTTCAAATCCAGTTGCACGCAGAGCGTTTTATATCCTAACATGGCTGTGGGATGAGGGGGTATGGCCCCTGCCATGGCAGAGTCCAGCAGCAGTGTTCAGTTCATGTGACGTCCTCCTTCTGTAAAAGTAGCACAAGATCAGTGACTGGGTTCAGGTCAAGGAGCATACTGTTTTTGGAGAGGTTGACACCTTTCGTAATGCTGTCAATTTGATGGTGATATTCTTCTTGTTGTACGCACCTGATGATGATTTGTGCAGCTTGTTCCTTGTATTTGACAGTAGGATGACCCTTGCACATGTGCCAGCTGTGGCAACCTGATGACTTGTTGGTAAAGCAATGAGTGATGCGGTTAAGACGAGACACGGCTCGTACAGCGAATGACCAACTTGAGAAGCATTCAAAACGATGAGGTTTCAACTTCAACCTTGATGTCATTGAAGTATAGTGTGTGGAGATAGTTGGTCTAATTTCTTTGTCAGATTCTGGATCCACCAGCTGATATGCGTTGCTGACGTAGTTATCATAGGTATCCTTGTATAAGATACTTGGAGGTGTCAGCCACATGTCACCGAGCTTGGATGCAGCTGTGAGTCTCGTTCCTCGGTCAGCTGGGTTTAGATCAGAGGGGATGTGATGTCACTGCTCAGGAGTAGGAAAACGTCTGATGCGCTCTACTCTATTACTCACGTAGACGTAGAATTGTTTCGTTTGGTTATACATATATATCAAATTACCACTCTATCTGTGTATAATGTAAAGGAATTGATTGCAATGTCCATTTAATCTTTCACAACTTCAGCAATTTCTACCGCCAATACTGCAGCACAAAATTCAAGCGTTGGTACGGAGTGTGCAGGTTTAGGGGTTAATTTGGCCTTACCCAGAATGAAACCACAGTGCACTTATTGTGCGTTCCTGAGGTCTTCAGATAAGCTACTGTGGCTATAGCTTCTGTAAACACGTCAGAGAAAATGTAGACTTCTCTTCTGGCGGCAACTGTAGAAGATCTTACAGAATAACAAAGTGGGACTTGGAGTTGTTCTAAGACCTTCAGTGACTTCTTCCAGGCCTCTCATCTTTGTTGTTTCTGGGATGGCAGCTGAGCATCCCAATTGGTATTTTTTGGCAGTGAGCTGTCTTAGCAGTATCTTGCCTTGAATGGTGATGGATGCGACGAACCCAAAGGGATTGTAGATACTGTTTATGACAGATTGGACTCCTCATTTGGTGAATGGTTTGTCGCAGGGTGACACTTGAAAGGTGAATGCGTCCTAATATCCCATAGCAGACTGAAGCTATGTTGCGTGGGAGGGGCGTCGGAACCTAAATCGAGGTCTCTTAAGTTCGTGGCATAATGTTCAGATGGAAATGCTTTCATTACCTCTTGACTGTTGGAGATAATCTTGTTGAGCCTGAGATTTGATGTAGCGAGCATTTCCTGAGTCCTGAAGAGCAGATAAATAGCCTCTTCACTTAAGGATAAAGACTTGAGTCCGTCGTCCACGTAGAAGTTATTCTCTACAAACTGACAAGCATCGCATCCATATTCTCTCTCACCTTCCTGGGCTGCCCATCTCAGTCCATAGATTGCTACAGCAGGTGAAGGGCTGTTGCTGAAGACATGTACGTTCATCCGGTAGACTACGACCTCGTCGTGGATGTCGATGTCTTTGTGCCATAGGAATCTGAGATAGTTTCTACTCTCTTCCTTCACAATAAAGCAATGAAACATCTGCTGGATATCAGTCATTA
This sequence comes from Oophaga sylvatica, assembly GCA_033576555.1. NCBI lineage: Eukaryota > Metazoa > Chordata > Amphibia > Anura > Dendrobatidae > Oophaga > Oophaga sylvatica. The sequence continues at coordinate 198,005,530 of JARQOD010000005.1, read as the reverse complement.
TCGCAACGGATTCCTGCCTGAAGCGAATCAACATTCCTATGAGGCTGTTGTTCATGTTAGGTATAGTAAGATGCAAGTTGTTGAGGGAGACTCCTTCGTGCTGAGAACTGGAGTCAAATACTACCCTGATCTGGTTAGGATCCCGAGGGTGGTAGACCCCGAAATATGGAAAGTACCAGCATTCTTCTCTCTCCTTCAGTGGTGGTGCGGATTCTGCATGATCTCTGTCAAAGATGTTTTGCATGAAAACGATGAGATGTCTTTAAATCTCTGGCCTTCTTTTTAAAGTGCGCTTTAGCGAAGAGAACTTTGCTGTTGCTTGCTGCAGATAGTTTGGCAACCTTGGTATTGGAGAACGAAAGGGTAACAGGGCCATCCAGCTGTTGGAGTTGTCTTGAGTGAATTCTTTGTCCAAACTTATAAATTCTTTATCTTCTCTTGTGGGTGCCAACTTGTTGTCTTCACTTGTGGAATTGAACACCATTGACCTGAGGTCGTCGTCCAAGGGACTGTCTGTGTTCGCATTGTCAAGTGGTGGCCGTCGCCACTAGGTGCCGCTCAGTTTCTCTTTCACCCAGTAATGATGTGGGAATGGCTGGAAATCAGTGCTGCGACCATTTAGCAAGGTGTGCGTCTTGTAGGAGAAGATATCACTAGGTCTCTTCATTTTATCTACGCAGACGTTCTCTGTGATCAAACAGCCTAGGACGAAGCGCTGAGCAAATGGTGCGTCGAGAGGGCGGATTTGCTGGCGTACCTTGTGTAAACGGAGCATGTGAGACGATATCGTTAGGTCTCTTCATTTTGTCTACGCAGACGTTCTCTACTATGATCAAACAGCCTAGGTCGAAGCGCTGAGCAAATGGTGTGTCGTGAGGGCCGATTTGCTGGCGTACCTTGTATAAATGGAGGATGTCTCTCCCCAGTAGAATCAGGATTTCTGCGTTGTGATTGAGAGCTGGAATCTTATTGGCTATAGTTTTCAGGTGAGGGTGATGAAGAGAGGCTTCCGGCATTGGGATCTCTTCCTTGTTGGACAGTATCTGATTGCACACGAGTGTGAGTAGAAGTACAGTACAGACCAAAAGTTTGGACACATCTTCTCATTTAAAGATTTTTCTGTATTGTCTTGACTATGAAAATTGTAAATTCACACTGAAGGCATCAAAACTATGAATTAACACATGTGGAATTATATGCTTAACAAAAAAGTGTGTAACAATTGAAATGATGTCTTATATTCTAGGTTTTTCAAAGTAGCCACCTTTTGCTTTGATGACTGTTTTGCACACTCTTGGCATTCTCTTGATGAGCTTCAAGAGGTAGTCACCGGGAATGGTTTTCACTTCACAGGTATGCCCTGTCAGGTTTAGTAAGTGGGATTTCTGGCCTTATAAATGGGGTTGGGGCCATCAGTTGTGTTGTGCAGAAGTCTGGTGGATACACAACTGATAGTCCTACTGAATAAACTGTTAGAATTTGTATTATGGCAAGAAAAAAGCACCTAAGTAGAAAAAAACGAGTGGCCATCATTACTTTAAGAAATGAAGGTCAGTAAGTCCGAAAAATTGGGAAAACTTTGAAAGTGTCCCCAAGTGCAGTTGCAAAAACCATCAAGCGCTACAAAGAAACTGGCTCACATGAGGACCGCCCCAGGAAAGGAAGACCAAGAGTCACCTCTTCTTCTGAGGATAAGTTTATCTGAGTCACCAGCCTCAGAAATCGCAGGCTTACAGCAGCTCAGATTAGAGACCAGGTCAATGCCACACAGAGTTCTAGCAGCAGACACATTTCTACAACAACTGTTAAGAGGAGACTTTGTGCATCAGGCCTTCATGGTAAAATAGCTGCTAGGAAACCACTGCTAAGGACAGGCAACAAGCAGAAGAGACTTGTTTGAGTTAAAGAACACAAGGAATGGACATTAGACCAGTGGAAATCTGTGCTTTGGTCTGATGAGTCCAAATTTGAGATCTTTGGTTCCAACCACCATGTCTTTGTGCGACGCAGAAAAGGTGAACGGATGGACTTTGCATGCTTGGTTCCAACCGGGAGGCATAGAGGAGGAGGTGTGATGGTGTAGGGGTGCTTTGCTGGTGACACTGTTGGGGTTTTATTCAAAATTGAAGGCATACTGAACCAGCATGGCTACCACAGCATCTTGCAGCGGCATGCTATTCAATCCGGTTTGCATTTAGTTGGACCATCATTTATTTTTCAACAGGCAATGACCCCAAACACACCTCCAGGCTGTGTAAGGGCTATTTGACCAAGAAGGAGAGTGATGGGGTGCTACGCCAGATGACCTGGTCTCCACATTCACCAGACCTGAACCCAATCGAGATGGTTTGGGGTGAGCTGGACCGCAGAGTGAAGGCTAAGCATCTCTGGGAACCCCTTCAAGATTGTTGGAAGACCATTTCCGGTGACTACCTCTTGAAGCTCATCAAGAGAATGCCAAGAGTGTGCAAAGCAGTAATCAAAGCAAAAGGTGGCTACTTTGAAGAACTTAGAATATAAGACATATTTTCAGTTGTTTCACACTTTTTTGTTAAGTATATAATTCCACATGTGTTTAATTCATAGTTTTGATGCCTTCAGTGTGAATGTACAATTTTCATAGTCATGAAAATACAGAAAAATCTTTAAATGAGAAGGTGTGTCCAAACTTAATAATAATAATAATTTTATTTCTATAGCGCCAACATATTCCGCAGCACTTTATAGAGGGGACTTGTACAGACAATAGACATTACAGCATAACAATAAACACAGATTAAAGTAGATACCAAGAGGAATGAGGGCCCTGCTCGCAAGCTTACAATCTATGAGGAAAAAGGGGAGACACAAAAGGTGGATGGTAACAATTGCTTTCATTGTTCGGACCAGCCATACACTGTGTGCAGAACTATTAGGCAAATTGTATTTGAGAGGATTCTTTTTATTATTGAATAACAACTATGTTCTCAATAAACCCAAAAGACTCATAAATATCAAAGCTTAATATTTTTGGAAGTTGGAGTGGGTTTTTTTAGATTTGGCTATCTTAGGAGGATATCTGTTTGTGCAGGTAACTATTACTGTGCAGAATTATTAGGCAACTTAATAAAACCCAAATATATACCCATCTCACTTGTTTATTTTCGCCAGATAAACCAATATAACAACACAAAATTTAGAAATAAACATTTCTGACATTCAAAAACAAAAAAAAATAAATCAGTGACTAATATAGCCACCTTTCTTTACGATGACACTCAGAAGCCTTCCATCCATAGATTCAGTCAGATGCTTGATCTGTTTACGATCAACATTGCGTGCAGCAGCCACCACAGCCTCCCAGACACTGTTCCCAGAGGTGTACTGTTTTCCCTCCCTGTAGATCTCACATTTTATGAGGGACCAAAGGTTCTCTATGGGGTTCAGATCAGGTGAACAAGGGGGCCATGTCATTATTTTTTCTTCTTTTAGACCTTTACTGGCCAGCCACGCTGTGGAGTATTTGGATGCATGTGATGGAGCATTGTCCTGCATGAAAATCATGTTTTTCTTGAACAATACCGACTTCTTCCCGTACCACTGCTTGAAGAAGGTGTCTTCCAGAAACTGGCAGTAGGTCTGGGAGTTGAGCTTCACTCCATCCTCAACCTGAAAAGGTCCCACTAGTTCATCTTTGATGATACCAGCCCATACCAGTACCCCACCTCCACCTTGCTGGCGTCTGAGTCGGAGTGGAGCTCTCTGTCCTTTACTGATCCAGCCTCGGGCCCATCCATCTGGCCCATCAAGAGTCACTCTCATTTCATCAGTCCATAAAACCTTAGAAAAATCAGTCTTAACATATTTCTTGGCCCAGTCTTGACATATTATCTTATGTTTCTTGTTCAAAGGTGGTCGTTTTTCAGCCTTCCTTACCTTGGCCATGTCCCTGAGTATGGCACACCTTGTGGTTTTTGATACTCCAGTAATGTTGCAGCTCTGAAATATGGCAAAACTGGTGTCAAATGGCATCTTGGCAGCTTCACGCTTGATTTTTCTCAATTAATGGACAGTTATTTTACGCCTTTTTTTATCAACACGCTTCTTGCGACCCTGTTGGCTATTTGCCATGAAACGCTTGATTGTTCGGTGATCACGCTTCAAAAGTTTGGCAATTTCAAGACTGCTGCATCCATCTGCAAGACATCTCACAATTTGTGACTTTTCAGACTCCGTCAAATCTCTCTTCTGACCCATTTTGCCAAAGGAAAGGAAGTTGCCTAATAATTAAGCTCACCTTATATAGGGTGTTGATGTCATTAGACCACACCCCTCCTCATTACAGAGATGCAAATCACCTGATTTACATAATTGGCAGTTGACTTTCAAGCCTATACAGCTTGGAGTAGGACAACATGTATAAAAAGGATGATGTGAGCAAAATACTCATTTGCCTAATAATTCTGCACACAGTCTAGTGTAAGAATCGGGTGTTCATGTAATTCTGCATGAACCAGTTAACAGCCAAAGTATGTAACCGTACAGACACAGAGGGCTATTAAATGCATAAAGCGGGTGAGAACATAAAACGAGGTACCTGATTATGGTAGACATTTTTTTAAATGGGCCAACAGGGATAGTTAGGTTAATGCGTTGAGGCAGTATGCCAGTCTGAACAAATGCGTTTTTAGGGCACGCTTAAAACTGTGGGGATTAATCGTATTAACCTGGGTAGTGCATTCCAAAGAATTGGCGCAGCATGTGAAAAGTCTTGGAGACGGGAGTGGGAGGTTCTGATTATTGAGGATGCTAACCTCAGGTCATTAACAGAATGGAGGGCACGGGTAGGATGGTAGGCTGAGACAAGGGAGGAGAAGTAGGGTGGTGCTGAGCCATGGAGTGCTTTGTGAGTGAGGGTAATAAGTTTGTACTGTATTCTGTAGTGGATGGGTAACCAGTGTAATGACTGGCACAAGGTAGAGGCATCGGTATAACGATTGGTAAGCAATATGATCCTGGCTGCAGCATTCAAGACAGATTGGAGAGGGGAGAGTTTGGTAAGAGGGAGACCGATTAGTAGAGAGTTACAATAGTCCAGACGAGAATGAATAAGAGAAACAGTAAGAGTTTTTGCAGAGTCGAAAGTAAGAAAAGGTCGAATTCGAAAGATGTTTTTGAGGTGGAGATAACAAGAGCAAGCCAGTGATCGGATGTGGGGGGAGAATGAAAGCTTGGAATCAAGTATGACCCCAAGACAGCGGTCATGTTGCTGGGGAGTAATGGTGGAACCACACACGGAAATGGCAATTTCAGGCAAAGGTAGGTTAGTAGAGGGAGGAAACACGAGGAGTTCCGTTTTTACATCGCTGATGTAAACGGATCTGAGTCTCTTGATTTGCTCTGTGGATCGTGGTCCAAGCCACCTGATCAGCAGGTCCAGCTCTATAGCAGCAGTAATGACGAGGTCACTAGTTGCGGTTTTAAAGGCAGTTTTCGGGTTGGTCGTCGAACATTGTGAGACCTGTGTTGGTGAGTTCTTGGAGAATCATGTACCTCGCAAAGTCGGACATGTCTGTTCTTTCTGACTTTGGGAGCACACTTGCTGGCTGAGTAATGCTGTTCACTTTTGGTTGTAGTTTCTTGGTCAAGAAACATGGGTTTAATAAATATTAGCTTTAATAAATTTGCAAACACTAGGTAAATAAAATAATGACGATAGAGAGCTCAATGTGAATTTATCACAAACTCTAAAAGTAAGAAATCCTTATTTCTATCCCATTCAGGCCTGAGTCAGCTGCATGGATAGATTTCAGGAAACTATTGAGAGGGAACTGAAACTATTAGAGGGAAAAAAAACTATACAATAATCATAACAAAAAGGAAAAAAAAAATCTCTCTCAAAAACAAAAATTCCCCTTACAAGAATTAAAAAACTTGTCCAGCATAACCATTAAAAGAAGTGACAAAGGTGGAATGGTAGTAGTTTTAAATTCTATGGATTATGTCAACAAAATGAGTGATATGTTAGCAGAGGAAGCGATATATAAAAAATTATCATCTGATCGCACCAAAAACGTTAATGAAAAAGTTCAGATAATTATAAAAGAAGGATTAATTACAGGAACCTTATCTAAAAAAACAGGCAGATTACCTTCTAGTATCAAATCCCATTACACCTATTATATATGGATTACCAAAGATCCACAAAATGACAGGAATACCACCAATGAGACCTATAGTCTCAGGTATAGGTTCATCTTGCGAACATCTTTGTGAATGGGCAGATTCCCTTTTACAACCTCTAGTTTTCAAACTGCCAGGTCACCTTAAGGATTCTAGAGATGTGTTGAGTGCATTTACAGATAAAATCTGGATAGATAATTTCACATGGTTGAGTTGCGATGTTATATCGCTGTATATGAGCATCCCATATGAAATAGCCATGGAAGCTCTAGAAATTTTCTTGATTAATCATAGTAATTATACAGTTGAATTAATTGATTATCTTCTGACAGTGATTTTCTTTTTGCTAAAACATAATTTTTTCTCTTTTGACGATAAAATATATTTACAAAAATCCGGAGTCCCAATGGGAGCCAAATACTTGCCCTCCCTGGCTAACCTCATAATGGCATATTAGGAATTAAGATATATTTACTGTATGGAAAATCCATTTCCTAAACACTGTTGGCTGGTATGGCAGATTCATAGACGATACCCTCATTATTTGGGAGGGTGATGTCTCTGCCATACCAGCCTTCATGGAATATATATTAATTCTAATGACATGAACATTAAGTATTTAATAAACAAACGATTTCTCTCTTGGATTTGAAATTACAAGGTACAGTTGGTTCTAATATTACATCTGGAACATACTCTAAACCAATAAAAGGTAATACAATATTACACGCTAGAAGTGGTCATCCAAAGCATACAATAAATCGATACCAGTAGGTGAATTTATCAGGCACAAAAGAAATTGTTCTGATAAAAATGAGATGCAAGAAGAATTTGTTGCCATACAGGAAAAATTAAAAAAACGGGGATATCCAACATGGACAATAGATAGGGCTAAAAAAAATAGCACAAAATAAAGACAGAATGGAATTTTTACAAGGTACTGGTAAAAAACATAAATCATTTAACAATAAAAATAAAGAGCTGCAACCTTTTGTCAGCATACAATATAGTATGCAATTTAATGAAATTAAAAAATAATTCATAAATGCATACCAATTCTCTATGAAGATGAAATATTGGAAAAAATTTTGCAGTCTGGAGTAATGTTGAGCGATACTTTCCGATATCACTAAGTTTCGGATCGGAATGGGTATCGCCGATACCCAAAATAGAAAAGATACCCAAAAAATATCGGCGCTACCCGATACCGATACCGGAAATCCGATGTAAGTCTATGGGAACAAAATATCGGAATTAAAAAAAAACATTCTTGCCTTGTTGGTTAATTGTACATGAAGGAAAACACTCTTTGTTGTTTTCCTTCATGTACAATTAACCAACAAGGCAAGAATGTTTTTTTTTTATTCCGATATTTTGTTCCCATAGACTTACATTGGATTTCCGGTATCAACTAGTCTGGAGTAAATGTAGTTGCCAGACGAGCTCCCACTATAGGAGATTTGGTTTCCCCAGGATTTTTTTCATCTAAAACCCCTAAAGATAATTGGTTAAAAACAATAGGTTTCTTTAAGTGCGGTCAAAATAGGTGTAAAATGTGTACAGTCATGGCCAAAAGTTTTGAGAATGACACAAATATTAATTTTTACAAAGTCTACTGCTTCACTTTTTCTAATGGCAATTTGCATATACTCCAGAATGTTATAAAGAGTGATCAGCTTAACAGCAATTACTTGCAAAGTCATATTTGGATTTAAGATATATTACTGTATGCCCAAAACACATTTCCTAACATATTGGCACTGTAAGGACAGATATCTTTAGTGATACCTCATTATCGGGGGGTTTGATGACTCTGCATCAATTCTGAATCATATTAATTAATGACATGAACATTAGTATTTATAAAAACGATTTGCTCATTGTTTGACTTACAAGTAACAGTGGTTCTAAAAACATCTGACATATTGCAAACAATAAAATGGCTAACAATAGTAACGCCTAAAAAGTGGTCATCCAAAGCAACAATTTAATCGATATCAGTAGGTGAATTTATTGGCACAAAAGAAAGTTCGGACAAAAATGAGAATGCAGACGTAAGAATTTTTGCGCGATGGACAGCAGAAATGTAAAAAACAGGGGATATGCCACACATGGACAATAGCAAGGCTGTCTAAAAAAAATAGCACTCAAAAAAAACAAATGGAATTTTTCAAGGTACAGGCAAAACTGCATTAACATAAGATAAAGCTGCATTTTGTCAGCATGAATCCCTTTTCGATATTAATGAAAACCCTTAAAAACAATATCGCTACCAAGTTTTTCTCATGAACTGATAATATTGAAAAATTTTCATGTCTGGAGTAATGTTCAGCGATACTCTTCCGATTATCACTAATTTCGGACGGAATGATGGTACTGCCATCCAAATGAAACATACCCAAAAATTTCGGCGCTAACACCTATATCCGATAGGAAACCTTGCTAAAGTCAAATGGGAAACTAAATGTCGGAATAAAACAAAGATTTTGGCCTTGTTGGATAATTGTACTTTGAGGAAAGCTTTTGTTGTATCTCACGTTCAAACAAAACCAAAAGGCAATGAAAGCTTGATTTATATTATTCGTAATTTGTTCCAAGTGATTACATGGGAATTCCGGTATCGAACATAGTTGGAGTAAATGATAGTTGACAACGAGCTCTCACTTAATAGAGCTTTGGTTTCCAGGATTTTTTTCATCTGAAAAACCTAAAGAAATTTAAAAACAAGGTCAAGTGTCGTGAAAATATGTGTAAAATTTGTACTGTAAAGTAGCAACCAATGTGAAAATATATAATAATTCAGACAAGACAAAAGTTTATAACATCAAGAATTTTATTAATTGCAATACAACAAATGTCATATATCAAATTGACTGCAATGAATGCAATTTAATTTATGTAGGTTGTACTACTAGAAAATTGAAAACTAGAATCTCAGAAGATATACGAGATATTAACAATAAGAATACAGAAACAAAAAATATATCAATGGCATCTAGGCATTTTATTACCTGTCATAATAGTGAAATTAAATCACTGCAAGTTATTGGTATAGAACAGCTGCGGAATTCCAAAAGAGTTGGAGATTATAAAAGACGTCTCCTGACCAGGGAAGCCTTTTGGATTTTCAATCTCGGAACAAGATTTCCCAAAAGTCTTAATAGAAGAAACGATATCATGTATCACTATTAGATTGTTCTTATTTTTAATCTATTGTAATATTGTAGTTTTTATCACATTAAAGGTAGGCATATATACACTTTTGTTAACTGAAATGTATAGATATGAATTTGAGTAAATTTACCTGAATAAATGCAACAGGACCTATCGAATTCAGATCATGTGATCCTAACAAATGTAATGATTGGTCCATTATTCTTATATATGTAAGTGAAATGGTTATTCATTCAGCTGTGACAAAGACCCAGTCTCGGTCGAAACGCGTTGCGGTGTTTCACACGCTACTATAGCGCATCCACCTTCATGGAGGAATTTTTTCACTACTGTAATTTCATTCACGATTAAAAAGCATCCACGTCTGAAGCTGGAGTTATCCTTGATTTCTTCTGTTATAAGCTGCACGTCTGATGGTCTGGACTTCCACTCCGTGCTTCAACCTGGTTGGTGAGCTGGCTAGGGCTTTTGCCCAAACATCTTTTCTTCTTATTTTTAAGAGACGTTACCATGAGACCACTGGCCCTTCTTCCGAAGACTTCTGAGATGCTGCTGCAGGTGCCTAAGGTGTAGGGGTAGATGCTTCCCTTTAAATCGAACAGATCAAAGAGTTCTGACTTGCTAGTGATCGGTTGTTCTGATCGTCCAGGATGCTATACACCTTCACGGCCTTCTCTGGGTGACCCTTGGGATATACCTTTACCAGGCAAATCTTCGCAAAAGACTTGTCCCTAAGACCTTCTCCGCAGACTTCTGTGCATGAAGAAGATACTGCAAGATGACTTTCTGCTTGGCCTGTACTCTTGCCGCCATGGCTTGTGGTGGGAGAAGGCGTAGGTGTAGGGTTAAGCTGGGATGAATGAAGCGCTTGTACATGGTCCTCGCTGTCACACTCCATACACTTGATTGCAACCTTACAGTCCTTAGCAAGATGTTGGTAGAAGCACATTAGAAGCATACTTCAAACTTCTTTAGCAGTCCTGGGAGCGGTTTCTTTCTGAAGCCGATACATTTCTTCAGTGGATGTGGATTCTTGTGGATGGGACACTGACAGTTTGGATTCTTGACTCTTTCTCCCTTGTCGTCCTCGTCAGGAACCGATGCTGATGTGGGAAGAATATCAGTCTTTTTCACCGATACTGGGCCTCTATGTTTTCTGTCAATTTCACAAGTGCTCTTATATTTGAGAGTGGGTGAAGCTGTGCAGGTGGGTTCTCCACAGGTGAAGCTTCAGTCGGCCTTACGCTTTGCAATGTCTTTGATGAACTCGCAGAAGTAGGAGAACGGAGGAAAGGACTACTGGTGTTCCTTTTTGTAACTTGTCCCTAGCGTAGTCCACCTTTCTTGTACATTATATGGCAGCTTGGCGACTATGGGTTTCATCCCACGAGCGGTGTTCAGGTAGCTGAGGCAAGGTTAGATGTGTGTCTGTCTTGGCCAGCTGGAGTTTGAACAGCACGTCGCAGAGTTCCTGGAATTTTGAAGTGTTCTTGCTGGATATTTTAGGAAAATCCTGTAATTGCTTGCGCAGTGAGTCTTCTATAGCTTCGAGACTGCCGAAACCTTTCTCTAGTCTGTCCCATGCAGTCGTGAGACCAGCCGCTGGATCACTGATGTAAACGGATCTGATCTCTTGATTTGCTCTGTGGATCGTGGTCCCAGCCACCTGATCAGCAGGTCCAGCTCTATAGCAGCAGTAATGCCGAAGTCACTAGTTGCGGTTTTAAAGGCAGTTTTCGGGTTGGTCGTCGAACATTGTGAGACCTGTGTTGGTGAGTTCTTGGAGAATCATGTACCTTACAAAGTCGGACATGTCTGTTCTTTCTGACTTTGGGAGCACACTTGCTGGCTGAGTAATGCTGTTCACTTTGGTTGTAGCTTCTTGGTCCAGAAACATGGGAAGGTATGGAGCGGCCTAAGCGTTTAACCCAGCAACCGGTTTGGTGTATACAGTCTCTGTCGTATGTGAGGCTGGAGCAATGCGGTTGTCAAAGGTATAGTGATTTGCCGTCATGTTAGGTTGCATGTAGACATTGTCATATGGAGTTTGCTGAGGAGCAGTGTTTGGCTGCGTGTTGGAGCGTGAATGAGATTCAGGTTTGGACATTGATTGCCCTTTGGACTTGAAGGCTGGGAGCTGCAGGTGGATCAGCATCTTGGTGTCTTGGAGAAGTGTCGGAACTGAAAGGAATGTTAGTGGTGGTCGGTGGTTTGTTGTCTTGGCTTAGTACAAAGTTTCTTGTGCGCTAAAGGGGGTCTTCTGTGTCGATCTCACACAAGCTCATACTGTCCCCTTGACTCCCACTTAGAACTTATTCAAAGACCTTTAACCTTGCCATGGCTGTCACATGTTTGCATTCCTTCTCTAGGACTTCTATTTCTGCCTTCTTACATGCAGATTCAGCTTCCATCCCTGCTTTCTTGCATGCAGATTAATCTTCCATCTCTGCTTTCTTGCGTGCAGATTCAGCTTCCATGTCTGCCTTCTTTTGGGCGAAGACGGCTTGCACTTTCATAGTTTCCACTTTGGCACGTGCTCTTATAAGCTGTTCACTGAGGGTAGAGAATTTTGATGCACTTGATCTGGATGAGTGCTTTGAGTACTTAGCGGACCTGGATTTGTGGGATGATGCTTCCGACATCAGCACGATTTTCGCTTCTGTTTTATTCACGATGTTCCGCACAGTGCAGTCTCGTTCAGAATTGAGTTGTTGAAAGCTCTGAAGTTCCTTTAGAGACTCTGGCGTGTTTAGTCTCACCAAGATGGAGGTATATTTCTCACATGTGTCCTTGAAAGACTGGTATGCTGAGTACAATCGTTCCAGGGCTCCCTCTGGTGGTAACTCATGAGCTCCAGACATAGATTAGACAGTCACTTGATTCAGCACCCTTTGCCATAGGGAAGATACACTGGAAAGTAATTCACATTTGGCACTTTCTAGATTGTCTTTGACCTTCCATGTAGGTTTAGTCAAGGGTTTAGATCTTTCACTAAAGGCTGAGTGAGATCCTATGTCTTTTTCCTGCTGTTCTAAATCAGGCAGAGAATTAGAGATACTTCCTGTCTTTTCCATTGTACACAGAAATGCGAAGGTGAGGGCTGTACTGCTCCTAGCTGCAAATGAACTCACATACAATGTTGCTGTTTATAAGCAGCACAGGCAGTGTTTGCAGACTCTATGAAGCTGCTGTGTCTTCACAATTAGCTTGATAGATGTTCCTTTCTCTGGATTGTAAGCTGTATACTGTTCTTGGTGGCAGGCCACTCTTTCCACTATTCTGACTCTTCAAGGCGGTATGAGTCTCTAAATCCTTAGCCATCAATCCCTTAGATAACTGTATGATTATTGAACTCACATACAATGCGTTCTCAGATAGTTCCAACTCAGCCGCACTGACTTGTAATAAGAGTCCAGGAGAAACAGAGTTGATTTTCTCTGAAATCTTGTAGTTAAGCACAATGCAGTAGGCAGAAAGAGTAATCCAAACAGAGAAGTACACCATGTACATCTCAAAATGGCTGCAGCAAACTGATAATGAGAAAGAAGGGAGATGCAAAGGCTAACATCATCAACTATAGGAGAGAAAAAGGGACAAACGTCAAGGGGTAGGACTTTTCCTTAGCAACAGCAGCATGCAGTGCATAATAATAATAATAATAATAATCTTTATTTATATAGCGCCAACATATTCCGCAGCGCTTTACAGTTTAACAGTTTCAAAACACAAGTCATAGGTAACAACGTTAACAATACAATAATTAAAGCAAAATAAGCCGACCCTGCTCGTGAGAGCTTACAATCTACAATGAGGTGGGGGAGATACAAAGTACAGGTGTGTATATACAATGGTGCATTTACAATGATGATCCAGCCATCTTGAGGGAGTGAGGCATGGATAGTGAATGGGCTACACATACACACTTAAACATAGAACGACTTTGGTTAGTGAATGTGATAGGCCACTCTGAACAAATGTGTTTTGAGGGAGCGCCTGAAACCATGCAAATTGTGGATAGTCCTAATTTCTTGGGGTAGAGCATTCCAGAGGATTGGCGCAGTGCGGGAGAAGTCTTGGAGTTGGGAGTGGGAGGTACGGATTAGTGCAGAGGTTAGTCGAAAGTCGTTTGCAGAGCGCAGCAGTCGGTTAGGCCGATAGATAGAAATGAGGGAGGAGATGTAGGGGGGTGCTGCACTGTGGAGAGCTTTGTGGGTGAGAACCAGTACTTTGAATTGGATCCTATAATGAATGGGCAGCCAGTGTAAGGACTGGCGAAGAGCGGACGCGTCCGAGTACCGATTAGCCAGATGGATGACCCTGGCTGCTGCATTAAGGATGGACTGGAGAGGGGATAGTCGAGTAATGGGGAGGCCAAGTAATAGAGCGTTGTAGTAGTCCAGGCGGGAGTGGATCAATGCTACAGTGAGGGTTTTTGTTGTTTCCATGGTGAGAAAAGGGCGGATTCTAGAGATGTTCTTTAGGTGTAGACGGCAAGAGCGGGCAAGAGATTGTATATGGGAGGTGAAGGAGAGATTAGTGTCAAACATAACACCCAGACAGCGAGCCTGCTGCCGGGGTGTTTATTATGGTGCCGCCCACAGAGAGGGAAATGTCAGATTTAGGGAGGTTAGTAGACGGCGGGAGCAGAAGAAGTTCAGTCTTGGAGAGGTTAAGTTTCAGATAGAGAGCGGACATGATGTTGGAGACTGCGGACAGACAGTCGGTGGTGTTCTGTAGAACAGCGGGGGTAAGGTCGGGGATGACGTGTATAGTTGTGTGTCATCGGCATAAAGATGGTACTGAAAGCCAAATCTGCTGATGGTCTGTCCAATTGGGGCCGTGTAGAGAGAGAAGAGAAGGGGGCCAAGGACTGAGCCCTGGGGTACACCGACAGTGAGAGGAAGAGGAGATGACGTGGAGCCAGAGAACGAAACACTGAAGGAGCGGTCAGAAAGA
>JARQOD010000005.1:197883009-197991138 GCA_033576555.1 Oophaga sylvatica | reverse complement strand
CGAGTGGACTGTGAGGGTACAAGTTAACCGTGAGGGTACAAGTGAACTGTGAGGGTACAAGTTAACCGTGAAGCTCCAAGTAAACCGTGAGGGTACAAGTGAACCGTGAGGATACGAGTGAGCCGTGAGGGTTCAAGTGAACTGTGAGGGTACAAGTGAACCGTGAGGGTACAAGTGAAGCGTGAGGGTACGAGTGAACTGTGAGGGTACAGGTGAACCATGAGGGAACAAGTGGACTGTGAGGGTACAAGTTAACCGTGAGGGTACAAGTGAACTGTGAGGGTACAAGTGAACCGTGAAGCTCCAAGTAAACCGTGAGGGTACAGGTGAACCGTGAGGATACGAGTGAGCCGTGAGGGTTCGAGTGAACTGTGAGGGTACAAGTGAACCGTGAGGGTACACTAACACATTTCAGGTGAAAACTGTATCTGGATACATATGTACATTTTGCATTGCCTATACAGGTTTTGAGCTTTTGTAGGTGAAACACATTTATTTAATATGCTTTCATCGTAAAAACTGTATTCAGTAACTGTATTTTCTGTATTGTTGCCAATGTCTGTCTCAGCCACACCTCAAAAACGTGTGAATGTACCCTAACCTTTGGTTGTGTGTGTATCATCACCCATAACAAAAAATCACAACAGAAATGATGTTATTCTCCTGAGATTTCTATAGACAACAATCTTTAAAGTACACACAGAATATTGCATACGAATCCAGCGAGTACCAGTTCCTTGGGTTAGACTGTCTTATTGATAAGATAGAGGTCAGAGACTAATACCAGACTGGTTGAAATTACAGGTATGCAAGAGCAACCGACGTAACCCTTTGTTAAAAGAGTAATATGCAGAAGAACATCTCTGGACATACAGCACAGGAGGAAAGACTGCAGCAGGAGAAGCCACACAAGGTTTTAATACTTTCTAGCTAGGTAGACAAAACCGGGGTTGTATACTTATGCATCAGTATAAGATGTTTATCGTTATATCAAAGGCGTGTTAGAGTAGAAACCACTCCAACTTTCTGAGATTCAGTTTATGGCCAGTGAGAATAGAAGAAATACACAGGCATATGATTTTTAACAATCTCCCTGGGCTTCCTGGACTATTCGTATATTTATAGGCTTCATGAATATAGGCGTTCCATAAATATGGATGCTGAGCCAAGCGTGCATGTGCTTTTGTATTTTTAATGTGGAGAGTGGAGTAAGTCTCTGAGAGACATATCTAATAACATCTAATCTTTTGGGAGAAAAAAAATTTATCACGCAAAATCGTTCTCTTCCCTTCGTCATCTGTCAGATTAAAAAAGTAAGGTCCTCAAATACATTATATTGTCAGCCAGTCCCACCATATTCGGCAGGTTAGGAACACTTTTGTGGCAATTACTCTGACCTCACTTTTTCTGTGTCATATTCCAAGATTGGCACCACCACAGCTCCATTACATATTCACCTTGCTGACACCAATATGGATGGTTGTGCACTTGCCACGTGATCGGTCTTCATACTAAAGGCTATATTTCCCGGATGCAGTGTCCCAGCTGTGGCGCAAATATAGGATACACTGCATGCACCGTTCAGTACCGCTGCTGTAGTGAAGTTTTGATGGCACTAGGGAAATTATCAGGTAGAGCTGCTCATGCTCATCTTGGATTACAGTAAACCTCTGGTTGGGTGTTTCTAGTATCAATAGGGTAGGAAATAGGGGATTGCACTGTTTTTTTCTAGCGGCAAAGTAAAGGCCCCGTCACACATAGCGACACACCAGCGATCCCGACAACGATATGCATTTGTCAGGATCACTGATGTGTCGCTACATGATTACCGGTGAGCTGCCAAACAGGCAGCGATCAGTACAGCGACACTGTGGGTAACGTCGCCTAGTTACCCGCAGTGTACGTTGGATACCAGCCCACTGGTGCAGGGAGCTGGTAACCAAGGTACACATCGGGTTTCCAGGCGCTGCGCGGCACCTGGTAACCCGATGTGTACCTTGGTTACCAGCTCCCCTGCAGCAACGGGCTGGTATCCAACGTACACATCTGGTTTCCAGGCGCCACTCGGCGCCTGGAAACCCGATGTTTACCTTGGTTACCAGCTGATCGCTGGTCTCCTGCCTGCCACATGCAGCGATGCGTGCTGGCCAGCGGGAGACTACCGATCAAAAAAATGTCCAGGACATTCAGCGACGATCAGCGATACCCAGCAGGGGGCTGATCGTTGCTGAATGTCACACACAGCGATATCGCTAGGGAGATCGCTCTTGCGTCACAAAACTAGTGACTCAGCAGCGATCTCGCTAGCGAGATCGCTGTGTGTGATGGGGCTTAAATGTTCACCCATTATGGTCTAATCAGAAGAATGCATTAGAAGATAAAAGGGGTTTATCACTCCAGTCTTCTCTTTTCAGTCTAGAGGCTGTATCAATGCTGCCGACTATAGTGAGCCTCATGATTAAGCAATTGATGGATGATTCACCCATGACAGAGTTGCTCTGTATCTTATCAGACTCAGATCAGCTTTGCCAGTGGAGCTCCTATGGATACCTTAGTCACTGTGGAAGGCTTCAAAAAAGGTCCGCATTGCTGTCAGTCTTGTGAGCAAGTGATTGGATTTACAAATGGAATTTGAGGAGCAGTTTTCTCATTCACCACTTGTCTGGCTGTGTTCAATTATTGGTGTGAGGAGAATGACACTACAGACCCAGTCAGACGGCCATATAACACGGACAACGATTGCATCACAATGCTTGGACTGACCGGCAGCTCTCCTAACCCAAGCATTACAGCATGTAATTACCTGTCATGCTTAGGTGTTATGATTTGGTAGCTGAGGAGAGCAAGCAAAAAAGGAAATACACCAGAGAGGTTGGAATCTATGGGATTGCAATACCCTGACTAACCACCACAACTAAAGGCAGCCGTGGAGCGTACCTACGTTGGTCCTAGACGCCTCGTCACAGCCTGAGAAGTTAACTACACCTAAAGACAGAAAGAGGAAAACTATCTGCCCCGGAGCAGATCCCCAAAGAACATAGAAAGCCCCCAAACATGTAATGGCGGTTAGACAAGAGGAAATACTGACACAGACAGAAAATAGTATGAGCAAACGTTGGGGCCCAAACTTCCTAAATAGAAAAGGATAGGAAGGACACTTACTGCAACCCCAAAAAACCCTGAAAAGTACCAACTCTACTAATTACAAAAACACCTGAGATCACACGACCTCTACCACCTAGATTAGTTCTCTGGTGTAACAAAAACTAAACAGCACCCACTGAAAAAACTGGAAAAGGCAAATGAACAAACAACAGTGGCTGAACTAAACTGAGAGGAGCACAAGCCCCCGGAGGGGACCCGGCAGACGCCCACAGAAGTGCAGGACAAAATGCAAAAAGCAAGCACAAAAAACAAAAAGAAGAAAATGTCTTATCTGTTAGCAGAAGATGCAGGCACGAAACAGCAGGCTACAAAGTGAACAGGAATCAAAGATGAGACCAGAACAATTGATCACCGGCAACCCTGATGGGAGGGAACCTCCCTTATATAAGACCAGTCAGTAACACCTGATCGCCAATCTTCACAATCTTCATTGGATAGTTCAGTACTGTTTGTAACCACCAGAGGGAGCTTCTGCTCAGAATTCATTTCTAGCTCATTCACAACAGTACCCCCCCTTGAGGAGGGGTCACCGAACCCTCATTTGAGCAACCAGGTCGGTCAGGATGAGCTCTGTGATACGCACGGATGAGTCTCCTGGCATGGATGTCCGAAGCAAACACCCAAGAATTGTCCTCCTGACCATAACCTCTCCACTTAACCAAATACTGGAGTTTCCGTCTAGAAAAACGAGAATTCAATATTTTCTCAACCACATACTCCAGATTGCCCTCAACCAAAACAGGGTCAGGAGGCATAGCCCATAGGAACCACTGGCTCGACAAACCTCTTCAATAAGGACTTGTGGAACACGTTATGGATCTTAAATGTCCTGGAGGAAGTAAACGAAAGGAAACAGGATTAAGAATCTCCATGATCTTATAAGGTCCAATGAACCTAGGCTTAAACTTAGGAGATGCAACTCTCATAGGGATATTTCTTGAGGACAACCAGACCAAGTCCCCCACTTCAAACCGAGGACCATCAGTCCTATGCCGGTTGGCAAACCGCTGGGCCCTCTCCTGAGAGAGAGACAACCTCTCCACTACCTGGTCCAAAATCTGCTGCATACGCTCCATAACAGAGTCAACACCTGGACAGACAGAAGCCTCCGTCTGTCCTGAAGAAAATCGAGGGTGAAACCCAAAATTGCAGAAAAATGGAGACATCAAAGTGGCAGAGCTAGCCCTATTATTAAGAGCAAACTCAGCCAAAGGCAAAAAAAGAGACCCAGTCATCCTGATCAGCAGACACAAAGCATCTCAGATAAGTCTCCAATGTCTGGTTTGTTCTCTCAGTTTGTCCATTGGTCTGAGGATGAAAAGCCGAGGAGAAAGACAATTGAACACCAAGTTTAGAACAAAAAGTCCTCCAAAATCTGGAAACAAACTGGACTCCTCTGTCAGACACAATGTTCTCAGGAATGCCGTGTAACCGAACCACGTGCTGAAGGAACAAAGGCACCAATTCAGAGGAGGAAGGCAACTTAGGTAATGGCACAAGATGTATCATTTTGGAAAACCTATCACAAATCACCCAGATAACGGTCATTCTCTGAGAAACAGGGAGGTCGGAAATGAAATCCATAGAGATATGGGTCCATGGTCTCTTGGGCACAGGCAATGGCATCAACAAACCACTAGAGCGAGAGCAAGGCTTGGAGCGAGAGCAAGTCCCGCAGGACTGCACAAATTCCCTGACGTCACGAGACAAAGTAGGCCACCAAAAGGACCGACTAACCAAGTCTCTGGTACCAAAAATTCCGGGATGACCGGCCAACGCGGAACAATGAATCTCAGACATCACACTCTTTTTCCATCGGTCTGGGACAAACAATTTCCCAATAGGGCAGCACTCGGGTTTATCCTCCTGACACCCTTCCAGAGCCAGTCTCAAATTGGGCGAGATGGCGGAAAGAACTACACCCTCTTTCAAAATAACAGCAGGATCAGATAACTCAGGAGAGTCCACAAGGAAACTCCTCGAGAGGGCATCCGCCTTAACATTCTTAGTGCCAGGAAGAAAGGAAACCACAAAATTAAAACGTGTGAAAAACAAGGCCCACCTGGCCTGTCTAGGATTAAGTCGCTTGGCTGATTCCAGATAAACCAGATTCTTATGGTCCGTGAGGACCACCACCTGATGTTTGGCTCCCTCCAGCCAATGTCTCCACTCTTCAAAAGCCCACTTCATGGCCAATAACTCCCGATTACCCACGTCATAATTACGTTCAGTTGGAGAAAATTTTCGAGAGAAAAAGGCACAAGGGTTACTTTTAGAGGTCTCTGGATCTCTTTGGGACAAAACGGCACCTGCCCCAATTTCAGAGGCATCAACCTCCACCTGAAATGGCAGAGAAACATCAGGCTGCCGTAGAACAGGAGCAGAAGTGAATCTCTGCTTAAGTTCCTGAAACGCAGAGACTGCATCAGGAGGCCAATTCACCACATCAGAACCCTTTTTGGTCAAATCAGTCAATGGTTTAACAATAACAGAGAAATTACCAATAAATTTACGATAAAAATTGGCAAAACCCAAGAATCTTTGAAGAGCCTTTAATGAAGTAGGTTGGACCCAATCACAGATGGCCTGAACCTTGACCGGGTCCATTTCAATAACAGATGGGGACAAAATGAATCCCAGAAATGAGATCCTCTGTACGCCAAAAAGACACTTTGATCCCTTCACATACAGAGCATTCTCTCAAAATCTGGAACACAGTCCGAACATGTTTCACATGAGAGTCCCAGTCATTGGAAAAAATCAAGATATCATCCAAATAAACAATCAGAAATTTATCCACAAAATCCCTGAAAATGTCATTCATGAAGGACTGGAAGACAGAAGGAGCATTAGTGAGCCCAAAGGGCATCACTAGGTACTCAAAATGCCCCTCTGGGGTATTAAATGCCATCTTCCATTCATCCCCGTGCTTAATGCGAATAAGGTTATATGCCCCCCTGAGGTCAAGCTTGGTAAACCAAGTAGCACTTTTCACCCTGGAAAACAGGTCAGAAATCAAGGGTAACGGATATTGATATTTCACAGTGATATTGTTCAAGAGACGATAATCAATACACGGCCTTAATGAACCATCCTTTTTGGCCACAAAGAAAAAACCGGCACCCAAGGGTGAAGAGGATGGTCTGATATGACCCTTCTCCAATGACTCCTTGATATAAGACCGCATAGCGTCATGTTCAGGTACAGACAAGTTAAAAAGGCGACCTTTAGGGAATTTACTACCAGGCACTAATTCAATAGCGCAGTCATAGCTCCTATGGGGGGGCAAGGATGCAGATTTACTTTCGCTAAACACATCAGAAAAATCAGTCAAAAAGTCAGGAACATCCTGAGCCTGGGGGAGGCAGAAAAAACAGGAGTGTTGGTATTAACACATTGGCAGCCCCAACTGGTTACAGACACAGATTTCCAATCCAAAACAGGATTATGAGACTGCAACCAAGGGAAACGACCAACCAAGGGGCAGACGTGCAGACCCAGGCTCGCACCCGCTATCCTTGGAGAGAGGTAATAATACTTTTCTGACACTGGTCAGTACAAGTGTGTAATTTAGAATCTCATTTGAACACCCTCTCTAGTGCTTCGCTTAAGGGATGTATATGCACACTTGTATGTAATTTGACAACCCTTTGCGAGCACCTTTGTTGATTTCACCTATATGCATGTGGATCATTGTATATTTGCATTGAACTGTGACCCTATTGAACAACTATTATTTACTTGGTGAGCGGATATTATATTCCATTTTGACATTTGTCAGTTCTACTAAGAATCACCTCTCTTTTCTGAGTACCTTCCTTAGTACTTTGTGTTAGGGCCACACTCTGTATTTCTGTATATTATCTATCAGCCATTTGTGATCACTTTTTTCTATATGTGATCTACATGCGGGTTGTTGTATTATTCATACTATAGACATTATGTCATGACTTTATCATATAGCTACTTACCATTGATTTGCCTGGGCCAGTGCGACTCCCTTGCTTTTCTGGACTTGCACCTGTCCTTGTGGTTCATTTGCCTTACACTGTTTTTTGCCTTTTACTTTTATTATAATGTTTTTATATATGTTTCAATAAAGATTTGTAATTTTTCTAAATGCCCGGTTTCGTTGTTCTTGTGATGGTTACATCACATTCCCTCTCTTTGATCTATTAACGATGGGTTTCTCACTTTAGTCCTGACCAGATGGCACCTATTAAGGGACTCCCCACACATTTTGCGTGCCATCATTTGGTATTAGTCTCTTTCTGTTTAACCAAGGGAAACCCAGTACGATAATGTCATGCAGATTATACAGCACCAAAAATTTGCAACTCTCCTGATGATCAGGTTCAACCCTCATTATCACCTGAGTAGAGAACTGAGGTTTATTCTCAGCCAAAGGGGTAGAATCGATCCCCAGTAGGGGAATAGGCTTCCGTAGGGGTATCAAGGGAAACCCACAACGTTTAGCAAAATCAAAATCCATCAGGTTAATAGCTGCTCCCGAATCAACGAAATCCTGAGCAGAAAATGTGGACAGGGAGCAAATCAGGGTAACAGTCAACAAAAATTTAGTCTGAACACTACCCAAGACAACTGAGCGTGCAAAACGTCTTCCCCGCTTAGGGCAGACTGAAATAGCATGAGAGGCATCACCACAGTAGAAACATAACCCATTGCGTTTTCGAAACTCATGACGCTGTGCCCCAGAAGCCACTCTATCACACTGCATGGGTTCAGAAGCTGGTTCACAAGGCAACACTATTCCACGCATACCTCTACGCTCACGCAAACGTCTGTCAATTTGAATCGCTAATGACATAGAATCATTGAGACCAGAGGGGACAGGGAATCCCACCATAACATCCTTTACATTCTCTGACAGACCCTTCCGAAAAAGGGCTGCCAAAGCATCGTCATTCCATTTGGTCAGGACTGCCCACCTTCGGAATCTCTGACAGTATAACTCAGCGTCCTCAAGCCCCTGATTTAATGCCAACAAGGCTTTTTCAGCTTGATCAGTGACATTAGGCTCATCGTACAATAACCCCAGAGCCTGAAAAAATGCATCAACATTACTCAAAACAGGGTCCCCAGGTGTCAGGGAAAAAGCCCAATCCTGAGGATCGCCGCGCAGGAGAGAGATGACAATTTGAACCTGCTGTGCTGCGTTCCCTGAGGACTTAGATTTCAAGGCAAAAAACAACTTACAGTTATTTTTGAAATTCAGAAATTTAGCTCGATCCCCTAAAAACAAATCTGGCATGGGAATCCTAGGTTCCACAACAGGCAACCCTGCAAGATAGATAGCAATACTCCGAACTTCAGTGGCAAGCTGATCCACACGGCCAGACAACTGTGCAAACTCCATTGAGAGAAAAAAAAAAAAAATCCTCCTCAGCACCCAGAGATACAGAGGGAAAAAAAAAAATCTCTGACAACTCTGACAATCTTCTTTCTTTAACACTATTTTTCCCTTCTGTGAGTACCATACAAATATCAGTTTTTTGGCCGGTGATACTGTTATGATTTGGTAGCTGAGGAGAGCAAGCAAAAAAGGAAATACACCAGAGAGGTTGGAATCTATGGGATTGCAGTACCCTGACTAACCACCACAACTAAAGGCAGCCGTGGAGCGTACCTACGTTGGTCCTAGACGCCTCGTCACAGCCTGAGAAGCTAACTACACCTAAAGACAGAAAGAGGAAAACTATCTGCCCCGGAGCAGATCCCCAAAGAACATAGAAAGCCCCCAAACATGTAATGGCGGTTAGACAAGAGGAAATACTGACACAGACAGAAAATAGTATGAGCAAACGTTGGGGCCCAAACTTCCTAAATAGAAAAGGATAGGAAGGACACTTTCTGCAACCCCAAAAAACCCTGAAAAGTACCAACTCTACTAATTACAAAAACACCTGAGATCACACGACCTCTACCACCTAAATTAGTTCTCTGGTGTAACAAAAACTAAACAGCACCCACTGAAAAAACTGGAAAAGGCAAATGAACAAACAACAGTGGCTGAACTAAACTGAGAGGAGCACAAGCCCCCGGAGGGGACCCGGCAGACCCCCACAGAAGTGCAGGACAAAATGCAAAAAGCAAGCACAAAAAACAAAAAGAAGAAAATGTCTTATCTGTTAGCAGAAGATGCAGGCACGAAACAGCAGGCTACAAAGTGAACAGGAATCAAAGTTGAGACCAGAACAATTGATCACCGGCAACCCTGATGGGAGGGAACCTCCCTTATATAAGACCAGTCAGTAACACCTGATCGCCAATCTTCATTGGATAGTTCAGTACTGTTTGTAACCACCAGAGGGAGCTTCTGCTCAGAATTCATTTCTAGCACATTCACAACACTTAGGTCAGGAGAGCCGCCGGCCAGTCCGTGCACTCCGATGCTATCATTGTCCATGTTATTCAGCCATCTGACTGTGTTCTGCCCATCTGAGTACAGGGCAGTATGTTTTGCACTGTATGCTGGTTTGTTTGTTATAGCACCATCCAGTGGTGGCTGAATTTATAGCCTGTGCCTTTAACGAGCAGATAGAGTATTGCATTGTGGGATTGAAGCAAGGTATTCTGGGAAGAAGAAACTCCATTTTCTTCTGTGTACTTCAGGGAATACACGTGTTTCATGTGCTCTCCTGTGACTTTTCCAACTTGAGTTTTCTATCCTGGTAAAGCATAGCTGGTAAGATCAATATCTTCTCTAGCAATGCAGTGTTTAGGAGATTATTAACTGTATAGCAGCCAGTGCATAGGAGATGTTACTAGAATCCTGTGTAAAGTTTGCATCATACTGTATACTTTCCTGTTAATTGTAAAGTGTCAGCTGTGTGCCCAATACTTATCTATGTCATTTGTATTTTTATAGTTTTACCGCGCATGTTCTATACTGTTCACCAATAAACAAGTTAGACTACAGAAGACAGTCTGCTTATTTGAAAGATAGAATCGTGGTTTAGGCTGTATGCTAGATTGCACACCGTGTCAACGTGTATGAAGGCAGAACAGACTGCGCTCTACTACTCAGCATACCTGTATTTCATATCAATGGCCCCAGGGAGCTGGATAAAGTAAAAAAAAATATACTTACCTCCCCGATCGGCACTGCTGCTACACCATCTGCTCTATGTGTCACACTGGCCTCATGACATAAGCAATGTCCCAGGATAGGGCAGCACATCAGCAGACGCTGGTCAACTGCAATCTTGCAGCTTTGTTCTCATAGACTTATTGAGCAAAGACAGAATTGTTCACTTAATTTTTTTTTTGTCTTTTTGTACTTATTGCCCCTTTGCAGACACCTATCTGAATGTGAGCATGCATACCACCACTTCATTCATTCTCTAAGGAACTGTTGAGGATAATAGCCAATTACAGCAGTTTCATGAAAAAATATTCTGTTGTATCTGTATTTTATTAAATCATCACTGGACAGTCCTACCAGTGATTGACAGCTATCTCTGTATGCACACTTCTACAGATAAGGATGTCAATCACTAATTACAACCGCCCACTTGACTGCTAAGCCCAAAATGTATATATTAAAAAAAAGTTAGACTGAATCTTTTCACACAAAACTACTGGTATATATCACCAGTCATGTGATCACCTAACCCGGATATAAATAAGGAGCAATACATACCTTTATCCACGCCCCCCGAGGAAGCGGTGTTCCTATACCACGAAACGTGCGTTGGGGTCTGGCAGAGTCCAGCTCTCCCTCCTCTCTGTGCCATGAGGGTGTTACTTCTAGCCAGGGGCGTACATAGAAATCATGGGGCCCCATAGCAAAAGTCTGAATAGGGCCCCCCCAAAAAAAGCCTGGGCCATTGTAAATGTAAAGTGCCAGCACAGTGAGGGGACACATTTAACGAAAAAAAATCCACCCCGTCCCCCAGCCAGCCGGGCTCACCGTCTTGTGTGTGTGTCCCTCTCCCTGAGTGAGAGAGGCTCATGAATGTTTTCTGCTTCCTGCAATGCACGTGTGCTGCTCTCTGGCTGCCAGGAGGCATGGCGTTCTTATGCAAATCCAGCCAGAGACTTCAGCCAACTGCTGACCAGGAAAACAGGAAAGGGAAGCTTCAAGGGGGTATACAGCGGCCGGCGATTACATTTAATTAAAGGAGATAACGTATATACTACAGTATAAGGTGACCAGAGTATAAGCCGACCCCCCTAATTTTGCCACAAAAAACTGGGAAAACTTATCGACTCGAGTATAAGCCTAGGGTGGAAAATGAGATTATGCCCCATATGCTGCCCCATGTATTATGTCCCACAAGATGCGCTATGTATTGTGCCCCATATGCTGCCCCATGTATTATGCCCCACAAGATGCTCCATAGATTGTGCCCCATATGCTGCCCATGTATTATGCCCCCATAGATGCTCCATAGATTGTGCCCCCATAGATGCTCCATAGATTGTGCCCCATAGATGCTCCATAGATAATGCCCCCATAGATGCTCCATAGATTGTGCCCCCATAGATGCTCCATAGATTGTGCCCCCACAGATGCTCCATAGATTATGCCCCCATAGATGCTCCATAGATTGTGCCCCATAGATGCTCCATAGATTATGCCCCATAGATGCTCCATAGATTGTGCCCCCATAGATGCTCTATAGATTGTGCCCCCATAGATGCTCCATAGATTGTGCCCCCATAGATGCTCCATAGATTATGCCCCCATAGATGCTCCATAGATTGTGCCCCCATAGATGCCCCATAGATGCTCCATAGATTGTGCCCCCATAGATGCTCCATAGATTATGCCCCCATAGATGCTCCATAGATTATGCCCCATAGATGCTCCATAGATTGTGCCCCCATAGATGCTCCATAGATTATGCCCCCATAGAGCGCTCCATAGATTATGCCCCCATAGAGCGCTCCATAGATTGTGCCCCCATAGATGCTCCATAGATTATGCCCCCATAGATGCTCCATAGATTGTGCCTCCATAGATTGTGCTTCCATAGATGCTCCATAGATTATGCCCCCATAGATGCTCCATACATTATGCTCCATAGTATAGGTCCCTTATGCTGCCGCAGCTGCTGAAAAAAAAAAAAAAAGACATACTCACCTCCCGTCGCTGGGGGACAGGTGCCGGTGTCACCGCTCGCTCAGGGCCCCGGCACCTGTGATATTTACCTGTCAGTGTTCAGCGGTCACGCGGTACCGCTCATTAAAGTCATTAAATGTGCATATTCATGACTTTAATGAGTGGTACCACCTGACCACTGAACACTGGCGCCGGAGACCGTGGGAGAAGAGCAGGGGCTGCAGAGACCGCGCCAGGAAGAGGTGAGTATTTAGCACAGCTGCGCTCCCCCTCCCCTGCCGACCCCCTGGTAGTACTGTGTCAGCACAGCACAGCTGCCAAACCGCAGCGGCCGTCACAGGCCCCCTCAACTGTCCGGGCCCCATAGCAGCTGCGTGGTCTGCTACTATTGACGGTACGCCACTGCTTCTAGCTAACTGTAGCCACTGTGGATGTCCTGCCATTTCTTTGGACACTTGTTTTATACATGCACATTTACTGCTGGCAGGATTTTCTCTGTGGGAGATCTCTCTGTTCAGTGATTCCTCCTGTGGGACCAGGGGGAAAAAAATGCACAGATTACCTATATAGTCAATGGCGAATTGTAATTGCATTCCTGACACTTGTCTAATACATGCAGACAATTTGGTTTAAGCAGTATATTTGCTGTGGAATGTTTTTTGTTTGTTTTTTTTGCACTATTGCACTTTGGCACTATTGCACTTTTTTCCTTGACTGTATATGGGCTTATTACTTTCTAAAAATGTCATGGCTACTCCTGACTAACAAATGATATAATTGAAATGATACAGTACGGTCAGTAGTCTGTCCCTATCACTGGCCATGTGACCTTCCTCAGAGATCTCCCTAGGCAACGTACAATACATTTATTATTTCTTTATATTGATTGGCACATTCTAATTTATGGACTTTACCATCTATAGGTTACTTATATCAGTAGGGAGGACTGTTTTTTTCTGCCTCCTGCTGTTGTCCTTGACTTACTATTCATTGTTAACCAGTAATACTTTTTTATTCACCCTGTTTCTCACTTTGTGTCTTGTTTGTACTAATAAAAATACTTGATATAATAGTTAAGACTTCGTTTTTCTCTTGTCTTCTGTATGCTTATGTGAGTTGTCACTATTTCAAATTTTGGGGCATTTCTCAGTTTTTGGTATTTACCATGTACTTTTGAGCATTAAGAATTTTTGGAGTATTTTCTTCGATATATATTAGTTTGTTCAGCTTTTTCTCCCTTCTTCTTCAGATTGCACAGTGTTTCCAAACTGACAGATTCTCTTAACCCCTTAATGACCGCCGATACGCCTTTTAACGGCGGTCATTAAGGGTACTTAAACCACATCGCCGTTAATTAACGGCGCTGTGGAAAAAGTGAATAGCGCCCCCCAGAGGCGCATTTTCTCCGGGGTCTCGGCTACCGGGGATAGCCGAGACCCCAGAGAACATGAATCGGGTCGGTTTTTACCGACCCGATGTTGCGGTCGCCGTTATTAACCCTATAACGGCGACCGCAACAAAAAAAAAAAATCTGATGTGCCATTTAATTTCTCTGTCCCCTGATGTCATCGGACATCAGGGGACAGAGAAAAAGGGTCCCCAGGACCCCCATGTAGCCCCCGATCCAGTCCATGTGGCCCCCGGGCCCTCCGTTGTCCCCCGGTGCCGGCGCTGTTAAGTAAATGGCGGGCGCATGCTCAGTGCGCCCGCCGCTATGTGCCGCTGTGCTGGTGGGGGGATGGGCAAATATTCTCTGGGGTCTCGGCTACCGGGGGTAGCCGAGACCCCAGAGAACATGATCCGGGTCGGTATTCACCGATCCCGGTGTTGCGATCGCGGCTATGCAAGCATAGCCGCGATCGCAAAAAAAAAAAAAAAAAATGATTTCTCTCCCCTCTGATGTGATCGCACATCAGAGGGGAGAAAATGAGGGTCCCCCGGTCCCCGATCGCCCCCCCGTATACTTACCGGTGTCCTCCGTCCTCCCGCAGGTCCCAGGATCCCGGCGTCTTCTTCCTGCAAAAAAAAAAATGGCGGGCGCATGCGCAGTGCGCCTGCCGATCTACTTGGCGGCAGATTCAAAAAAAGTTTCATTCATTCTCCAGAAAGTGCATTTTGATCACTGTGATAAACTATCACAGTGATCAAAATAAAAAAAACAGTACATAACCCCCCCATTTATCACCCCCTTAGTTAGGGACATATAATAAAAAACAGAAATTATATTTATTTTCATTTTTCTGTTAGGGTTAGGGTTATAATTAGGGTTAGGGTTATAATTAGGTTAGGGTTAGCATTAGGGTTAGGGTTAGCATTAGGGTTAGGGTTATAATTAGCGTTAGGGTTAAGCTGGGTTCATACTGCGTTATGGCAGTCCGTTAGACGGACTGCGCTACACCGCGGTATAACGCGGTGTAACGCAGTCCGTTAACGCTGCCATTCACCCCCATTTGAGGGCGCATCGCGACGCATGCCGTAAAGCGGCATGCGTTTGCGACGTGCCATCATTCAGTGACGGAGCCTCGGACGCGGGCTGCAGCATCTGGGCTCCGTCACCGCTAGCGCAGATGAATCATCTGCTGATTCCTCTGCGCTAGCGGGTATAGCATAACGCGATCACGTTATGCTATACCGTTACCAGCCCGTCAACGCTATGTGTTGAACGGGCTGGTAAAACGCAAAATGAACCCAGCCTTAGGGTTAGGGTTATAATTAGGGTTAGAATTAGGGTTAGGGTTACAATTAGGGTTAGGGTTACAATTAGAGTTAGGGTTACAATTAGGGTTGGAATTAGGGTTGGGATTTAGGTTACGATTAGGGTTGGGATTAGGGTTAGGGGTGAGTTGGGATTAGGGTTGGAGCTAGAATTGAGGGATTTCCACTATTTAGGCACATCAGGGGTCTCCAAACACGACGTGGCGTTCAAAAAGTCAAATGGCGCTCCCTCCCTTCCGAGCCCTGCCGTGCGCCCAAACAGTGGTTTACCCCAACATATGGGGTATCAGCGTACTCAGGACAAATTGCACACCAATTTTGGGGTTCTAATTTCTCCGGTTACCCTTGGGAAAATAAAAAATAGCTGGCTAAAAAAATATTTTTGAGAAAAAAAATTATTTTTCATTTTCACGGCTCTGCGTTTATAAATTTCTGTGAAGCACTTGGGGGTTCAAAGTGCTCACCACACATCTAGATAAGCTCCTTAAGGGGTCTAGTTTCCAAAATGGGGTCACTTGTGGGGGGTTTCCACTGTTTAGACACATCAGGGGTCTCCAAACACGACGTGGCTTTCAAAAAGTCAAATGGCGCTCCCTCCCTTCCGAGCCCTGCCGTGCGCCCAAACAGTGGTTTACCCCAACATATGGGGTATCAGCGTACTCAGGACAAATTGCACACCAATTTTGGCGTTCTAATTTCTCCAGTTACCCTTGGGAAAATAAAAAATAGCTGGCTAAAAAAATCATTTTTGAGAAAAAAAATTTTTCATTTTCACGGCTCTGCGTTTATAAATTTCTGTGAAGCACTTGGGGGTTCAAAGTGCTCACCACACATCTAGATAAGCTCCTTGGGGGGTCTAGTTTCCAAAATGGTGTCACTTGCAGGGGGTTTCTACTGTTTAGGTACATCAAGGGCT
Source organism: Oophaga sylvatica (assembly GCA_033576555.1). Classification (NCBI taxonomy): domain Eukaryota; kingdom Metazoa; phylum Chordata; class Amphibia; order Anura; family Dendrobatidae; genus Oophaga; species Oophaga sylvatica. The sequence goes on along the minus strand of JARQOD010000005.1, from coordinate 197,975,254 downwards.
CTGCAAACACAACATGACGCCTGCAGAACATTCCATCAAAGTCTGCATTACAAAATGGCGCTCCTTCCCTTCCAAGCACTCCCATGCGCCCAAACAGTGGTTTCACCCCACATGTGGGGTATCAGCGTACACAGGAAAAATTGCACAACAACTTTTTGGGTCCAATTTCTCCTGTTACCCTTGGGAAAATAAAAAAAATAGCAGGCTAAAGAATAATTTTTGAGGAAAAAAATGATTTTTTATTTTCACGGCTCTACGTTTATTAATTTCTGTGAAGCACTTGGGGGTTCAAAGTGCTCACCACACATCTAGATAAGTTCCTTAAGGGGTCTAGTTTCCAAAATGGTGTGATTTGTGGGGGTTTCGACTGTTTAGGCGTATCAGGGGCTCTCCAAACGCGACATGGCATCCAATTTCAATTCCAGCCAATTTTGGTTTGAAAAAGTCAAACGGCGCTCCTTCCCTTCCAAGCCCTGCCGTGCGCCCAAACAGTGGTCCCACCCCACATATGGGTATCAGCGTACTCAGGACAAATTGGACAACAACTTTTGTGGTCTAATTTCTTCTGTTACCCTTGGAAAAATAAAAAATTGGGGACTAAACGATCAGGTTTGTGGAAAAAATATGACTTTTTATTTTCATGCCCGGGAGTTATAAACTTCTGTGAAGCACTTGGGGGTTCAAAGTGCTCACCACACATCTATATAAGTTCCTTAGGGTTCTAGTTTCCAAAATGGTGTCACTTGTGGGGGTTTCCACTGTTTAGACACATTAGGGCCTCTACAAACGCGACAAGGCGTCCAGCCAATTCTGAGTTGAAAAAGTCAAACGGCGCTCCTTCCCTTCCAAGCTCTGCCATGCACCCAAACAGTGGTTTACCCCCACATATGGGGTATTAGCATGCTCAGGACAAATTGCACAAAAACTTTTGGGGTCTTGTTACCCTTGGGAAAATAAAAATTGGGGTGAACAGATCGTTTTTGTGGAAAAAATATGATTTTTTATTTTCACGGCTCTATGTTATAAACTTCTGTGAAGCACTTGGAGGTTCAAAGTGCTCACCACAGATCTAGATAAGTTCCTTAGGGGGTCTAATTTCCAAAATGGGGTCACTTGTGGGGGGTTTCCACTGTTTAGACACATCAGGGCCTCTACAAACACGACATGACGTCCAGCCAATTCTGCGCTGAAAAAGTCAAACGGCGCTCCTTCCCTTCCAAGCTCTGCCATGCACCCAAACAGTGGTTTACCCCCACATATGGGGTATCAGCATGCTCAGGACAAATTGCACAAAAACTTTTGGGGTCTTGTTACCCTTGGAAAAATAAAAATTGGGGTGAAAAGATTGTTTTTGTGGAAAAAATATGATTTTTTATTTTCACTGTTCTATGTTATTAACTTCTGTGAAGCACTTGGAGGTTCAAAGTGCTCACCACACATCTAGATAAGTTCCTTAGGGGGTCTAGTTTCCAAAATGGGGTCACTTGTGATGGGTTTCCACTGTTTAGACACATCAGGGCCTCTACAAACGCGACATGGCGTCCAGCCAATTCTGCGTTGAAAAAGTCAAATGTCGCTCCTTCCCTTGCGACCTCTGCCGTGCGCCCAAAAAGTGGTTTACCCCCACATATGGGGTATCGGCTTATTCAGGAGAAATTGCACAACAAATTTTGTGGTTCATTTTTTCTTTTAACACTTGTGAAAATAAAAAAAATAGGTTCCGAAGTAAAGTTTTTGCAAAAAAAGTTAAATGTTAATTTTTTCCTTCCACATTGCTTCAGTTCCTGTGAAGCACGTAAAGGGTTAATAAACTTTTTGAATGTGGTTTTGAGCACCTTGAGGGGTGCAGTTTTTAGAATGGTGTCACTTTTGGGTATTCTCTATCATATAGACCCCTCAAAGTGACTTCAAATGTGATGTGGTCCCTAAAAAAAATGGTGTTGTAAAAATGAGAAATCGCTGGTCAACTTTTAACCCTTATAAGTTTGTAAAAAAAAAAAATTTTGGTCCCAAAATTGTGCTGATGTAAAGTAGACATGTGGGAAATGTTATTTATTAAGAAATTTGTGTGACATATCTCTCTGATTTAAGGGCATAAAAATTTAAAGTTTGAAAATTGTTAAATTTTCAAAATTTTCACCATATTTCTGTTTTTTTTCATAAATAAACACAAGTCACATCAAAGAAATTTTACCAGTAACGTGAAGTACAATATGTCACGAAAAAACAATCTCAGAATCAGCGGGATTCGTTAAAGCGTTCCAGAGTTATAACCTCATAAAGTGACAGTGGTCAGAATTGTAAAAATTGGCCCAGTCATTAAGCTGCAAAATGGCTCTGTCACTAAGGGGTTAATGTATCAAATGAAAACTTTGGAATTGGTCAAAGTTTCCATTTTAATTCACATGCAGCGGATACACCGAGCATGTATTCTATACTTATCTGTCAGGATATTTATTTTAAAGGGTCAGCATGTATCAGATGCTGGCTGCGCAATTTTAGCCATATATGTTTAACCCCTTAGTGACAGAGCCAATTTGCTACTTAATGACCAAGCCAATTTTTACAATTCTGACGACTGTCACTTTATGAGGCTATTAATTCTGGAACGCTTTAACGTATCCCACTGATTCTGAGACTGTTTTTTTCGTGACATATTGTACTTCATGTTATTGGTAAAATTTCTTCGCTATAACTTGTGTTTACTTATGAAAAAAATGGAAATATGGCGAAAATTTTGCAATTTTCAAACTTTTAATTTTTATGCCCTTACATCAGAGCCATATGTCACACAAAATACTTAATAAATAACATTTCCCACATGTCTGCTTTACATCAGCACAATTTTGGAACAAATTTTTTTTTTTTTTGTTAGGATGTTATAAGGGTTAAAATTTGACCAGCGATTTCTCATTTTTACAACAAAATTTACAAAACCATTTTTTTAGGGCCAACATCACATTTGAAGTCAGGTCTATATGGCAGAAAATACCCAAAAGTGACACCATTCTAAAAATTGTACCCCCCAAGGTGCTCAAAACCACATTCAAGAAGTTAACTATCCCTTTACGCACTTCACAGGAACTAAAGCAATGTGGAAGGATAAAATGAACATTTAACTTTTTTCACAAACATTTTAATTCAGAACCAATTTTTTTTATTTCCACAAGTGTAAGGCTATGTGCACATTTTATAGGTGTGCGTATTCCCGCTAAAAACTAGCATTTTGCAAGAGTAATTAGCTTGCAGAATGCTAGCGTTTTCCAAACGATCTATAACATCGCTTGGAAAACTGATTGACAGGTTGGTCACACGAGTCAAACATAGTGTTTGACAAGTGTGACAAACTTTTTACTATAGATGCTGCCTATGCGGCATCAATAGTAAAAAGATCTAATGTTAAAAATAATAAAAAAAATTAAAAATAGCGATATTCTCACCTTCCGGCGGCCCCCGCAGCCTTCCCGCCTCTCAGCGACGCTCCCAGCAACTCCCGTTCCCAAGGATGCTTAGCGACAATGACCCCAGATAATGTAGCATCACGCGAGACTGCTACGTCATCTGGGGTGATTCTCGCAATGCATCACTGGGAACGGGAGTTGCCGGGAGTATCGCTGAGGAGCGGGAAAGCTGCGGGGGCTGCCGGAAGGTGAGAATATCACGATTTTTTATTTTAATTATTGTTTTACCAGGGATATGGTACCCAGGGCCTGGAGGAGAGTCTCCTCTCCTCCAGACCCTGGGTACCATCAGCACTTGAACCGCTTACTTTGCGCATGGTTGGCATAGCCACATACGGAAAGTAAGCGGTTCAATGCATTCCTATGGCGGCGGAATCGCCGCGATTGCGGAAAAAGAATGAACATGCTGCGTTTTTTTCCACGATGCATTTTTTTTTGCGGAAAAAAAAACACAGCATGTGCACAAAAAATGTGGAATGCATTCTAATGATAGGGTGCTTAATGCATGCGTTTTTTCAGCGTTTTTGCGGCAGAAAACCGCCGCAAAAACGCTAAAAAACTGCGAAAAATCCTCACTGTGCACATAGCCTCAAAAGAGAAAATGAACAACAAAATTTGTTTTGCAATTTCTCCTGAATACGCTGAAACCCCATATGTGGGGGTACACTGTTTGGGCGCACGGCAGAGCTCGGAAGGGAAGGAGAGCTGTTTGACTTTTTCAATGCAGAATTGAGATCGGACGACATGTCGCGTTTGGAGAGCCCCTGATGTGTCTAAACAGTGGAAACTCCCCACAAGTGACCCTATTTTGAAACTAGACCACCCAAGGAACTTATCTAGATGTGTGGTGAGCACTTTGAAACCCAAGTGTTTCACGATACTTTATAACGTAGAGCTGTGAAAATAAAAAATAATTTTTTTTTCCCACAAAAATGATCTTTTAGCCCCCAATTTTTTATTTTCACAAGGTAAACAGGAGAAATTGGACCGCAAAAGTTGTTGTCCAATTTGTCCTGAGTACGCTGGTACAACACATGTGGGAGAAAACTACTGTTTGGGCACACGTCAAGGTTTGGAAGGACAGTGACATTTTGGAATGCAGACTTTGATGGAATGGTCTGCGGGCGTCATGTTGTGTTTGCAGAGCCCCTGATGTGCCTAAACAGTAGAAACACCCCCCACAAATGACACCATTTTGGAAACTAGACCCCCCAAGGAACTTATCTAGATGTGTGGTGACATGAGCACTTTGATCCCCCAAGTGCTTCACAGAAGTTTATAATGAAGAGCCGTGAAAATAAAAAATTATATATTTTCCACAAGAAATTTTTATTTTCCCAAGGGTAACACGAGAAATTAGACCCCAAAAGTTGTGCAATTGGTCCTGAGTACGCCGATACCCCATATGTGGGGGTAAACCACTGTTTGGGTGCACGGCAGAGCTCGAAAGGGAAGGAGCACCGTTTGACTTTTTCAACGCAGAATTGACTGGAATTGAGATCGGACGCCATGTCGCGTTTGGAGAGCCCCTGACGTGCCAAAACAGAGGAAACCCCCCAATTCTAACTCCTACCCTAACCACAACAACACCCTTAACCCTAATCCCAGCCCTAACCATAACCCTAACCACAACCCTATCATCAACACACCCCTAACTCTAATCCCAACCCTAATCCTAATCCCAACCCTAACCTTAACTTTAGCACCAACCCTAACTTTAGCCCCAACTCTAACCCTAACTTTAGCCCAACTCACTTTAGCCCAACTCTAGCCCTAATGGGAAAATGGAAATAAATATTTTTTTATTTTAATATTTTTCCCTAACTAAGGGGGGAAGGTAGGTTTGATTCACTATTTTTTTATTTTGATCACAGGGTGTATCACAGTGACCAAAATGAACTAATAGGAAAAATCTCATATTCTTGCCAGGTGCCGGCCAGCAGATTTCAGTGGGTGCACTGCATGAGCGCCCACCATTTTCTTCCCAGAAGAAGATGCCGGCAGCCATGGGGGGAAGCAGGAGGGTCCAGGGCACCGGGAGTTACCAGGGGGGGCGGATTGGGGGACCCTATTTCTCTCTCCTCTGATGTGCGATCACATCAGAGGTGGGAAAAATTAAATGGAAAATCTGACTTTTTTATTTTTTTACGGTCGCAGTTATACCGTTCGCAACACCGGTGTCATGTTCTCTGGGGTCTCGGCTACCCCCGGCAGCCAAGGTCCCAGAGAAATTCCGGCTCTGGGGGGGCGCTATACACTTTTTCCTCAGCGCCGTTACGGCGCTGTGGTTTAAGTCCCTTAACTGCTGCTGTTAAAAGGCATATCGGTGGTCGTTAAGGGGTTAATTTTGAAACTTAGCAGAGTTTTAGACAAAAATTTAGTATAATAGCTGCCAGGGGCCAAGCCGTATCAAAGACTGGTCGGACAGACAGGTCCCCAGCTGTTTGTCCCCGTCCGCTGCCCTTGAGTGATAGGTGTCTTATTCCCTGCTTGTGTAGGAATTACTAATTGTTAACAATTTGGTAAACTGTTGTACAGAAACAAAGCTCCCACTAGTAGATGCTAGTTTGTGTTCTCTGTAGTTGGTAATACTAGGTAGGCTATGAGGACATGCATCACTTGTTTTGTGATTAGATTGTTATTTTATGCCATTTGCTCACTTTTTGCTGTGATAGCATTTTATACATCAAGTAATAATGAGTCTGCAATATCTGAAATGAAGAAATGTGCATAATGGTATAGGTTTCTCCTATTTTTGAAGAGGCAATTTGCATACATAATGGTATATAAATATGTAAGGCAGCATGTCAAATTTACCTTTTAAATAGAGCTTCTATAAAAAAAATATATGTAATTAACCATAATGTGTAAATTTTAATGAATTGGTTTTTGTTGCACAGAGAATAAATTGGTAATTATTTGACATCATGGCCCTGATTCACCAAAGTATTTTTGCCAGATTTTTTGCGTAAATACTTTGAAAAATCGCAAAACTTTTGCGAAACTTTGACACTTGTTGCAAGTTTCAGCATTTTCACACCAGTTTCGGCTAACTCTGCCAAAGGGGGAGGGGCATGGACAGGATTGGACATGGTGAAGCACACCCTACAACTTCAACAAAAGTTGTGGCATACCTTATGCCAGAAATGTTACTACCGTATCTAACTGGACTATCTAATGATTTAAGCGCATCTTACTCCTGCACAGCCATCATGGTTAGCAGCCATAGATTACAAATTTCTACAGCGACAACTTATATTTACTCAAAAGTGCAGCGTGCGCAAATGCATCTGTGACATCTCAGCGACACACTGTCATGCAATGCCTTGGACTGTGGACGCTAACCAGGTCCCTAGAACTAGGGGCGCCCTAGTCTATTCCTGTCCCCCCGATTACTCCTGAAGGTGGAGATGCCAGGTTCACGTGCCTCTTATATCAGTGTTGTCTCTATAGGAAATTTATTCACTTGTTCAAAATAGAATTAGACTATATGATCTGTATGTGTTATAAGACTTTGAATTTAAAACCTCTACCAATAATTATTGGGTGAGAGGGAGAAAGAGATTCTAGGGAATAACAACTATTGGAGGGTATGCATGATTGTTTGTCATGATAGCCTCACACTTTTCTTTATTCCCACCCTCTTTTATCCTGCACTTATTCTCTTTACATCACCTCCCTTTTTATTAAAGGAAAAACAATTTCTGGATATAAATTTATCTTTCTAATATAACTGAATATTTGAGGATACAATATGTGTTTGTAAACTGATTATTATATGAACTGCCCGTATACACCGTGTTCCAAATTATTATGCAAATTATATTTTTCTATGATTTTCCTAAGTGGTCTGTGAAATGACAGTCAGTCTAATAAAAGTCATCACCCGTTAGAGTATACATTGAATTTTATTGAAGAAACCTCCCAATGATAACAGTATAATCTCCAAAATGGAAAAAAACTCAAGATGCACTGTTCCAAATTATTAGGCACAGTAGAATTTCTGAACATTTGATATATTGTAAAGAACTGAAAATGCTCATTTATGGAATTTGCAGCATTAGGAGGTCACATTCATTGAACAAAAAAAGCTACTTAACTCCAAAACATCCTAACAGGCGAAGTTACATGTTAACATAGGAACCCTTCTTTGATATCACCTTCACAATTCTTGCATCCATTGAACTTGTGAGTTTTTGGAGAGTTTCTGCTTGTAGTTCTTTGCATGAAGTCAGAATAGCCTCCCAGAGCTGCTGTTTTGATGTGAACTGCCTCCCACCCTCTCAGATCTTTTGCTTGATGATACTACAAAGGTTCTCTATAGGGTTGAGGTCAGGGGAAGATGGTGGCCACACATGAGTTTATCTCCTTTTATGCCCATAGCAGCCAATGACTCAGAGGTATTCTTTGCAGCATGAGATGGTGCATTGTCATGCATGAAGATGATTTTGCTCCTGAAGGCAAGTTTCTGCTTTTTATACCATGGAAGAAAGTTGTCAGTCAGAAACTCTATATACTTTGCACAGGTCATTTTCACACCTTCAGGAACCTTAAAGGGCCCTACCAGCTGTTTCCCCATGATTCTAGCCCAAAACATGACTCCTCCACCTCCTTGCTGACGTCGCAGCCTTGTTGGCACATGGTGGCCATCCACCAACCATCCACTACTCCATCCATCTGGACCATCCAGGGTTGCTCTACACTCATCAGTAAACAAGACGGTTTGAAAATTAGTCTTCATGTATGTCTGGGCCCACTGCAACCGTTTCTGCTTGTGAGCACTGTTTAGGTGTGACCGAATAGTAGGTTTATGCACCACAGCAAGCCTTTGAAGGATCCTACACCTTAAGGTTCGAGTGACTCCAGAGGCACCAGCAGCTTCAAATCTCTGTTTGCTGGTTTGTAATGGCGTTTTAGCAGCTGCTCTCTTAATCCGATGAACTTGCCTGGCAGAAACCTTCCTCATTCTGCCTTTATCAGCACAAACACGACTGTGCTCAGAATCAGCCACGAATCTCTTAATAGTATGATGATCACTCTTAAGTTTTCGGGAAATATCTAATGTTTTCATCCCATGACCAAGGCATTGCACTATTTGATGCTTTTCAGCAGCAAATAGATCTTTTTCTTTCCCATGTTACTTGAAAACTCTGGCCTGCTTAATAGTGTGGAACATCCAGTTTTCCTTTTATTGGGCTCACATGGCAAACTAATTATTATCACAGGTATCTGAGACTGATTTCAGTGATCCAAAGAACCCTGAGACACAATACCATCAATGGGTTTCATTTACAAAAAAAAATAAAAATAACGCTATGACACTTAAAATCAATTTGCATAATAATTTGGAACTTGATGTATATATTCTTATATGGTTTAGTTGTGGGAGCAGACTCTAATTCTGTTTTATAGGGGAACTAGCTGAAGAGCCGGCGTTGCCTGGGCATAGTTACTAATTGTGGTTAGTTATAACAAATTATAATGATTATCCTCCATCCCATAGTCCAGTGCCCATATACCCATCACACATCCTCCATCCCATAGTCCTGTGCCCATATACCCATCATACATATCCTCCATCACATAGTCCTGTGCCCATATACCCATCACACATCCTCCATCCCATAGTCCTGTGCCCATATACCCATCATACAGTTAGGTCCATAAATATTTGGACAGAGACAACATTTATCTAATTTTGGTTCTAGACATTACCACAATGAATTTGAAACAAAACAAATCAGATGCAGTTGAAGTTCAGACTTTCAGCTTTCATTTGAGGGTATCCACATTAAAATTGGATGAAGGGTTTAGGAGTTTCAGCTCCTTAACATGTGCCACCCTGTTTTTAAAGGGACCAAAAGTAATTGGACAGATTAAATAATTGTAAATAAAATGTTCATTTCTAGTACTTGGTTGAAAACCCTTTGTTAGCAATGACTGCCTGAAGTCTTGAACTCATGGACATCACCAGACACTGTGTTTCCTTCTTTTTGATGCTCTGCCAGGCCTTCACCACGGTGGTTTTCAGTTGTTGTTTGTTTGTGGGCCTTTCTGTCTGAAGTTTATCTTTAACAAGTGAAATGCATGTTCAATTGGGTTGAGATCAGGTGACTGACTTGGCCATTCAAGAATATTCCACTTCTTTGCTTTAATAAACTCCTGGGTTGCTTTGGCTTTATGTTTTGGGTCATTGTCCATCTGTAGTATGAAACGACGACCAATCAGTTTGGCTGCATTTGGCTGGATCTGAGCACACAGTATGGCTCTGAATACCTCAGAATTCATTCGGCTGTTTCTGTCCTGTGTCACATCATCAATAAACACTAGTGACCCAGTGCCACTGGCAGCCATGCATGCCCAAGCCATCACACTGCTTCCGCCATGTTTTACAGATGATGTGGTATGCTTTGGATCATGAGCTGTACCACGCCTTCGCCATACTTTTCTCTTTCCATCATTCTAGTAGAGGTTGATCTTGGTTTCATCTGTCCAAAGAATGTTCTTCCAGAACTGTGCTGGCTTTTTTAGATGTTTTTTAGCAAAGTCCAGCCTAGCCTTTTTATTCTTGATTCTTATGAGTGGCTTGCACCGTGCAGTGAACCCTCTGTATTTAATTTCATGCAGTCTTCTCTTTATGGTAGATTTGGATATTGATACGCCTACCTCCTGGAGAGTGTTGTTCACTTGGTTGGCTGTTGTGAAGGGGTTTCTCTTCACCATGGAGAGTATTCTGCGATCATCCACCACTGTTGTCTTCCGTGGGCGCCCAGGTCTTTTTGCATTAATGAGTTCACCAGTGCTTTCTTTCTTTCTCAGAATGTACCAAACTGTAGATTTTGCCACTCCTAAAGTTGTAGCAATTTCTCGGATGGGTTTTTTCTGTTTTTTGCAGCTTAAGGATAGCTTGTTTCACCTGCATGGAGAGCTCCTTTGACCGCATGTTTCCTTCACAGCTAAACCTTCCAAATGCAAACACCACACCTCAAATCAACACCAGCCCTTTTATCTGCTTAATTGAGAATGATATAATGAAGGGATTGCCCACACCTGTCCATGAAATAGCCTTGGAGTCAATTGTCCAATTACTTTTGGTCCCTTTAAAAACAGGGTGGCACATGTTAAGGAGCTGAAACTCCTAAACCCTTCATCCAATTTTAATGTGGATACCCTCAAATGAAAGCTGAAAGTCTGAACTTCAACTGCATCTGATTTGTTTTGTTTCAAATTCATTGTGATAATGTCTAGAACCAAAATTAGATAAATGTTGTCTCTGTCCAAATATTTATGGACCTAACTGTACATATCCTCCATCCCATAGTCCTGTGCCCATATACTCATCATACATATCCTCCATCCAGTGGCGTAGCGTGGGAGGGGCGGTCCGCCCCAGGCGGCACCTGTGTGTGGGGCGGCACCTGTGTGTGGGGGCGGCGCACCCTTCCTTGCCCTCCCAACTTCGCACAGCCAGCATTTACCATTGCTGTGCTGTGCTTTGTAAAGATGCTAGCAGGACCTGTGATGAGGTCACAGGAGGGGAGGAGTTAGGTGTCACATGATCAGGCCCCTGTGTGCAGGAAGCTGCTGCTGTACTGGTGGTCATGGTGCTGGATGATGGTAAGTTTACATGTGGGATCATAAGGGGTTTACAGTGTGGATGTAGCTGAGCTGTGTGTGCATGAGGTGTACGGAGCGGAGCCGTGTGTACGGAGCGGAGCCGTGTGTACGAGGTGTACGGAGCGGAGCCGTGTGTACGATGTTCACGGAGCGAAGCCGTGTGTGTACGAGGTGTACGGAGCAGAGCCGTGTGTACGAGGTGTACGGAGCGGAGCCGTGTGTGTACGAGGTGTACGGAGCGAAGCCGTGTGTGTACGAGGTGTACGGAGCGAAGCCGTGTGTGTACGAGGTGTACGGAGCGGAGCCGTGTGTACGAGGTGTACGGAGCGAAGCCGTGTGTGTACGAGGTGTACGGAGCGAAGCCGTGTGTGTACGAGGTGTACGGAGCGGAGCCGTGTATTCGAGGTGTACGGAGCGGAGCCGTGTGTGTACGAGGTGTACGGAGCGAAGCCGTGTGTGTACGAGGTGTACGGAGCGGAGCCGTGTGTACGAGGTGTACGGAGCGGAGCCGTGTGTGTACGAGGTGTACGGAGCAAAGCCATGTGTGTACGAGGTGTACGGAGCGGAGCCGTGTGTGTACGAGGTGTACGGAGCGGAGCCGTGTGTACGAGGTGTACGGAGCGGAGCCGTGTGTGTACGAGGTGTACGGAGCGAAGCTGTGTGTGTACGAGGTGTACGGAGCGAGCCGTGTGTGTACGAGGTGTACGGAGCGGAGCCGTGTGTACGAGGTGTACGGAGCGAAGCCGTGTGTGTACGAGGTGTACGGAGCGAAGCCGTGTGTGTACGAGGTGTACGGAGCGGAGCCGTGTGTACGAGGTGTACGGAGCGGAGCCGTGTGTGTACGAGGTGTACGGAGCGAAGCCGTGTGTGTACGAGGTGTACGGAGCGGAGCCGTGTGTACGAGGTGTACGGAGCGGAGCCGTGTGTGTACGAGGTGTACGGAGCAAAGCCATGTGTGTACGAGGTGTACGGAGCGGAGCCGTGTGTGTACGAGGTGTACGGAGCGGAGCCGTGTGTACGGAGCGGAGCCGTGTGTACGAGGTGTACGGAGCGGAGCCGTGTGTACGAGGTGTACGGAGCGAAGCCGTGTGTGTACGAGGTGTACGGAGCGGAGCCGTGTGTACGAGGTGTACGGAGCGGAGCCGTGTGTGTACGAGGTGTACGGAGCGAAGCCGTGTGTGTACGAGGTGTACGGAGCGAAGCCGTGTGTGTACGAGGTGTACGGAGCGGAGCCGTGTGTACGAGGTGTACGGAGCGGAGCCGTGTGTACGAGGTGTACGGAGCGAAGCCGTGTGTGTACGAGGTGTACGGAGCGGAGCCGTGTGTACGAGGTGTACGGAGCGGAGCCGTGTGTGTACGAGGTGTACGGAGCGGAGCCGTGTGTGTACGAGGTGTACGGAGCGGAGCCGTGTGTACGAGGTGTACGGAGCGAGCCGTGTGTGTACGAGGTGTACGGAGCAAAGCCGTGTGTGTACGAGGTGTACGGAGCGGAGCCGTGTGTGTACGAGGTGTACGTAGCGGAGGTGTACGGAACGGAGCCGTGTGTGTACGAGGTGTACGGAGCAGAGCCGTGTGTGTACGAGGTGTACGGAGCAAAGCCGTGTGTGTACGAGGTGTACGGCGCGGAGGTGTACGGAGCGGAGCCGTGTGTGTACGAGGTGTACGGAGCAAAGCCGTGTGTGTACGAGGTGTACGGAGCGAAGCCGTGTGTGTACGAGGTGTACGGAGCGGAGCCTTGTGCGTGTGAGGTGTGTGGAGCGGAGCCATGTGTGTACAGGGCCACAAAGAGCGGAGCCGCGCATGTACAAGGGTCCTGTTACTTGCGGGATCTGTGTGCTTGAGGGCTGCAGGGGGGAAGGAGGGGTGCCATTATGTGCATGGGTCTGCGTGGGGACGGAGCAATGCTGTTATCTGTGTAGGGCTGGGTCCCTGTCCCGCTGTCCTGGCCGGGAGGTTTACTTTCCCGCATTAGAATCGTACATTCGGAAACTCAGGGACCTCCCACACGTTCTGGCAGCCACATGTCACGTTCCACCGGAGGTCACGTGCTGTAAGTCAGCTGAACGCTGGAAATGACCGCTGACCTCATTTCCGGCGGTCAGCTTACAGCAGCAGGTACTGTAACTCGTTCTCGGGAGAGTCTTCAGAACGGCGACGCATCGAGCCGCTGGATCTGTTGGAGTGAGAGCCGGGTATTGTACGGACCGCTGCATACAATACCCGACTCTCACTGAGCGAGACAAGCAGGATGTGGGGATCTCAACATGGATCTGTTCAACAGATGAAGAGATCCCCAGATCCTGCCTGTCTCGCTCAGTGAGAGCCGGGTATTGAATGGAGCGCCTCATAGCTGGTGAGATCCCCACATGCTGGGGAAATGAGGTCAGCGATGGAACGTGACTTGTGGCTGCCAGAATGTGTGGGAAGTCCCCGGGTTTCCGTATGTACGATTCTAATGCGGAAAGTAAACCGCCTGGCCGGGACAGCGGACAGGGTCCCGAAATCGGGACTGTCCCGCTGAAACCGGGACGTTGAGAGGTATGTGTTTATAATTATTGTTTATGAAACAGTGTGATCAGCAGTGCTAAGTGGGTGTGGTCAGGGTGTGGATATGGGTGTGACCAGTGAAATGGGTGTGGCTAGGGGTGTGGCCTAAAATTTGCCGCCCCGGGCGCCACAAACAGTTGCTACGCCACTGCCTCCATCTCATAGTCCTGTGCACATATACTCATCACACATCCTCCATCCAATAGTCCTGTGCCCATATACCCATCACACATCCTCCATCCCATAGTCCCATGCCCATATGCCCATCACAGATCCTCCATCCCATAGTCCAGTGCCCATATACCCATCATACATATCCTCCATCCCATAGTCCTGTGCCCATATACCCATCATACATATCCTCCATCCCATAGCTCCGAGCCCATATACCATCATACATATCCTCCATCTCATAGTCCTGTGCACATATACCCATCACACATCCTCCATCCCATAGTCACGAGCGCAGGTGGCACTGAGCAGGGAGTTTCTGGAGATGTGCTGTTATGTAGCCTGGCAGTGTGGCTCTGTGTGGGGCTCTGTGTGCGGCCGCTGATGATGCGATTTTCTGATGATGCGGTAACAATAGAGCCTGGCAGTAATAGAGGAGGGGGTGATTCTTTTCTGTCATGTGCTCTGCGCCTTTCTGGGGGGCAGACAATGGCTGGGAGCTTATGTTCCCGGGGATGCTAGATGTCTCCCACCCGGTCAGTGTCTGCTGAGGTGTTGTGGAGTGGGAAAACTGTTGCTCATAGCAACCAATCACAGCTCAGCTTCTTTTAAATAGCTCTGGCGAAATGAAAGATGCTTAGTGATTGGTTGCTGTGGGCAACACAGGCAGTGTAACCTGTTGTGGTCAAGAAGATGTGCCTATGAAATATATATATTGTAAGCTTTTCAGGGGATATAGCTCTGGGATCGCCGTCTGGGTAGACAGAGTGGCACGGAAACAGTTCATTCAGACAGCAGTTCTGGTGAAAACTGGCCGCAACCAGCTTTATTAAAGTCCACAGCAAACAGATAAAAATAAATCATAAACAGAAGACCTAGGCTTGTCTAGCCACTTACTACACATAGATAGATTTCCCTATCTATCCGGGTCCCGACTCTACCAGCCGGGCCAAAACAACACATATGTTCAGCATTTACCAGCATTTACCAGCATTGAGGTTCACAGGTCTCCTCCTTGTGTCTGAAGGCACCTTCAACGTCCAGACTTGAGAGAGCTCCCCTCCTATTCAGCAACTACCAGCATGGATTTTCACAGAGACTACTCCTGTGTCCGGGGTACATCGAGAACCCAGACTGAGACAGCTCATACTCCTGGAGACACCTTCTGTGCCTGGACCCCTCCTGTGTCCAGATTAAGCGTGCTCTCTGACTGTGTTCGCAGACACCTACTTCTGGTCTCCTAATTAACAGCTGAATGGTTTCAGGCCTGAGCTGCAAGTGTGTACTGAATGTAGGGTGTAGTGACCTTTCTCTACCACTAGGTTTACAAAGCCACACATTTCCCTTATACCATACAGCAAAGTATCTAGGTGAAATGTACACCCCATTCAACACACATACTCTCACTGTCTCACATATCCCCCCCCTCTTCTCCAGACCGGAGGGCTGGTCATCCAGACCAGAGGGCTGGTTAACAATCCAAAAGAGACAGTGAACTCTGGACCAGTCATGGCCTTCATCAGCTTCATCTTCACTACTGTCATCTGTATCTTCACCTGAGCCATAGCCAACATCAGCTTTCTCTTCATCTGAAGCATCCGCACTACCCTGTACCCTCCCAGGCCTATGCCCTCTGCGGGCCTCGGGTATCCTGCACGGTTTCATCTTGACCTTAGGGCCGGGCTCAGTTTCGATATAGTGCCTGGCCAGAGAAGTACGACCCGGCAAATCAGAACACTTCTGCTGACTCTTCCTCAGAAACTCACGTACCTCCTGTCCCTGGTGCACTGACCATGTGTCACCAACTATCACAGAAGGTATAGGGGGTTTTTCACTTTTCTCCAGTTCCCCTTGAACCTTCTTTACTTCATTGAGCTTCTCCAGAAGATGCTCATGGCTCTCATCACGCTCCTTCATCACAGTTTGGAGTTTTTTCTGAGAAGTAATCAATTCATCTTGTACCTGTTGGACGTCCTTTATGTCTTCAGCCCCTTCTTCAGGCTCTTCTGGTAGGACATGCTCAGAAGCCCTACCGTCAGTCTTACATTCTACTTCTTCATTCACATCATTATGGTCTCCAATATCTCCATTTATTCCAGCTTTCAAGTTCTCCTTGATAGCTGCATCTGTATACTCAGAACCCGCCGGATTCTTCTCTTCCACCACGTTCTGCATCCCATCTGAGCTCCCGTGTGTCTGCAGCGGCAACGGAGTGACACATCGCTTTTCCCATTTGTTGGGACGTGGCTCCGATGTAGACTCCATGAAAGTGCGCTTGAGCTCACCAATGCCAGCCTGATGTCTCAAAATCTCATCTTGTGATTTATCCAGATCCTTGGTATCACTCGGGAACACCGCTGGGGCTCCGGGCGCCGAACTTCCAGCCTGAGCTTCACGAGTTGCAGCTACTGATGAGGCATCTGGTTTGGTGTCTACCACTTCTATGGCTTTTTCCACCTCTGCAGCATCACCTTCAGAGTCCTTGGCATGATGCAGATCCACACCACACACCGACAACTTCTCATCTTCAACAGCATCCACTTGTGCTGTGTTCAGGTTCAGAGTCCTGCCTTTAAAGCTCAGCTCTCCTCCTTTCACCTTAGTCTTCGGCCAACTGTAAAACATCTTCAGATGCCATCTTCTGTCTGGCTTACAGCCTTACAGGTCAGCATCAGCTTTCTTCTCAGGACTCTCAACCTCCTCTGCTACCATGCCTTCCTCATTTGCACTGGTTGCTTTTGTCATCAGATGATTCACTATCACTCCCACTATCCCTGTCTGACCCCTTTTTCTCAGCCACATCCGGGTCACTTTCAGGGTTATATAATTCATTCTCATTCTCATCCTGCTCACTTTCAGGAGTATACAATTCATTCTCATTCACATCCTGATCTGGAACCTTAGTTAACATGTCATCCACAACATTAACTTCACCATCTGGTCCCTCAAGTATGTGACTATGTGACAACCCCAGCACTATACTTCTATATAGCTCAGGTACTAGGAGCTGACTCACGACCTCTCCCTGGACTTCAGTGTCCCTATACAATAGGCTATTGTCCATGGCAGCATGAGGAAACCTCTCCTCAGAGCCAGGCTCCTGGGAAACCTCATTTAGAACAATCATATTTTCCTGTGCCCTCCTAAGAGGGGTCTCGCCACTGCTCACTCTCAAAATTGTCACAGGACACAGGTAAGTCAGGGACACTCGGTTCCCGAGAACCACCATCCTCGTCTCCCAACATCACCTGCAAAGGAATTTCATCACTATCACAGTCATCATTATTATCAATATCATTATCATGATTATGATCAGTATCATCATCACTATCATGATCATCATCATTATCATTATCAGCATCAGCATCATTATCATGGTCATCATCATTATCATGATCATCATCATCATTATCATCATTATCATCATCATCATCATTATCACATAAGTTTAACGGCCCACTAGCATTGTGTTTCCGCCCCTCGGGACTGCGCACCCTCAATAGGAGCTTCATCACACTGTCCATCACACTTTTCCACCCACATGTCCCCTCGGGCCCGAACCCGCTTATCTGCATACCCCATGTCCCCAACAGCTGGAACGCTCTTATCACGAGAGTTCAGCGTCCGGGAACTCTGAAGTGACGACCTCTCAGACGGCTGGTCACGGAGACAGTCTTTGCTGGCGAAGGCCTTCTCCATCAGGCTGACCAGACGATTGGCGTCCTGGTGGTCTCCTTGTCCGACCTCTGGCTGTACCTCAGGAGGACATGCTCGGGTGTAGCGGTTCACTATCACCTTTCCAACTCCATAATCAGGTTTGCTGACTGCAGACTCCCAACTGCATCTCCAGTCATGAACTCCCCTGGCACGGGCTGTCACAGTAACACCCAGCCGGGTAAGAATCTCCGCTTTCAGCTTGGCATAGTCTTGGCTGTCCTGCTCGCTCAGGTCAGCATAGGCCCTTTGGGGTTCTCCAATCAAATAGGGTGCGACCATCATGGCCCATTCAGATAGGGGCAGATTCTCCTTCTCTGCCAGTCCCTCAAACCTAGTGAGATATACCTCCACATCATCACGAGGTGTCATCTTTTCAGGGACCGTCTTACCGCCTTCTTTACAGCGGACAACGCAGGTGCCTTCACAACATTACTCTGGGACGAGGTGCTGAGAGCTGCAATCTGCTCCAACAACCGGTTATTCTCCTGCTGCTGCTGCTGGTACTGCAGTTGCATGCTCTGCTGGGCCTGTACCAGGTACTCAATGAGCTCCTCCATACTGCCGGACTTATCTGTCTCAACCACGGCAGTCTTATGTTGCACATTAACTTGCGCCATTTGTTCAAACAGCGCCTCCATGCTGTCATCCATGCTGTCAGACTTCTCTGTCTCAACAACGGCAGTCTTCACTCAAGACATACACACTCCACAGTCTTTTCCACAGAAAATTCAGCCTTGCTGTGCAGACACTTTTTTTTTTTTTCTCTGCAAACTCTATTAGGGCCACTGTCTCTTTAAGACTGCTCCAATAGACGTTTCTCTTTTGCTGCTGCACACTCCACAGTCTTCTCCACAACAAGTTCAGCTTTTCTGTGCAGACACACTTTTTTTTTTCTTTTGCAAACTCTATTAGGGCTACTGTCTCTTTAAGACTGCTCCAATCAGACGTTTTTGCTGACACACTTTTTTTTTTTTTTCTCTGCTGCTACTTCAACAGACTTCACCTTTATTGCTGTCTCTCGCCACTGTGCTGCACGCACGTTCCAGCACCAATTGTATCAGCCACTGTGCTGCCCCAGCATTCTCCGCCAATTGTAAGCTTTTCAGGGGATATAGCTCTGGGATCGCCGTCTGGGTAGACAGAGTGGCACGGAAACAGTTCATTCAGACAGCAGTTCTGGTGAAAACTGGCCGCAACCAGCTTTATTAAAGTCCACAGCAAACAGATAAAAATAAATCATAAACAGAAGACCTAGGCTTGTCTAGCCACTTACTACACATAGATAGATTTCCCTATCTATCCGGGTCCCGACTCTACCAGCCGGGGCCAAAACAACACATATGTTCAGCATTTACCAGCATTACCAGCATTGAGGTTCACAGAGTCTCCTCCTTGTGTCTGAAGGCACCTTCAACGTCCAGACTTGAGAGAGCTCCCCTCCTATTCAGCAACTACCAGCATGGATTTTCACAGAGACTACTCCTGTGTCCGGCGTACATCGAGAACCCAGACTGAGATAGCTCAAACTCCTGGAGACACCTTCTGTGCCTGGACCCCTCCTGTGTCCAGATTAAGCGTGCTCTCTGACTGTGTTCGCAGACACCTACTTCTGGTCTCCTAATTAACAGCTGAATGGTTTCAGGCCTGAGTTGCAAGTGTGTACTGAATGTAGGTGTAGTGACCTTTCTCTACCACTAGGTTTACAAAGCCACACATTTCCCTTATACCATACAGCAAAGTATCTAGGTGAAATGTACACCCCATTCAACACACATACTCTCACTGTCTCACAATATATATATTAGATATTTATTATATATACATATAATATATATATAGGGTATGTGAACTTTTGATCAGGTCATTTGGATGTTTTGGGTTGTCATTATGATTTAAAAAGAGAAAACACAGTAGTTTGACAAGAAATGGCTTCACCCAACCACTAACCATGAGTGGAGAAAAAGTTTTGGTGTTATCATTCATATTCTCTGAAAAAAGGCCAAGAAAGCAAAAATTCTGCTGGGTATGTAAGCTTTTGAGCACAACTGTATATATATAGATATATTGATCTATATATATATACTGTATATAATAATATATATATATATATATATATTTAGATATTTATTATACAGGTTTGTGTGTGGAATGAGATGGCTATGTGGAGTGAGCGGGGCACGTGGAGTGGTGTGGCTATGTTGAGTGGGCGTGGCTTGATACATACAACACATACATACTGTACACTCATTTTTATGTATAATAGATGAGCACCTACAGGACTGACAGGTTGATTGTGTCATCGGCTTTGGATGTCTGCGCCTGTGCGATCCATTGCAATGATATTGCTAACACAGGTGCAGACTCATCCCTCCTTAGCAGTTGGCATCTGTGTGACCTGCGTCATCAGATAATGCAGTTGGCACCTGTGCGATCCATCACATTAGTATCAACGCATGCGCAGACGGGCCCTGTACCTCAGAGAGAGTGAGCACCTACCCTGGAGAGGAAGAGAGACGCATGCGCTGACGGGCCCTGTACCTCAGAGAGAGTGAGCACCTACCCTGGAGAGGAAGAGAGACGCATGCGCTGATGCCCTCTAGTAATGTTATGAAAATAAGACGTGTGCAGTAACTATGATGAGGACGCCGGAGACATCATGTTTGAACTGGATCCTTTTCTCTCTTTGCTTACTCATTATCAGTAATTGCAAATAGGAGGGATATTTAAATGGTTTGTAGCACTATAGCTATAGACCTGCAACTAGGCAGCAGCATATGATAGATGTCAATGTTCTGACACTACTTTTTCCTTGAGCCTCTTGAGGAACTACATGATGGAGGGGAAACGCGTCAAAGCTGTTTACATGGCAGAGGCTGCAGATAAGTGAAATTTTAATCTGGTTGCCTTGTCATTTTTGTTTGTTGTTTTTTTAGTTTATGCCCTTATATTGTATATGAATGGATAGTATACATCATTACTTTCATCATGTGATTATCCCGTGATTTTATTAATTTCCATTTGATCCCCATTTCCCACCTGATGTAGTTACTGTTTGTCTTCCCTGGAGGGTGTTACACCCGGAGTGTCTTGAGTAAATCTAATTGTTTGTATGGCTTGCAGTACTGCTTATTTTGATTGCTCGGTAAGCTTCCTCTATTATACTATTAAAGAAGGATCGCAATTACAATAGGATTTATCAGGGTTAGCTGTCGGTGAGCACGGGTGCCATTTTGCATTCAAGTTAGGGTGCCAATATTTTAGTGTGAGAGAGGAAATAGGTTTATTTATCACTGTTGCTTCTGGCATTAAACTATCTGCTGTTGGGGCATTTATACATAGACGCTGTTTTACATGACAGAGGCTGTAGTTAAGTGACATTGTTGGATGCCCTGTCATTTGTTCTTTGGGTTTATGCACTTTTACTAAATATGAATAGGTAGTATATATGATTACTTCTCTCACGTAATCATTCCATGAGTATATCAAACTCTATTTGATTCATAGGTTCCATCTGGTTTAATCACTGTTTGCCTGCCCTGTGTGGGTGTTATCCCCAATGTGGCTTTAGTATACCTAACGTTATCTGTTTGATAGTTTACAGTATTCCATATTTTGAATGGTTTGTAAGACTCTCAGCTTCCTTTGTTTTGTTTTTTTTTTAATTGAAAAAGATAGCAATTAACAGGATCTATCAGGGTCAGCTGTCGGTGAGCGGGGCGCCATTTTTTGTTCACGTTAGGATGCCAACCTACACGGCAAGGTAGGGACACATGATAGAGGCAACAGGTATATTTATCTCCGATTCTTTGGGCATAAAACTTTTTGTATGTTGTTGTGGTATTTGTTCATAATTTACCATAGAGGATCAAGGGCACCTCCAATAAAGGGGGTGTCTTCTCCAAAGTGTACACTATCCATTACTAGTCACATTTTCTGTAGCTTCCCTTTTTGGGTTATTTTTTTCTAATTTCTGTTATTGGGATTGTTTTTAAACAAATGACAGATTAAAATCTTAACGGGTATTTCTACTAGCCATTATTTTTTAACCCTATATTTCTTTATGTGTATGCTCCTATATCAACCCTTATCTGGTCTCTACCTCACCCAGGGAGGACGAAAGTCGAAGTGTATAGGATAACACTAACCAGACAAACAGGGGAAGATGGACAGAGATAAATGAAAATAAGAAGCATACAAAATACACTAACCAAACAACTGAGTGGAACAAAGGGGAGTACAAGGAACGAGAAACCAAATAGGAGAGGATGAGGAGGTGCACACAAACTAAACTCCAAGCAACAATCTCCTGAACAAATCTCCAAATACCAATTCTGTTATGATTTGGTAGCTGAGGAGGACAGTAGCCAAAATAGCCTAGGCAACCAGACACCCAGAGAGGTTGGTAACTAGCGGATTGCAGACCCCTAAACTGACAGCATACTAGAAGCAGCCGTGGGATGTGCCTATGGTGCCCTAGACGCCTCGACACAGTCGGAGAGATAACTAAGCCTAAAGAGAGAAAGGGGAAAGCCAACTGCCCCGGAGTAGAGCCCCCAAAGGAATAGGTAGCCCCCAAACATATAATGGCGGTGAGACAAGATGAAATACAAACACAGGCAGAAAATAGAGAAAGCAAATGCTGGGGCCCAAACTGTATAGATAGAACAGGACAGGAAAGAATACTGTCTGCAATCCAGCAAAAACTCTAAGAAAAACTCCAACACGCTTGATATGCAAAAATACTGAGACCACACAATCTCTCCCCCAGTAGATCAGATCTCTGGTGTGACTGATAGCAAATCAGCAGATACCGAAATATCGGGGAACTGAAAATATAAAAATTGTCTCTGGTGTGAACTGGTAGCAAATCAGCAGATACTGAAATAACAGGGAACTGAAAATACATAAACAGTGGCAAATGAGAAACAGAGCCCAGTGCAGGCCCCCACAGGGGAACCTGGCTATACAAATTCCAGAAGGGCAGAAAACTAAGATAGACAAAAACAAATGCCACAGAAATAAACAGCAAAACTTATCTGAAAGTTGCAGGAAGCAAGCTGACTTCCAAAAGGGACCAGGAAGCAACAAATCACCAGCAAGCATCATGGGAAGGTTGCTCACTTATATCTCTCCAGTCAGAATCACCTGATTGCCAATCATCGACCCCAGCTGATAGAACTCTGTTAGCCAAAGCAACTTCATTACTATCAGCAGCCACCAGGGGAGCCCAAACTCAGAAGTCAGATCCAGAGTGTTCACAACACAATTGAAATCACGAACTACACCTCCAGATCTATAACCAGGCAGTAAGAACTAACAGTGGCAATTTCTACGTTCCAGAAGTAAGCATATATAGCAGAGGTGAGTGGCCAACACTGAACAGCTGAGACAATCCAGGCAGGAAAGCTCCTGGAGCTTCAATTGAACACATTAACCCTTGCACTGACAGCAAGGAAAAACCTTGCAGTGTTTAATAAGATGGTGGATCAGTGCAGGAGTTTGTGAAACCATACGCTGCAATCTTCTAGCCCCTTTCTGTCGCGGTATTCCTGTGATACGCAACCTGTCCTTAGGCATGAGGAGGGCGTGTGACCCTGAGATGGCTCAACTGCATGTGGGCATACTGAACGTGTTCCCAGTGGCGTTTCCACGTGAACCTGAGTGACTTTACTACATATAGTGTATACTATCCTTACACGATGCATCAGCACGCTGCGATTAATGAGTACATGAACTCTAATATTACTGTAAATGTTAAAAACCTAAGCTACTTAGCATTTTATAGTCAAAGAGTGCAAAAGTCATCCAGCCACGTCAAGGTATACCTTAAATATGGATGGTCCCTAACCACTATATGTCCTACCTCTCCATGTGCCAAAGCAGGTCTCATCTGAAAGGGTGAGTGAAAGGAAACCAGGCATAGCTCACAATTAAAACCTTGTGTGCCCAAAGATGGGTGCATAAGGGTGCTGAGTCCTGGAGGGTGCCAGCACACCTTAAGTATTAAAATAAGGTATAGGTTCACAAACACGGTATGTGGCCAATATACATACACGATGCATCATGAACGTCACTATTACTGTAAACCAGGGTTCGACAAACCCGGGCGCCAGGTCGCCAGTGGCGCCTAGAAAATCATGCCTGGCTGTTATGATTCGGTAGCTGAGGAGTGCAGGCAAAAAGGCAATACACCAAAGCAGTTGGAATCTATGAGATTGCAGTACCCTGACTAACCACCACAACTAGAGGCAGCCGTGGAGCGTTCCTACGTTGGTCCTAGACGCCTCGTCACAGCCTGAGAAACTACACCTAAAGATAGAAATAGGAAAGCTATCTGCCCCGGAGAAGAACCCCAAAGATAATAGCAAGCCCCCAAACATGTAATGGCGGTTAGACAAGACGAAATACAGACACAGACAGAAAATAGTATGAGCAAACGTTGGGGCCCAAACTAACTAAATAGAAAAGGATAGGAAGGGTACTTACTGCAATCCCCAAAAAAAACCCTGAAAGCACCAACTCTACTAATTTCAAAAACACCTGAGATCACACAACCTCTACCACCTAAATTAGCTCTCTGGTGTAACAAAATCAAAACAGCAGCCACTGAAAAAACTGGAAAAAGCAAAAGTACAAACATCAGTGGCTGAACTAAACTGAGAGGGCAAAAGCCCCCTGAGGGGACCCAGAAGGCCCTGTGAGACAGTGAGAGTATGTGTATTGAATGGGGTGTATATTTCACCTAGCTACTTTACTGACTGGTATAAGGGAGGTGTGTGGCTTTGTAGACCTAGTGGTAGAGAAAGGTCACTACACCTTACATTCAGTACACACTTGCAGCTCAGGCCTGAAATCACTCAGGTGTTAATTAGGAGACCAGAAGTAGGTGTGTTGGAACACAGTCAGAGAGGATGCTTAGTCTGGACACACAGGAAGGTGTCCCGGCACAAGAAGCGGTCTCCAGGAGTGGGAGCACGCTTAATCTGGACAAGGGGTCCAGGTACAGAAGGTGTCTCCAGGAGTGTGAGCTATCTCAGTCTGGGTGCAGGAGGTACCCCGGACACAGGAGTAGTCTCAGTGAGAATCCGTGCGAATAGCGGCTGAATAGGAGTGGATCTCTCTCAAGTCTGGACGCTGAAGGGGCCTTCAGACACAAGGAGGAGTATCTGTGAAACTCCATACTGGTAACATATATCATATGTGTTGTTTTGGGTCAGGCTGGTAGAGCCGGGACCCGGTTAGACAGGGCAATCTATCTATGTGTAATTAGTGGCTAGACAAGCCCAGGTTTTCTGTTTATGATTTATTTTTATCTGTTTGCTGTGGACTTTAATAAAGCTGGTTGCGGCCAGTTTTCACCAGAACTGCTGTCTGAATGAACTGTTTTTGTGCCATTCTGTCTACCCAGACAGCGATCCTAGAGCTATACCCCCTGGAAATGTTACAATTGGCGGAGAATGCTGGGGCAGCGCAGTGGCTGATACAGTTAGTGCTGGAGTGTGCATGCAGCACGGTGGCGTAGAGACAGCAATAAAGGTGAAGTCTGTTGAAATAGCAGCAGAGAAAAAAAAGTGTGTGTCAAGAGAAACGTCTGTTTGGAGCAGTCTTAAAGAGACAGTAGCCCTAATAGAGTTTGCAAAATAAAAAAAAAAAAGTGTGTCTGCACAGCAAAGCTGAACTTGTTGTGGAAAAGACTGTGGAGTGTGCAGCAGCAAAAGAGAAACGTCTATTGGAGCAGTCTTAAAGAGACAGTGGCCCTAATAGAGTTTGCAGAGAAAAAAAAAAAGTGTCTGCACAGCAGAGCTGAATTTTTCTGTGGAAAAAACTGTGGAGTGTGTATGTCTTGAGTGAAGACTGCCGTTGTTAAGACAGAGAAGTCTGACAGCATGGATGACAGCATGGAGGCGCTGTTTGAACAAATGGCGCAAGTGAATGTGCAACATAAGACTGCCGGGGTTGAGACAGATAAGTCCGGCAGTATGAAGGAGCTCATTGAGTACCTGGCCCAGGCCCAGCGAAGCCTGCAGCAGAGCATGGAGCAGCAGCGCCTGCAGCACCAGCAGCGCATGCAGCAGGCCCAGCAGCAATTCCTGCAGCAGCAGCAGGAGAATAACCGGTTGTTTTTTGAGCAGGTTGCAGCACAACAAAAGACTTGTGGCGCATCGTCCCAAAGTAATGTTGCAAAGTCACCTGCATTGTCCGCTGTAAAGAAGGCGGTAAGACGGTCCCTGAAAAAGATGACACCTCGTGATGATGTGGAGGTATATCTCATTAGGTTTGAGAGACTGGCAGAGAAGGAGAATCTGCCCCTATCTGAATGGGCCATGATGGTCGCACCCTATCTGATTGGAGAGCCCCAAAGGGCATATGCTGACCTGAGCGAGCAGGACAGCCAAGACTATGGCAAGCTGAAAGCGGAGATTCTTACCCGGCTGGGTGTTACGGTGACAGCCCGTGCCAGGGGAGTTCATGACTGGAGATACAGTTAGGAGTCTGCAGTCAGCAGGCTTGATTATGGAGTTGAAAAGGTGATAGTGGACCGCTACACCCAAGCACGTCCTCCTGAGGTACAGCCGTCTGAGAGGTCGTCACTTCGGAGTTCCCGGACGCTGAACTCTCGCGGTAAGAGCGTTCCAGCTGTTGGGGACATGGGGTATGCTGATAAGCGGGTTCAGGCCCGAGGGACATGTGGGTGGGAGAGTGTGATGGACAGTGTTGGAGCTGGCATGAAATTGCAGCCAACTGTCCAATAGAGGGGGAGCCTATGTGTTGTGATGTTGGCAGATCCCTCTCTCTCTGCGCAGAACCTGTGTGTGTGTCCACCTCAGCCGAAGAGACTGGACCACAGGGGTCCCCGGTGGTTGTAAATGACTGCCCAGCACAGGCCCTCTTGGACTCAGAGAGTCCAGTGACTTCCGTGTGGGACAGCCTGATTGATAGGGACTTCATCCCTGATAAGCACCTGAGTGTGGTGTGCATCCATGGAGACACCAAAGTCTACCCAGAGACTGCCGTGGACTTGGTCCCCAAACTCGGGGAGGTTTCATGTGAAGTGGGGGTAGTGAAGACCCTGGTGCAACCCGTTATATTGGGTAATGACTTTCCCCGGTCTAAGGATCTCTGGGGAAAAATGTTTCTGATGGACAGTGTGATGAAGCTCCTATTGAGGGTGCGCAGTCCCGAGGGGCGGAACACAATGCTAGTGGGCCGTTAAACTTATGTGATAATGATGATGACCATGATGATGATGATGATAATGATAATGATTGATGATGATGATCATGATAATGATGATGACCATGATGATGATGCTGATGCTGAAATGATAGTGATGATGATCATGATAGTGATGATGATACTGATCATAGTCATGATAATGATATTGATAATAATGATGACTGTGATAGTGATGAAATTCCTTTGCAGGTGATGTTGGGAGACGAGGATGGTGGTTCTCGGAAACCGAGTGTCCCTGACTTACCTGTGTCCTGTGACAATTTTGAGAGTGAGCAGTGGCGAGACCCCTCTCTTAAAACGGCACAGGAAAATATGATTGTTCTAAATGAGGTTTCCCAGGAGCCTGGCTCTGAGGAGAGGTTTCCTCATGCTGCCATGGACAATGGCTTATTGTATAGGGACACTGAAGTCCAGGGAGAGGTCGTGAGTCAGCTCCTAGTACCTGAGCTATATAGAAGTATAGTGCTGGGGTTGTCACATAGTCACATACTTGAGGGACCAGATGGTGAAGTTAATGTTGTGGATGACATGTTAACTAAGGTTCCAGATCAAGATGTGAATGAAAATGAATTGTATAACCCTGACAGTGAGCAGGATATGAATGAAAATGAATTGTATAACCCTGACAGTGAGCAGGATGTGAATGAAAATGAAGTGTATAGCCCTGACAGTGAGCCAGATGTGGCTGAGAAAAAGGGGTCAGATAGTGATAGTTAATCATCTGATGACCATAAAGCAACCAGTGCAAATGAGGAAGGCATGGTAGCAGAGGAGGTTGAGAGTCCTGAGAAGAAAGCTGATGCTGACCTTACAGCCAGACAGAAGATGGCATCTGAAGATGTTTTACAGTTGGCCGGTTCCCTGGCGAAGACTAAGGTGAAAGGAGGAGAGCTGAGCTTTAAAGGCAGGACTCTGAAACTGAACACAGCACAAGTGGATGCTGTTGAAGATGAGAAGTTGTCGGTGTGTGGTGTGGATCTGCATCATGCCAAGGACTCTGAAGGTGATGCTGCAGAGGTGGAAAAAGCCATAGAAGTGGTAGACACCAAACCAGATGCCTCATCAGTAGCTGCCACTCGTGAAGCTCAGGCTGGAAGTTCGGCGCCCGGAGCCCCAGCAGTGTTCCCGAGTGATACCAAGGATCTGGATAAGTCACAAGATGAGATTTTGAGACATCGGGCTGGCGTTGGTGAGCTCAAGCGCACTTTTAGGGAGGCTACATCGGAGCCACGTCCCAACAAATGGGAAAAGCGATGTGTCACTCCGTTGCCGCTACAGACACACGGGAGCCCAGATGGGATGCAGAACGTGGTGGAAGAGAAGAATCCGGCGGGTTCTGAGTATACAGATGCCGCTATCAAGGAGAACTTGAAAGCTGGAATAATTGGAAATATTGGAGACCATAATGATGTGACTGAAGAGGCAGAATGTAAGACTGACGGTAGGGCTTCTGAGCATGTTCTACCAGAAGAGCCTGTACAAGAAGAGGATGAATTATGTGTACCGAAAAAGAAAAACGATCAGCTTCCTCTACAGTGCCAATTGTGGGAACAGTGTGGCTCAAAATGGTCAGAGACCATGGCAGGGGTGCTTAAGTTCTGTGAAATAGAATTTATGAACCAGCTGATATTTAAGAAAGTAGATGTGCTAAAAAAGGTTCAGGGGGAATTAGAGAAAGGTGAAAAAACCCCTATACCTCCTGTGACAGTTGGTGACACAGGGTCAGTGCCCCAAAAACAGGAGGTACGAGAGTTTCTGTGGAAGAATCAGCAGAGGTGTTCTGACGTGCCTGGTCGTACTTCTCTGGCCAGGCACTATATCGAAACTGAGCCCGGCCCTAAGGTCAAGATGAAACCGTGCAGGATACCCGAGGCCCGCAGAGAGCATAGGCCTGGGAGGGTACAGGGTAGTACGGATGCTTCAGATGAAGAGAAAGCTGATGTTGGCTATGACTCAGGTGAAGATACAAATGACAGTGGTGAAGATGAAGCTGATGAGGGCCATGACTGGTCCAGAGTTCACTGTCTCTGTTGGATTGTTAACCAGCCCTCCGGTCTGGATGACCAGCCCTCCGGTCTGGAGAAGAGGGGGGGGATATGTGAGACAGTGAGAGTATGTGTATTGAATGGGGTGTATATTTCACCTAGCTACTTTACTGACTGGTATAAGGGAGGTGTGTGGCTTTGTAGACCTAGTGGTA
Source organism: Oophaga sylvatica (assembly GCA_033576555.1). Lineage (NCBI taxonomy): Eukaryota > Metazoa > Chordata > Amphibia > Anura > Dendrobatidae > Oophaga > Oophaga sylvatica. The sequence goes on along the minus strand of JARQOD010000005.1, from coordinate 197,946,304 downwards.
GAGAAAGGTCACTACACCTTACATTCAGTACACACTTGCAGCTCAGGCCTGAAATCACTCAGGTGTTAATTAGGAGACCAGAAGTAGGTGTGTTGGAACACAGTCAGAGAGGACGCTTAGTCTGGACACACAGGAAGGTGTCCCGGCACAAGAAGCGGTCTCCAGGAGTGGGAGCACGCTTAATCTGGACAAGGGGTCCAGGTACAGAAGGTGTCTCCAGGAGTGTGAGCTATCTCAGTCTGGGTGCAGGAGGTACCCCGACACAGGAGTAGTCTCAGTGAGAATCCGTGCGAATAGCGGCTGAATAGGAGTGGATCTCTCTCAAGTCTGGACGCTGAAGGGGCCTTCAGACACAAGGAGGAGTATCTGTGAAACTCCATACTGGTAACATATATCATATGTGTTGTTTTGGGTCAGGCTGGTAGAGCCGGGACCCGGTTAGACAGGGCAATCTATCTATGTGTAATTAGTGGCTAGACAAGCCCAGGTTTTCTGTTTATGATTTATTTTTATCTGTTTGCTGTGGACTTTAATAAAGCTGGTTGCGGCCAGTTTTCACCAGAACTGCTGTCTGAATGAACTGTTTTCGTGCCATTCTGTCTACCCAGACAGCGATCCTAGAGCTATACCCCCTGGAAATGTTACAGCCCCCACAGAAGTGCAGGACAAAATGCAAAAATCAAGCACAGAAACAAAAAGAAGAAAATGTCTTATCTGTTAGAAGGAGATGCAGACACGACACAGCAGGCTACAAGGGAAACTGGAATCAAGGATTCAGACCAGAACAATTGATCACCGGCAACCCTGATGGGAAGGTGACTCCCTTATATAAGACCAGTCAGTAACACCTGATTCCCAGTCCTCACAATCTTCACTGAACAGACCAGTACCGCTTGTAACCACCAGAGGGAGCCTCTGCTCAGAACTCATCTCAAGCCCATTCACAACACCTGGCGCCCGGGGGGAGCGCAGCCGGGTGTCAGCTGATTATCACAGCTGACACCCAGCACTATGTGTCAGGAGCGGTCACGGACCGCTCCCGGCACATTAACCCCTGGCACACCGCGATCAAACATGATCGCGGTGTACCGGGGGCACAGGGAAGGATCGCGCAGGGAGGGGGCTCCCTGCACGCTCCCCTGAGACCCTCAGAACAGCGCGATGTGTCGCGCTGTTCCGAGGGTCCCTTCTCCCTGCAGGACCCCGGATCCAAGATGGCCGCCGGGTCCTGCAGGAGGCGGCTTCCTCAGTGCCTGCTGAGAGCAGGCACTGAGAAGCCTGCAGCAGTGCCAGAGTGATTGCTGGTGTGACAGAGTGCTGTGCACACTGTCACACCAGCGATCTGGTATTATACACTGTATAATACCATGTATAATACACAGTGATGTCCCACCCTGGGACACAGTAAAAAAGTATAAAAATAAAAAGTGTTAAAAAAAATCATAATAAAAAAAAAAAAATATTCCCCAATAAATTCATTTATTCCTGTAAATAAAAAAAACAAAACAATTAAAGTACACATATTTGGTATCGCCGCGTCCGTAACGACCCCCCCTATAAAACTAGAATGTTGCCTAAAATCTACCGTATATACTCATGTATAAGCCGACCCCCCTAATTTTGCCACAAAAAACTGGAAAAACTTATTGACTCGCGTATAAGCCTAGGGTGAAAAATGATTATGCCCCCCATATGATGCTCCACAGATTATGCCCCCATATGCTTCAGAGATTATGCCCCATATGCTCCAGAGATTATGCCCCATATGCTCCAGATTATGCCCCATATGTTCCACAGATTGTGCCCCCATACGTTCCACAGCTTATGCCCCCATATGCTCCATATTATGCCCCCATATGCTCCAGATTATGCCCCCATATGTTCCACAGCTTATGCTCCCATATGCTCCATATTATGCCCCCATATGCTCCAGATTATGCCCCCATGTGTTCCACAGCTTTATGCCCCATATGCTCCATATTATGCCCCCATATGCTCCATATTATGCCCCATATGCTCCAGATTATGCCCCATATGTTCCAAAGATTATGCCCCCATATGCTGCACAATTATGCCCCATATGCCCCATAGTATAGGCCTCATATGCTGCTGCTGCAAAAAAAAAATTACATACTCACCTCTCGTCGCTGGGGGCCAGGTGCCGGTGTCCTGAGTGGGCGGTGACACCGGCGCGCTATGGGGGACAGGTGCCGGTGTCACCGCTCGCTCAGGACCCCGGCACCTGAGATATTTACCTGTCCTCTCTGCACCGCTGCACGCTGCGTCCTCGTCTGACTCCTCTGGCTGTGAATGATCTGGCAGGGGGTGGGGCACGCACTAAGGACGTCATCGCGCCCTCTGCCTGATCACTCACAGCCAGAGGAGTCGGACGAGGGAGCAGCGCAGCGGTGGAACGGGACAGGTAAATATCGCTATACTCACCCCTCCGCCGGCGCGGTCTCTGCAGCTTCTCCTCTTCTCCCGGCGCTCTCCGCAGCGCTTCAGTCCTACAGCGGTCACGTGATACCGCTGATTAAAGTCATGAATATGTGCATATTCATGTCTTTAATGAGCAGTGCCATGTGACCGCTGCAGGAAGGAGCCGGAGATCGTGGGAGAAGCAGGGGGGCTGCAGAGTATGATCCGACACCCCCGCTCCCCCTCCCCCGCCGACCCCAGTATATGACCTGCGTATAAGCCGAGAGGGGGACTTTCAGCCCTAAAAAATGGGCTGAAAATCTCGGCTTATACACGAGTATATACCGTAATATATCAAAATATAATATTTATTATCTTTAGAAGTTAAATGTTTATAACGTTTGTAATGTTTTTTTGTTAAATTAAAAACCAAGTTTGTTAAAAAAAATTCTGGCTCCTAAATTTTTTGGCTGGCTCCTAGATTCTGAACAACTTTGTCGACCCCTGCTGTAAACGTTAAAAATGTAAGGAATTTAGCATTTTTGATCAAATAGCTCACAAGGTTTTAACTGTGAGTTACGGTATGCCTCGTTTCCTTTCACTCCCATTCCGATGAGGTCTCGTCTGTCACATGGAGAGGCAGGACTTTAGGGACAGGGACCATCCATATTTAGGTACTCCTTGACGTGGTTGGATGGCTTTTGCTCTCCTTGATCAATGAACGTTGACTAAGAACCTTACTTTTTTAATGTTTACAGTAATATTGGAGTTCATGTGTTCATTAGTCGCAGTGTGCTCTCGCATTGTGTATATATATGTTAGTATATTGGCCACATAGCGTATTTGTGCACCTGTATATTAATTTAATACTAAAGATGTGCGGGCCCTACTTTTTCTTTGTTTTCCTTTTTTCTTACAAGTAAGCTGAGCAGAGGTACTCATTGTCAAGCAGCAGCCACAAAAGCAAACAAGATTTTGAGATGTATAAAAAGGGAGATAGAATCCCATGAACCCAACGTATTTATAAATCACCTGTGAGGCCACATCTAGAATATGGGATCCAGTTTTGGGCTAAACATTTAAAAAAGGGCATTCAGAAAGTAGATGGAAGGCCTCTCATATGATGAGAGGATGGAAAAGTTGGGCTTGTTTAGCTTAGAAAAAAGACGCCTCAGAGGGGATCTCATTTACATGTATAAATATATGTGTGACCATACTTAGGACCAGGGGGCACTCATGGGTGAAAGAAAGGCGATTCTGGCAGCTAAATAGTAAAGGGTTTTTTACTGTTAGAGCAGGCAGACTGTGGTATGTCCTACCACAAGAGGTAGTAATGGCAGGCACAATAACTGCTGTTAAAAAAGGGCTGAATGATTTCCTTGATACACATAACATTGTGGGTTATAGGTAATTTAGTGACAAAATGTACAATTGGTGGAGAAAGTTTGGCTTGATGAACCTAGGTCTTTTTTCAACCTATGTAACAATGTATATAGTGAACTTGTGCACTTATTGGGTCAATATTTAATGTAAAATCACAGGAAAAACAGCCTTACCAACTCCAAGTCAGATTATCAATGCACTAGCTGAATGCAGGAGATCCTTATGATAAAGGCGGGGGCTGCACAGCTTCAAAATACTGATTAAGCAACCACTCACAAACTTACCAATTCATGGAGGGGTTGGTTGCCTAGTATTAAAAATGCACATAGATTAGGCCTCTATGCATTTTTCTGTGATTATTTTGAATTCATGCCCTTCTGTGAGCCGTCAATATCTTATGTACAAAAATGTTTGTCACATGCCATTGTAGACAGTTGTATGATACGACTGCTAACCAGGATACTTAGAAGATAATGAATGTAAGGCCGGCGTCAGACCCAACGTATAAAAATACGGACCGTATTGTACGGACGTAATATGCAGAAATATTTCCAAAACCGTGATCCGTATGTCTTCCGTTGTCAAGGTGTGGCTCCGTTTTATGCGCATGTAAGAATCCGTATGTAATCCGTATGGCATCCGTATTGCGTTTTTTTCTCGTGACCTTGCAAAATGGACATATAATGGTTTTTAGGCCTGAAAATCATTTAAACCATCATCAGCAACCCTATTTATTGCCTCTGCATCATGTGCCAGCCCCCAATCTGGCCATTTTGGTGCTGTGCTTGTTTTGGAGTATTGCTGGTTGCTTGCCAAAATGTCAGACACACTTCAGTTCACCCCAAATGACCGAGTTCTATACAACTGGGTTTTGTTCCGCCGCTTTGGCCAGCCATACCCAGTGATAGTTGATCCGTGGAGGAGAAGATGAATGTGGGTGCATCAGCATTTGAGGCAATGCCTCAATAAAGGCCATTTTCACCGCTTTATGCATCTCTTCAGACACATCCCGACAAGTTTTTCTTATATTGTCGTATGAGCATTGCCACCTTTGATGTTTTGTTGGAGACAGTGCGCCCAGGGATCACCTTCCAGGACACCAGGATGAGTCAATGTATCTCTGCAGAGGAGCGCCGTCTCCTTACGTTACAGTATGTATTCCTCAGCTACATACTGTATGTTGATGATGCGTTTTCCCAAAACTTTCCTTGCTCACTGAACCCTTTTGCTGAATAATATTTTTAATCTGTGGCAAATATGACCTCTTAAGTAACAATACTATGATGTTAATGTTAAATTGACATAGATATTTGCCTGCTCTATATGGAGTGTTTGCCTTGCTTGTTAGTTACACACTGTTCGGGTGATTTATATTTAATTTGTGAAACCTTTTGAATGTTGCAATGTTTGATGTATCTACATTTGTTTAATTGTAGGTTCCTCACAACTGGGATTTCATATTCGACACTCCATCTTGAGTTTTTGATAGGGAGATCTACCGTATCTGGCATAGTTTGGGATACATGTTCCCAAATCTGGATCAGACTTCATCAAGTGGTCATGCCTGAGCCCAAGATGGAAGACTGGATGAGGATTTGAGGAGCACTGCCAATTTCCCAATTGTATCGGAGCCAAGCACACCGCCAAACTCAGGGTCCCAATTCTATAAACAATATTTTTCAGTAGTTTTGTTGGCTCTGGTTTACAGTAACTACAGGTTTATAATTGTAGACATTGGGACTTATGGAAGAACTGGAGACTCTTGAGTCTTTAATTCTTCCATTATGGGTTGGCGGCTGCGCAATAACCAGTTGGACCTACCACCACCACGTCAGCTTCCAGGCTCCAATATTGAGCCTGTGCCTTATGTTGTAGTTGGGGATGAGGCCTTTCAATTGTCCAGGCATTTAATGAGGCCATATCCACCAAGAAACCTTGACCATCGGCGCAGGATCTTTAACTTGCGCATATCACGGGCCGCGCAACTGTTGGAGTGTGCCTTTGGCATTCTTTGTGCAAAATTGTGGGTCCTCCAGTCAGCCATTCAGATGAGTGAAGCCAACATCAATGAGGTCATCAAAGCTTGTGTTGTCCTACATAACTTCACGAGAATGCATGATTGTGCACCATCTGATGTTGGTGAATGTGTGGTGGACAATGGGGATATGCCTAGGCCACATGTGATCTCTTTACGTCGTCCACTCTCAGGACTCAAAGTCCGTAATGTATTTACACAGTATTTTGTGTCACCTCAGGGTGCTACTACCTGGCAAGATCAGGCATTATCAGTGTTGTAATGTGTGTCTATATAAATATAATTTTTTCCTTAAATTGTCTTTGTGTCTTGTTAATGTTTATTACAGATGTTTTGGTTGTGTTCTTTAAGGAATTAATCAAAGAATAGGCGAAACTTGCCATTTAAATACTTTTTATATTGGCAAAATGTCACTTTGGCTAGTGGCAACCATATTTGTAACATATTTTGTAGTCATTCAGATTAGTGCAAATATATTTTACACAACATGTTGAAAAATAAATTATAAAAAAATAACAAACATTTGTAGAAATAATAATATATAAGAAAAATAACAAATTACAATTGGTGGTATGTTGGTGGAGGTGAGGGCGGAAGCCCAGCATCTCTTTGTTGCTGGCTTGGGTGACCACCTTGACCATCACCCTGTTGGGATGGATTTTCTTGGCCCAGAGGTAAGATGTGGCCAGGGTCAGGTTGTTGTGTGGCCAAATGGCAATAAGGATAAAGGAGATTATACTTCTGCGGATGATGGTAGCCACGTGCATCATACCCTCCAATATGGCCATGTCATCCAAATCCAGGTTGGGACCAGCCTCCAACACTGGAGTGGCCATATTGGGCAGGTGGGTTATAGGCTGCCATTTGACCCTGTTGTTGGCAAGGTTGGTTTTGGGGGGAATGGGTTGAGGCAGTGCCGGCGTCAGCACCCGGCATACCCAGGCAAGTGCCGGGGCCCTGAGCAGGCGGGGGGCCCACTCGCGGTTGGGCACCCTGGCGCCCGTTAGCAGGTGAGAGTGGTACCAGAGCTGCCACTGGGCCCCCCCCGCTTGCTCAGGGCCCCGGAAGCAGCCGGCGCAATACTTACCTCTCCCCGTGCCTCCGCAGCTCAGGGCTCCAGGGGGCGCCTGCAGGGCGCCCGTGATTCCTCTCACAGCAGCGCCGCTGAATGACGTCATCATTCAGCGGTCAGCTGTGACAGAAGGAGAGCGGACGCCGGACAGGTGAGATGTGAGGTGTCTGTGTCTGTGTGTGTGTCTGTGTGTATCAATGTGTGTGTATGCAGTGTGGTACTTTGTGTGTGTGTATGTGAGAGAGTGCTGCGGTGCTGTCTGTGTGTGGTGAGGAGCCGGAGGCAATGATGATGATGATGGGGAGGTGATGATGATGGGGAGGCGATGATGATGGGGAGGCAATGATGATGATGATGGGGAGGCAATGATGATGATAATCGGCAGGCAATGATGATGATAATGGGCAGGCAATGATGATGATGATGGGGAGGCAATGATGATGATAATGGGCAGGCAATGATGATGATAATGGGCAGGTGTAAGGAAAAGGTTGTCGCCATTTTGTATAGAGCCTGTACCAGCCTCCATTTTGTCAGTTCACACAGCCACAGACTTTTAGCTACACAGGGCCTATTAGCATATTCAGTACGGCCAGCTTTGATGTCCACTATGAATCAATAGGCCTTTACATGCTAATTGGTTTAGGCCAGGGTCTGAATAAGATGGTCAGTCGTATGGTAAATAGCTCAAGCTCAAGCCATTGTTTCCTGCTCGATATGAATTGCAGGCCAGTTAATATGTGGGCTTCAATGCAAAAGGGGAGGGGCCTACCAGGGTTAAGAGCTGTAGCCAAGTACCCCTGTGTTCATTCCATTTCACACACAGAAGCACAAGGGACAGACTTGCCAAATGGAGCTGCAGCACATGCAGTGGGGACTGTTCAGCAACTGAAGACTTTCACCTGGGGAACGCAGAGCTCCATGCCTCCCCATGACCATACAGCCCGGTAATATTGATCTATAGCTTATACCTTTTAGCCTTGTACATTATCGTTGTATTTTATTCTGACTGCAAATCCATTGTAATTACGTTGTATAGCTTTACTGTATATTTCTGTAATTATCTAGTGCGCCCTTAAGGCAAATTAAACCATAAAATTAATCTTGGGCTGATGCTTTTACTCTGATCACCAATCTTAGAATACCCAGTGGGTAACAGGACAACCTCCCCGGCAGCCATTTGCTCTAGGTGCAGTTCCCTTACTGACCTGAGAGACAAAGGGGGCGCCGGAGAGCTGTACCTGTGGAGTTACGTCCCATTGGTGACGTGGGAGGAAGGGGATCGTCCGTCGCATTTGGTAGCGGCGGTGGTATCCGAAGCTGTGATACCCAGGCTACCGTGTGGCGGTCGGCTTAGTTGGTGGCAGCGGTGGGATCAGAGTAATAGTGTGCGTGGGACCCCTACTCCCAGACACTAGAGACTACCAGCAGTACTTTCACTGCTGGGGTCTTAAGGTCAGCCCAGCACTAGACGGTCAGAGTGTAAATATAACAAGTTGTGTGCAAGGTCAGGGTTGCAGCTGTGTTTCAGTAACCAAAGGTTCCCAAGATGGCGGAAGGCACCAGGAGTAGGGCAAAGGGGGCGGCCAATGCTGTGGCCTATGAGGGGTTCGATACCGATGAGGGGGAGCTCAGCCAGGGCTCCCCAAGGAGCCCGACCCCCGTGCTCAGTCTCACAGTGGACTGTCCACCCCCTGCCCGTCCCAGCCTGTCCAGATCGGAGGCCATTTTCCAAGCGGCTATGGCACAGCTCGAGGCTGGTAATGACGCTGCCTATGACAGACTCCTGGTGGCGGCAGAGAAAGCTGCGGAGCGTGAGCAAGCAGAACGCCGTGAAGCTGCGGAGCGTGAGCAAGCAGCGGCAGAGAGAGCAGCGGAGCGGGAGCATGCAGCGGCAGAGAGAGCAGCGGAGCGCCGGCACCGACTGGAGATGGCTCAGCACGGGCCCCCGCTGGACGCACCAGGCCCACCTGAGACAAGGGCTTCCAAGGTCCGGGCGGAGGACTTTCCCTTACTTGAAAAGGATGGAGACCTGGATTCCTTTCTGCTTGCTTTTGAGAGGACATGCCTCCAACATCATCTGGCCCTGGATCAGTGGGCAAGGTACCTGACCCCCCGTTTGAGGGGTAAGTCCCTGGAAGTTTTGGGGGACTTACCTGCCGGGGAGGAGCAGGACTACAACAGCATCAAGCGGGCCCTGATCCAGCACTACAACCTCACCCCGGAGTCGTACCGCAGGAAGTTCAGGAGCCTGCAGCGGGGTTCAAAGGACACCTGGACCGACCACATGCGGGCCCTGCTGAGAGCTGCGGAGCACTGGACCTCGGGTCTAGAGCTCACTACCCGCCAGGAGGTCCAGGAACTGTTTGTCGTGGAGCAATTCTTGTGGAACTGCCCAGAGGACCTCCAGCAGTTCCTCCGTGACCGGAAACCAAAGGGGGCTTCTGCTACAGCCGCCCTGGCAGACGAGTATGCCAACAACAGGGTGCCGGAGCCAAAGAAGCCTGCCAGCAGCACCTGGAGAGGGGGTAAGCCCAATCCTGCCCCAGCCCCATATCCAGCCGCCAGAGTGCAAGGGGTGTACCCCCCGGCTACCCTCTCCAGGCCAGGAACAGAACCCAGACATTGTCATAATTGCAATCAGCCAGGACACTTTAAGGCTGCATGTCCCCAGCGCCAGAAGGCCCCATCCCTGTCCCAGAAACCGTCCACTGTTTTGTGTGTGGGAGGGGGTGGTGGGAGGTCCCTAGACAATTACCAACCCGTCACCATCGGCCGCTCAGCGGTCATGGGACTGCGGGACACAGGCGCTGAACGAACCCTGGTACGCCCTGAGGTGGTGTCCCCTCAAGACTTGGTACCTGGGAAAACCCTTTCCGTCTCCGGAATTGGAGGGTTGAACCGGCGCTGCCCGTTGCCAAGGTGTATTTGGATTGGGGTGCCGGGAGGGGGATGCGGGAGGTGGGAGTAACGCCAAATATTCCTGCAAATGTGTTGCTTGGGACCGATTTGGGGCGGCTAGTGTCCCAGTATGTGGCCACTGAACCCCCAAGTCAGGCTCCCCAAGAATGTCATGACTCTACTGTGAATGCTAATGTTAATGTATTGAATGTGCCTCCAACAGTGGAGGAGGGAGTGAAACCTGATGGTAAGCCATGCACTGACACTACACACACAGGGCTCACAGTGAGGACAGGTGAGGAGGCTGTAGGGGAGAGTTTAGAGGTGGAGGGAGGGGCTGCTATGGGCAGTGTAGGGCCCCTAAGTGAATCCAGCCTGCTGAGTCTAGGGCCCCTGCAGGAAGAGGAACAGGCCATGGGGGGAGGGGGCGTCCCGGGAGAGGAGCCACCAGGTAAGACCCCAGGGCAGGAGTTCCCCACATCCGGGATGTCAGGAAGTCAGGGAAGTCTGCCTGACCCGGCGACTTGGTCAGGGGACGAGGGAAAGCGGGCGCTACCCGTGGTCCCAGCGGTCGTGGCCGCTGTTACCAGGAGTGGGAGCGCTGAAGCCCAAGGAGCCTCGCGGAGGTCCGACGGTTTCCCCCTCTCCGACCAAGTGGCTGCCGAGTCAGACAGTAGCCAGGAGACAGATCCCGGGAACTGACAGAGGACATGGCAGTTTCATCAATTCTGCCACATCTAGTCAGGGATTTCAGGCAGCGTTGGAAGCTGACCCTAGCCTGAAGACTCTCAAGGAACAGGCGGCACAGCCTCCCCTGGAGTCCGACCGCGAGCGAGTGGTCTGGGACCAGGGATGGCTGTACCGGGTAACGGTCCAGCAGGGTTCACCGGAGGCGTGGCCCAGGGACCGACAGTTAGTGGTGCCCCATCCGTTCAGGGCGGAATTGTTGCGGATCGCACACGAGATTCCAATGGCCGGACACTTAGGGATCACTAAAACCAGGGCCAGGCTAGCTCAGCATTTCTACTGGCCTGGAATGAGGACCGAGGTGATAGCCTACTGCCGTTCGTGTGACACCTGTCAGAGGGTGGGGAAGGCGGGGCCGCGCCCCAAAGCCCCACTGGTAACTCTGCCCATCATCGAAGAGCCTTTCTCGAGGGTGGCTGTGGATCTCATTGGACCTCTGTCCACTCCCAGCCGCTCCGGGAAATGCTTCATACTAACGGTAGTAGACTATGCCACCCGGTACCCGGAGGCGGTAGCTTTGTCGTCCATTCGGGCCGACAAAGTGGCCACTGCCTTACTGGAGATTTTCTCCAGAGTGGGGTTTCCCAAGGAAATGCTCACCGACCGAGGGACCCAGTTCATGTCGCAGCTGATGGAGTCTCTCTGTAAGCAGGTACAGGTGCAACATCTGGTGGCCAGCCCGTATCACCCACAGACCAATGGCTTGTGTGAGCGGTTCAATGGCACCTTAAAGCAGATGCTGAAGATGTTGGTCGACTCCCACGGGAGAGACTGGGAGCGGTATCTCCCACACCTGCTGTTTGCCTACCGGGAGGTTCCACAGGCCTCAACGGGGTTCTCCCCCTTTGAGCTCCTGTACGGGCGACGTGTACGGGGGCCCCTTGCTCTGGTGAAGGAAGCATGGGAAGGGGATTTAGCCACCCCTGGAGTGTCGGTCATTGAGTATGTCGTGCGCTTCCGGGACCGAATGATGGCCTTGACGCGGCTGGTGCATGACAATATGGCCCAAGCTCAGGCTGACCAGAAGCGATGGTACGACCAGAATGCTTGTGAGCGGACCTACCAGGTGGGTCAAAAGGTGTGGGTACTGGTCCCCGTACCACAAAACAAGCTTCAGGCGGCCTGGAAGGGTCATACCTCGTGCACGAGCAGCTCAACGCCGTCACCTACCTGGTCACCCTGGACCACGCCCGTGGAAGGAGGAAGGCCTTCCATGTGAACATGATGAAGGCCCACCATGAGCGGGAGGCTTATGCCCAACCAGTGTGCAACCTTTCAGAGGACAGAGAGTCAGAAATCCTCGTGGATCTGCCACCGTAGCCAAAGAGAGGGTGCGGTAGGGCGCACGGGGGAACACAGGAATGTGATACCCCCTAGCGCCCTCAAAAGCAGGGAGGTGTAAGGAAAAGGTTGTCGCCATTTTGTATAGGGCCTGTACCAGCCTCCATTTTGTCAGTTCACACAGCCACAGACTTTTAGCTACACAGGGCCTATTAGCATATTCAGTACGGCCAGCTTTGATGTCCACTATGAATCAATAGGCCTTTACATGCTAATTGGTTTAGGCCAGGGTCTGAATAAGATGGTCAGTCGTATGGTAAATAGCTCAAGCTCAAGCCATTGTTTCCTGCTCCATATGAATTGCAGGCCAGTTAATATGCGGGCTTCAAAGCAAAAGGGGAGGGGCCTAGCAGGGTTAAGAGCTGTAGCCAAGTACCCCTGTGTTCATTCCATTTCACACACAGAAGCACAAGGGACAGACTTGCCAAATGGAGCTGCAGCACATGCATTGGGGACTGTCCAGCAACTGAAGACTTTCACCTGGGGAACGCAGAGCTCCATGCCTCCCCATGACCATACAACCCGGTAATATTGATCTATAGCTTATACCTTTTAGCCTTGTACATTATCGTTGTATTTTATTCTGACTGCAAATCCATTGTAATTACGTTGTATAGCTTTACTGTATATTTCTGTAATTATCTAGTGCGCCCTTAAGGCAAATTAAACCATAAAATTAATCTTGGGCTGATGCTTTTACTCTGATCACGAATCTTAGAATACCCAGTGGGTAACAGGACAACCTCCCCGGCGGCCATTTGCTCTAGGTGCAGTTCCCTTACTGACCTGAGAGACAAAGGGGGCGCCGGAGAGCTGTACCTGTGGAGTTACGTCCCATTGGTGACGTGGGAGGAAGGGGATCGTCCGTCGCATTTGGTAGCGGCGGTGGTATCCGAAGCTGTGATACCCAGGCTACCGTGTGGCGGTCGGCTTAGTTCCTCACAGCAGGCAATGATGATGGGGAGGCAATGATGTTGATAATGGGCAGGCAATGATGATGATAATGGGCAGGCAATGATGATGATGATGGGGAGGCAATGATGATGATAATGGGGAGGCAGTGATGGTGGTGAGGAGGCAATGATGATGATGGGAGGCGATGATGATGGGGAGGTAATGATGATGATGATGTGGAGACAATGATGATGATGATGGGGAGGCAATGATGATGATAATGGGGAGTCTTTCCACAGCGCCCTATCCTGAGCCGTAGCAGCGCAGAACGCAGCGCAGTGCAGAGGAGAGCTCCATATTTTGTATGGAGCATTATATGGGGACCAGTATCCTGTATGGAGCATTATTTGGGGTCCAATATTCTTTATGGAGCATTATATTTGTCCCATAATACTGTATGGAGGACTATGTGGTGCCCATAATATTGTATGGAGGACTGTACTGTCCAGTCTGTACTGTGCGCTGTGAGGATTTGGCATTTTTTGAGCTATTGTAGAATTTACAATAGATATCACTCATGTAATGGAAGAAGAGAAGTGTTTGGCATTGTACTATACCTATATTTCTCTGCAGTATCTGTGCATCATGAATCGTGGTCTGTGTTAAAGGGGCCCACTGAGACTCTTTCGCCCGGGGCCCATAAAAACCTGGAGCCGGCCCTGGGTTGAGGTGTAGGAGCACGTGCAGGAAGTACCTCAGATCCTAACTGAGCATGCACATCTGGGTGAGGGGTAAGGCGAAGAAGGTTACGGGGTGAGATCTGCCACCTCTCAAGGAAATCAAACACCTCATATGCGGTATTGGGGGGTGTGCATGCATCAATTAGGATCTGAATGGATCCTTGCACACGTAGCCTGACCTTACGGGGTAGGGGACGTAGGTACCGGGCAAGGCTGCGTGAATAAGCCTCTACACCCTCATCCAGGGCTTCCCTGGACAGGTAATTGAGGACCCCTGTGTCCACATGCCTCCAGGTATCAGAGGCAGTGTTCTCTCGCCTTCGTCTCCCATGACGGGATATGGCAGCAGGCTGGGGGGAGCCCTCCAGACGTACAGTAGGGCTGCTTCTGCTGCCTGGTTCGTCAAGGCTGCCGGGTGCTGGTGCAGCTGGTGGGTCAGGTCCTGGTGCAGGAACTGAAACAGGTCCTGGTACCGGGGCAGCTGGTGGGTCAGGTCCTGGTGTTGGTGCAGGTGGAGCTTGGGGGTTGCAGCTGGGAGGCTCAGAAGATGAGCCAGCCACCTCTTCACCTTCCCCGACCGGGTCTATAATGGCCTCAGAATCTGACCCTGTCTCCCTCTTAGTGAGGTTGGACTGAGTTCTATTAGGAAATTAAATTTTAAAAAAAAAGTTGGAGATCTGACCCTAAACAGCATTTGTGTAATGTGGTTGTGACGTCTGCTCACTGCAGGTCTGAACTGCAGGTAAGACAGTACCCTGGGAAACCCCGAGACCCTTTACCCCTATACAGGGATCTGGAATTACAGCAAAGCCCAGGGGGTAGCTGCCTATGAGAGCAGTGGACCAGAGTAGGAAGGACGTTAGGAAGGGAATAAAAAGCGAGACCAAATGCGAAGTCAGAAGTCCAAGGGTCAAAACCAGGAGGGCGGCAAAGGTACAAAATCGGCAGGCAGAAGAAGGGTCAGAAATTCAGGCTAAAGTTAAAGTCAAAAACAGGCAGGCAGCAAAGCTACAAAATCGGCAGGCAGTAGAAGAGTCAGAAATCCAGGCAAAGGTCAGAGATACAATAGCAAAACAAACTAGCACACTGGGGAAACCAAGACTATATCTGGCGGCCTGCAAGCCAGGCTCCAAGGCATTTGAAGGGCATGGCTACCTCTCACAGGCTCACAGTCTGATGACCTCATCTGGACCGCCCCCAGAACCAGGCCAGATGGTGATGCATGACTGACACCAACCACTTCACCTCTGACAGAAGAGCGAAGCCTACGCCCACCAGATGCCTGCGCAGGGACCCCCTCTGTGTCACCAACATTACCCACAGGCGAAGTATGGCGATGCGCAGTGACAGAGACTGGCGTCAAAGGAGCGGAACCATATGAGGATAACGTTCTCCTATCACCGGCACCACCAGCCGAAGGAGTCCGGCGCCTCCCAGCGGCCGAGGCAGGAACACCAGCCACTGAATCCAACGGCGACGTGACAGTGGTGTGATGTATGTACTTATGGTCTGAGATCCAGAATAGGAGCCAAAAAAACAAGACGGTCAAAATAAATGTATTTGCGCTTGGTCAGTGCTGCAGTCCCACTCCTGGCCCTCTGCTGACGTTCCCGCCGGTACTGGTCGCAGATGCTGCACCAGCGTCTCATGACATCTTCAACTGCAATGTGACATATAATTTCATTATTACATTGCTGCCAATTGACCAAACTTTTTACAAACATTTCACATAGTCATGGGGCCTAGTAGGGTGTCAGCTTACTACAACTTTAGCGCTTAAAATGAATCATCCCAAAATACCGATAATATGATTTTAGGGATACTGGGGAAAATTCTTAAGTTCTGGCCTTTAAGATGATTGGACAAAAATTAGGTAACTTACTCATTTGGTGCTGTTCCTCACATGGGCGTTCAGAAAATTCCGGAAACATCTGCCCACAGATGCGCCTCCATGCCGCCTCTTTTCTGGCCCGGTCGGAGTAATGTGCATCCCTTTGGTCCCAAATTTCGGGCCTTTCCTGGACCAAAATGATGAGCATCTCTACAATGATATGTGTGTAGACATGCTGCTGGACTCCGTGGAGGCATTCTTCCGGGATGTCTGGCGCACTTTTTGAGCTAATTTCCATGTCCAAGCTTCCTGATTAATGGCTTGCCCATTTCCTGTGACCCGCAGAAGTCTTGCGTATTTCTCGCAAGTCACGTGTGGTCCGTGTGTAATCCGTATTTTTCTCGCCCCCATAGACTTGCATTGGCGTACAACGGGCGTAATACGGTGACAATCGCAGCATGCTGCGATTTTCTCGGCCTGTAAAATACGGGCGAGAAATATACGGATGATGGGAGCTTCCCCATAGAGAAACATTGGTCTGAGTGTAATGCGTTGTTTTAACGCCTCTCACTCGTCCGTATTCCTCTCTAAGGCTGGCGTCACACTAAGGGCAGAGACACACTGCTGTATTTCACGTGCGAGAATCGCATCATAAAACTCGTACTGGCTGTTTGCTCTCCTGACCTGAGTTTGACCTCTGCATAGTAATCCATCACGCTGTCTTGCTCAGGTCAGGAGAGGTGTCAGGCCAGTCCAGGCAGTGCGATGCGATTATCGCACGAGTTTTACGGTCGTGTGACTCCAGCCTAAGGAGGGATACGGACGAGTGAGAGGCGTGAAAACCAGCATTACACATGGACCCATATTTCTCTATGGGGCAGCTCTGATCATGCGTATTTTTCTCGGGCGTATCTTACGATGCGAGACACCCACAGCATGCTGCGATTGTACGGGTATTACGCCCATTGTACCCCAATGAAAGTCTATGGGTGCGAGAAAACAACGGATTACACACTGACCAGGCGTGTGACTTGCGAGAAATACGGAAGACTTCTGCAGCTCACAGGAAATGGTGCAAAACATGCAGGAGGAAGCTAACACATGCAAATTAGCTCAAAAAGAGCGCCAGACATCCCGGAAGAACGCCTCCATGGAGTCGGCCATGATGTCCACCCTCATCAATATAGAGATGCTAATTGTGTTGGTGCAGGAGAGGCCCGAAATTTGGGACCAAAGAGATGCACATTATGCAGACCGCGCAAGGAAAGAGGCGGCATGGAGGCGCATCTGTGGGCAGATGATTCCCCACTTTGGGGACAGCCCACGCGAGGAGCTGCAGCGAATCAGCGACTTGATTTATGTGCAAACGTCTTCACGGTCATGACGTAGTTTTAGCGCAGATTGTACCCAAAAAATGTTTTTTTTTTATTTTTTTTACACAAAATGTTAGGATAGTCACATCCTATTAGGCCCCATAACTATATTAGGTGTATGTAGAAGAATTTGGCTTTGTGCAGCTAGGTAATTGATTACATTATATGTCTCATTGCAGTGGATGATGTTATGAGAAGATGGAGAAGCATCCGCGACCAATACCGGTGGGAACGGCAGCAGAGGGCCAAGAGCGTGTCAGCAGCACCCACAAAACGAAAGTAAGTTTACTTTGACAGGTTGGGTTTTCTTGCACCTATTCTGGATCTCAGACCGTAAGTACATACCTCACACCATATAACACATATGCAGTTTAGGCTCACCTCTCCTACATGTTCTAATCCCCTTTCATTTCCCAACAGAACTCAATCCAACCTCACTGAGAGGGAGACAGGCTCCGACTCAGAGGCCATTATTGACCCGGTTGGGGGAGGTGAAGAGGTGGCTGGCCCATCGTCTGAACCTCCCATCAGCATCCCCCAAGGTTCACAATCACAAGGACCACAGCCACCCCCTCCTCCTCTACCTGTACCAGAGGCACCAGCTGCAGCAGCATCCGCCATTCGGGATGAAGCAGGAAACAGCAGCAGCCCCACTGTACCTCTGGGGGGGGCTCCCCCCAGCCTGCTGCAGTATCCCGCCGTGGGAGAAGACGGCGAGACATAACTGGGTCAGACACACGTAGGCATGTGGACACTGGGGTACTCAATTACCTTTCAAGGGCAGCTGTGGATGAGGGTGAGGAGGCCTATGCCCGTAGCCTTGCCCGCTACCTTCGTCCCTACCCCGTGAGCTCAGGCTCCGTGTGCGAGGATCAATGCACATCCTAATTGATGCATGCACACCCCCCAATACACCATATGAGGTGTTTGAATTCCTTGAGAGGTGGCAGCTCTCACCCTGTAACCTTCTGCGCCTTGCCCCCCACCAAAATGTGCATGCTCAATTAGGATCTGATGATCCTCCTGCATGGGCGCCTACACCTCAACCCATTCCCCCACCGAACCAACCTTGGCAACAACAGGGTCAAATGGCTGGCTATAATCCGACTTCCCAATATGGCCACTTGTACAGATTCAGTGTTGGAGGCTGGTCCCAACCTGGATGTGATCAACATGGTCATATTGGGGGGTATAATTCTCGTGGGTATCATCTTACACAGGAATATAATCTCCCTTATCTGTATGGCAATGTGCCCACACACCAACCTGACCGTGGGCAAATGTTAGCTCGGCCCTGAAAATCCACCCCAACAGGGTGATGTTCAAGGTTCTCATCATAGCCAACCACACAGAGATGCTGGGAACCCCCCAACCCCACCACCCACATACCATCAGCTGTGATTTTTTATTTTACTTATATATTATGATTTAAAAAGTAGTTTGTTATTTTTTTACATTTACTTTTGACTCATGTTGTGCAAAATAAATGTGCACTAATCTAGATACCTGTAATAAACATATGGTAACAATATGCTCTTGAGTAAGCATACTCAAGTTTGTTATTTTCATTATCTCTTATGATTTAAACAAAAGTTTGTTATTTTTTTATATTTATTTTTACACCATGTTGTGTAAAGCATATTTGCACTCATCTGAATGCCTATAAAGAGCATATGGTACTTAGCTAGTGGGATATGGGCTAGGTGAAATTATTTGCTTCTTTATATCTTATAATTTATATCAATGTTTGTAATTTTTTTCACATCCATTTTACACATTGTTGGCTAATGCATCATTGCATTAGTCTAGTCTTAGAACCCAACCATATGGGGCAGATATGGTGCTCACTAGTGATTGTGAAAGTTTGTTATTTTGCTTATTTATTATTATTTATGGAAAAGTTTGTTATTTTTTTACATTTTATTTAACTCCATGTTGTCTATTGCATATTTGGCAGTACTAGAATCTAGTGAACCAAACATATGGGTAACATATGGTCTTCACTATACATAGTGAACGTTTGTTATTTTCTTTACATACTATTATTTACTGCAATGTTTGTTATTTTTTTAAATTTAATTTCACTCACAGTTGTCAAATGCATCTTTGCACTTGTCTAATGTGATCAATCCGACATATGGGTCACATATGATCAGCACTACCCATATTGACTATTGGTTTTTGTCTTTACATACTATTATGTATGGAAACATTTGTAATTTTGTCATGCCTTATTTTGGTACTTGTGTAAGAATGCACACTTACACTATTGTGCTGTAAATGCATATACCATATGAAGCAAATATGGTAGTCACTACCTCAAGTGGCAGTTTGGACATATAAATATCTATTTTTATAAAAAGTTTGGAGTCTTTTTTCACAAGTTGTTTGTACTCAACCACCAACACATCTGTTATGACCATTAACACCAGACAGAGACTATGACAAATTGGGAAGTGGCATTGCTCCTCAAATCCCCTGGCAATCCTCTTCCAGTCTTCCATCTTTGGCTCAGGCATGACCAGTTGATGCAGTCTGTCCCAGAGTTGTAAGCAGGTATCACGCACAATGCCAGAGATGGTGGACCTCTCAATCAAAAACTCCAGATGGAGTGCGGCATAGGATATGAAAGTAGTTTAGGAACCTACAAGTAATCAAATGTACAGAGAACAATCAATACACATGCACAAAGGTTTCACAAACGCACTATACATAACCCTTACATGATTTAATGTCCAAACAATCATAAGTTCAATTTAACCCAAGTAAACATTTTCAATAATTTTAACATACAGTACACATCATTGTTCAGGTACTTCAAGGTGATATATGGCCTATATTATGAGGATATTTCTGCTACAGCCATAAGGGTAAAGGAAAACTAGTGGGAAAACACATCATCAACAGACAGTATGAAGGTGAGGAATACATACCGTAGCGTAAGGAGAAGTTGCTCCTCTGCAGAGATAGCTTTGCGCATCCTGGTATCCTGGTAGGTGATCCCAGGGCGCACAATCTCCAACAAAACATCAAATGTGGGAATGGTCATCTGACAAAACAAAAAAAACTTGTCTGGATGAGTCCGCAGAGATGCATACAGCCGGTGAAAATGGCCTTTACCCACATTCGCCTCCTCCTCCACGGATCAACGATCACTGGGTACGGCTGGCCAAAGCGGCGGGACAAAACCCAGTTGTACAACACTCGATCAGTTGGGGTGAACTGAAGAGTGTTAGACATGTTGGCAAGCAAGCAGCAGGACTCCAACACAAGCACACCACAAAAATGGCAAGATTGGGGGTTGCAACCTGATGCAGAGCCAATAAATAGCCTTGCTGATGATGATTTGAATGAGTTTCAGGCCTAAAAACCGTTAAATGTCCATTTTGCAAGGCAGCGAGAAAAATACGCTGTACGGATGCCATACGGATTGCATACGGATGCTTACATGCGCAAAATACGCAGCCGCACCCTGACAACAGATGAAATACGGATTGTTGTGCCGGCAACATTTTGGCGTAATACGCTCGAACAATACGGTCCGTATTTTTCTACGCTGAGTATGACGCCGGCCTAAGAAGCAAACTCAGTGATGTGTTCACGTTTCAATTATTATGTCCTAAATTCAATTCCAACCAAGGTCAACAACTGAATGAAAGCTGCATGTTCTTTCCATGGTTGCATGTGCATCTTTCTGCTACGCCAGTTATAATTCACACACCAGAAACCTGCTGATAGGTGAATTTCGAATTCAGTTTGTGAGTCCCAAAGGTTCAGATGTGAGTGACAACAACTTCTGTACAGCACTGTGATCTAAAATTAATAATGAGCGAAAGAATAAATTAATAAACATGCTTTGGGTAACCTATTGTGAAGAACTAGTAACCTGTAATTGATGCTGTGATGTAATGGAATCCAAGGAGTAACGTTTCTCCTTGCAGAGAGTGACGCTATGGTTCTCTGGGAAATAGTCAAATTGTGTCTTCAGAGAGGGAGAGTGGTCACTTCACATGGCTAAGCCGTGAGTCAGACTGTCAGGATCCCGTCTGGGTTGGAGCCGATGTTACTGCAAACACTAGGGAAAGCACAGGCAGGTAGCGTAGTCAGGTGGCAGCCGGAGGTCAGTTCACAGAAGAGCAGTGTTTGTAGCAGAGGAGCAGGCAGATAACGTAGTCAGGTGGCAGGCCGAGGTCAGTTCCAGGAGAGCAGTGTTTGTAGCAGAGGAGCAGGCAGATAACGTAGTCAGGTGGCAGGCCGAGGTCAGTTCACAGGAGAGCAGTGTTTGTAGCAGAGGAGCAGGCAGATAACGTAGTCAGGTGGCAGCCGGAGGTCGGTACACAGGAAAGGCAGTTCGGTAGCAGAGGAGCAGGCAGATAACGTAGTCAGGTGGCAGGCCGAGGTCAGTTCACAGGAGAGCAGTGTTTGTAGCAGCAGGAACAGCAGGAGAAAGAGCTTGACTAAAGGCTGGAAGCACAATAATCTCGCAATGACACACCCACAGGGCCAGGTTTATATAGGGCGTGTAATTGGCAATCAGAGGCCAAACGAGAGAGCACTGGGTGAAGCCGATCAGGAAGAACAGTCAATGGTATCCGGGTTCAGCAAGGAACTTTGTAGCCAGCAGAATAGCTCAGATGGTAGAGCTGCTGGCCGGTGGACAAGAGACACTGGGTTCGATTCCTGACACAGACTGGTCAAGGATTCCAAGGTCAGAAGCCAGGAGTGTTATGTACGGTAGCTGAGGAGGACAGGAACAACAGCAGGGCAGCCGAACACCTGAGATGTTGGTAACTAATGGGTTGCAGAAGCCTGAACTAACCACACAACTAGAGGTAGCTGTAGAACGTTCTGTAAGGTTCTATGTATATATTCCTGAAACTCAGTTTGTTCGTCAGCCATTTTACTTTCTGTCTTGCTGCAGCTATCTTGCCCTCAGTCAAAATGGAGTTTCCAGCTTGCATGTTCCCGCCCTGATTCTCTCCTTTGCTTCTTAAGCAGCCACAGCTGAGCAATCAGTGCTTCAGAATCTAGCCTGCAGTGAACCTGTGACTTGACTCCTGTAAGCCTTGGACCTTGTACTCCAGCTATTCCTACTGAGGAACTCTGAAGCACTTGTGGACTCTGAACCCTGCTCTTTGAAAGACCCACGTTTGCATGGACTTACGGTAACAGAGAAGAAGATCCTGAATCTGTATTGGAGAGTGATTGCTGAGCTTGGATTACTCTGGCCTGCTGTGTCTCCTGTTTCTGTGTCTGCAAACTGTGTGACTATTTCTGCCAACTTGTATGAAGTAATACAGGACTTTTCTATATCAAACCTGTGACTCCTGTGTTTTCATCGCACCCAAGCACAAGACGCTATATGAACTGTACTACATACATTACAAGATTCTGAAGCCAAAACGTTAGTGTCTGCTGGGTCTGGAAGGCTGTGTCTGCTGTACTGTGGATATCAGACGTCCGGTTGTACTTTCTGTGATGACAGTGATTGTGACTTCTCACAACCATTCCAGGTGAGCAATTCCCTTAAGTTTTTTCTTTTTGCAGTGTTACCACAGGTAAACACTATTGTTTTTTTTTTTTTTTTCCTTTCTTTTCTCTTTTTTGTCTGCTGTAACTCTGGATATCAGATGTCTGGTTGTCACGCGGTCTTATGATATGTGTACGATGTCAGTAAACTATTCATAAAAGAACAACACTCTATACAACATATAGATTAGCAACATCAGCATGTAAGTATAGAATAGATTTACCTGACACGATATCCGTTGAACTCAGGGTTAATCTTGAGGACTTGATGAGCTGAAACAGGAAAGAGGTGGACCGGGATCTAACCTGACCCTAAACTGGGGTCCTAACTAATCCCTCACCTTGGAGGTACTGATAATGGTTCAGAGGTCCAAGTCTCCAGCCTAACCCTGTCTCCTATCAGTCCCTGAACCCTGTAATCAGTCCTAAGAAGGATACTGACTACCACCAAAGGGATATGGGCTGATCTCTGCTAAATACACAGATTAGAAATATAAGACAGACTGGAGAAAACACAGACTTGCATACACACTCAAACACAGAAGGAACATAAATGATCTGGGATATTAAACTCTAAGAAAGGTGAGCTTAAAACAACTAAGGAGCTCTTTAACTTAAGTCTATACAGATACAATCCTATCTGTGGTCTGCATGAAGAATTTCACTGGCAACTCCCAAACAGACAACCAGAGATTTAAAGGAAACCAATCAACAAATAATCAATTGCAGCCGGGAGAGACTGCACCCAGTCCCAGAACTGAGCACAGACAGAATTAACTCCCTAACTGCCAAACACAAAGAAACAGCAACTCAGCTGTGAGAAGTCAGAATGTGCAACCGCGACGATCTTCGTGGCGATGCACACATGACAGTACCCCCCCTTCTACGAGGGGCCTCCGGACCCTCAGGGCCAGGTTTGCCCGGGTGAGTTCTGTGGAAGGTCCGCACCAAACGATCTGCGTTAATGTCAGACGCAGGAACCCACGTCCTCTCCTCTGGACCATACCCCTTCCAATGCACCAAGTACTGAAGGGACCGGCGATTCAGACGTGAGTCAATGATCTTTGACACTTGAAACTCCAAGTTACCATTGACCACCACTGGAGGAGGAGGTAGAGGTGATGGTATGACTGGTGCCACGTACCTCTTAAGTAATGACTTGTGGAACACATTATGAATTTTAAACGTAGGAGGGAGGTCCAGACGAAATGCCACAGGATTAATTATGGAACTGATCCTGTACGGCCCGATGAATCTGGGACCCAGTTTCCAGGAGGGAACTTTAAGTTTTATATTCCTGGTAGACAACCATACCAGATCGTTCACATTAAGATCTGGACCAGAAACTCTCCTCCTATCAGCCATACGTTTATAACGGTTCCCCATAGCACTCAGATTATTCAATACACCTCTCCACACTGAAGCAAGTGACGACGAGAAACGCTCCTCCTCAGGAACCCCAGAAGGGCCCCCCCCATTGAAAGTACAAAACTGGGGATGAAAACCATATGCCCCAAAAAACGGGGATTTACCAGTGGACTCGCTCCGCCTGTTGTTAAGAGCGAACTCTGCCAGAGGCAAGAAAGAAGACCAGTCCTCCTGGTTTTCTGAGACAAAACACCGAAGATAAGTCTCTAGGCTTTGATTCAGACGCTCTGTCTGACCATTGGTCTGCGGATGAAAAGCCGAGGAAAATGACAATTGCATCCCCCGACGTAAACAAAATGCCCTCCAAAACTTGGACACAAACTGAGACCCCCTATCTGACACCACATCAGAAGGCAACCCATGAAGTCTCACAATCTCCCCAATGAACACCTGCGCCAGAGTTTTAGCATTAGGGAGGGCAGGAAGAGCAATGAAATGTGCCATCTTACTGAACCTGTCAACAACCACCAGTATGACAGTCTTCCCTGACGACTGAGGAAGGTCCGTGATGAAGTCCATAGACAAATGAGTCCATGGACGCTCCGGAAGTTTCAAGGGTAAGAGGGTCCCAGACGGACGGGTATGAGGGGTCTTAGAGCGAGCACAAACCCCACAGGACGCGACAAAAGTTAAAACATCTTTATTAACGTTAGGCCACCAAAACCGGCGAGAAAGGAGATCTAAAGTAGCCTTACTCCCTGGATGTCCTGCTAAAGCAGAATTATGATGTGCCTCAATAACCTTTTGTCTCAACTGATTTGGGACAAACAGTCTCCCTGGAGGTCCTGCAGGGCGTCCCCCTGAGCCTCTAACACCTCCTCCTCAAGCTCAGAACATACAGCCGACACTACCACCCCCTCCTGAAGGATAGGAATCGGGTCATCCATTTTCCCGGCCCCTGGGAAACTGCGAGACAAGGCATCCGCCTTAACATTCTTAGATCCAGGGCGATAAGTGACAACAAAATTAAACCTGGTAAAAAACAACGACCATCGAGCTTGTCTGGAATTCAGACGCTTAGCAGATTCCAAATACAGCAGGTTCTTGTGATCAGTAATGACGGTGACCGAGTGGACTGCCCCCTCCAAAAAGTGACGCCATTCTTCAAAAGCCAACTTAATGGCCAAAAGTTCCCTATTGCCGATATCATAATTCCTTTCGGCGGACGACAATTTCTTAGAAAAGAAAGCGCACGGATGCCATTTACCAGGGGACGGACCCTGGGACAATATTGCACCCACCCCTACGTCAGACGCGTCCACCTCCACAACGAACGGCTGTGATGCCTCTGGTTGGATGAGAACGGGTGCTGAAGCAAAACATTTTTTCAAAGAGGAAAAAGCTTGGCAAGCTTTGTCCGACCATTTAGAAAAATCCGTCCCTTTTCTTGTCATGTCAGTGAGAGGTTTGACAACAGATGAGAAATTACAAATAAATTTCCGGTAGTAGTTAGCAAACCCCAGAAAACGCTGCAGAGCCTTAAGATCCTCTGGCTGATCCCATTCAAGCACTGCTCTCACCTTTTCAGGGTCCATACGGAAACCGGAGGCTGACACCAAGAAACCCAAAAACTGAAGTTCCTGTACGGCGAATACACACTTTTCCAGTTTGGCGTATAGTTTATTGTCTCGCAAGATCTGCAACACCTGTCTCACATGCTCCTGGTGAGACACAAGATCTGGCGAGTAAATTAAAATGTCATCCAAATATACGACCACAAACAGCCCCACCAGATGACGAAAAATGTCATTAACAAAATGTTGGAATACTGCTGGTGCAGTAGTCAGACCAAAAGGCATGACAAGGTTCTCATAATGTCCCTCCGGCGTGTTAAACGCCGTTTTCCACTCATCCCCCTCTTTTATCCTAATCAGATTATACGCCCCCCTGAGATCCAATTTAGAGAACCATTTGGCGCCAACAATTTGATTGAAGAGATCAGGAATCAGAGGGAGTGGATACGGATCTCGAACAGTAATCCGATTAAGTTCGCGGAAATCCAAGCAAGGGCGTAGGCCTCCATCTTTTTTCTTCACAAAGAAGAACCCCGCGGCCACTGGGGAAGATGAAGGTCTAATATGCCCTTTGGCCAGACTTTCCGAAATATAATCTTTCATAGCCTGCCTCTCAGGACCAGAAAGGTTATATAACCTAGCTTTAGGTAACTTAGCATCAGGAAGTAAATTAATAGAGCAGTCATACACGCGATGAGGAGGCAACTCCTGACACCCCTCCTCAGAGAACACATCCCCAAAGTCCTCCAAAAAAGGAGGCAAAGTACTAGGCACGACCGCACTGATGACTGTGTTCATGCAGTTACTTTTGCAAAACTCACCCCATTGGCTTATCTCTCTGGACTGCCAATTAATCACAGGGTTATGTTTAACCAACCAAGGAAGTCCCAACACAATAGGAGTAGGTAGACCCTCCAACACATAACAAGATAATAGTTCCCTATGTATTGCCCCTACCCGAAGGTCAATGTTATGAACCTCATGAACAAAGCTACCTTGGCCGAGAGGCCTGGCGTCAATGGAGAATATAGGGATCGGTTTGACCAATACACTCAGATGCATACCTTGAGCCTGAGCAAACTGAGCGTCAACCAGATTAGCCCCGGACCCACTATCAAGAAGAACAGAAAATCTCTCCACTCTCGTACCAACCACCACCTCCACTGGTACAAGGAACTGAGAAGAACTAGCGGACGAAATACATACTCCCAGGTTGTCGTCCACCACACAACCTGGGATTAACAGTTTTCCGGCGACTTCTTGCTCAACAAGGCACGGGACGGACATCCCCCAACAAAATGTCCCTCTTTCCCGCAGAAGAAACACCTTCTAGTCCTGCGGCGTACCGCCAATCCCCTCCTACGAAATGATGTCCCTCCCAACTGCATAGGCTCCTCCGAACAGACAAGGGGAACCTCAACATAAGGGACTTTAGTAGTAGGTGGAGTAACAACAGGGGGCGGAGTTACCTCGCACCTCTCCCGGAGCCGTCTATCAGTACGGATAGCTAGGGCCATAGCAGCCTCCAGTGATGGAGGAGAATCATACTGAGCCAAAACGTCCTTTAATTTGTCAGAAAGCCCATGACAAAACTGGCTCCTAAGAGCTGGGTCATTCCACTGAGTATCTGTGGCCCATCTACGGAACTCAGAAGCAAATTCCTCCGCCGGACGATCTCCCTGCTGTATCTTACGTAATTTTGTCTCAGCAAGAGAGACCCGATCTGGGTCATCATATACCAAACCCAGGGCAGTAAAAAATCGATCTACTGACTGTAGAGCCGGGGATCCCGGAGGAAGGGAAAATGCCCAGGATTGAGGGTCCCCTTGTAGGAGCGAGATAACAATTCCCACTCTCTGCTCTTCGCTCCCTGATGATCAAGGCCGAAGCCGAAAATACAATTTACATGCTTCCCTGAAGGTAAAAAATTTGTCTCGCCCACCAGTGAACCTGTCCGGGAGAGCTACTTTAGGTTCAAATCTGGTTTGCTCCGAGGGAGACAAAACTTTGGACTTAATGTCCGTCAGCTCCATGGATAATCCCTGCAACTGCAGAGCCAGCTGGGCTACTGGATCCATGGCAACTGGGAATAATTTTATTGGCCAGTGAAAATGTCACGCGGTCTTATGATATGTGTACGATGTCAGTAACTATTCATAAAAGAACAACACTCTATACAACATATAGATTAGCAACATCAGCATGTAAGTATAGAATAGATTTACCTGACACGATATCCGTTGAACTCAGGGTTAATCTTGAGGACTTGATGAGCTGAAACAGGAAAGAGGTGGACCGGGATCTAACCTGACCCTAAACTGGGGTCCTAACTAATCCCTCACCTTGGAGGTACTGATAATGGTTCAGAGGTCCAAGTCTCCAGCCTAACCCTGTCTCCTATCAGTCCCTGAACCCTGTAATCAGTCCTAAGAAGGATACTGACTACCACCAAAGGGATATGGGCTGATCTCTGCTAAATACACAGATTAGAAATATAAGACAGACTGGAGAAAACACAGACTTGCATACACACTCAAACACAGAAGGAACATAAATGATCTGGGATATTAAACTCTAAGAAAGGTGAGCTTAAAACAACTAAGGAGCTCTTTAACTTAAGTCTATACAGATACAATCCTATCTGTGGTCTGCATGAAGAATTTCACTGGCAACTCCCAAACAGACAACCAGAGATTTAAAGGAAACCAATCAACAAATAATCAATTGCAGCCGGGAGAGACTGCACCCAGTCCCAGAACTGAGCACAGACAGAATTAACTCCCTAACTGCCAAACACAAAGAAACAGCAACTCAGCTGTGAGAAGTCAGAATGTGCAACCGCGACGATCTTCGTGGCGATGCACACATGACACTGGTTGAAACTTTCTGTGATGGTAGTGGTTGTGACTTCTCACAACCATTCCAGGTGAGCAGTTCCCTTAATTTTTTTTTCTCTCTGCAGTGTTGCCACAGGTGAACACTATTGTTTTTTTTTCTCTCCTCTTCTTCCAGTAATCCTGTCTTAAAAGATCTGGAAAATGGAGGCCTGCATAAAGGAACTTTGCGGAGTGACTGATAATATCCTTGCAGATTTGCAGAATATAAAGACCCGTTTTACAAATCTACAGGACCTCAATAATCACAATTTGCAAGTGGTTGGACAGACTACCCAGGATTTGCGAGCCAGGATTGAGGTTCTAGAGGGGCGAGTCCAGGCTCCTGCCGTAGCCCCGAGTGCTGGGATTCCCAAGTTGCCCCCTTTTCGTTTTGGCGGTGAACGTGAGAAATTCAGGGGATTTATTAATCAATGCAATCTTTTTTTTTCTGCACATGCTTCACAATTTCCCACTGAACGATCTAAGGTGCTTACTATAATTATGTTGCTTACCAACAAGGCTTTAATGTGGGCAAACCCTCTGATTGAGACTGGGATGATTGTTTGAATCACCTTGATGATTTTATTTCAGCCATGGGGCAGGTGTTTGATGACCCCAATCGAGGTGCAACAGCTGAAGCAGCCATGTTAGCTTTGCGCCAAGGTAAGCACTCGGTAGCTCAATATGCCTTGGATTTCAGGAGATGGGCCCTTGATACCACCTGGGACAGTTCTGCCAAAAAATCTATTTTTCGAAAGGGGTTATCTCCACTGATTAAGGATGAACTTGCTCGTGCCGACCCTCCCACTGCGTTAGGTGACTTTATTAAATACTGCATCCGTATTGATACTCGTCTGACTGAACGCAGGCAAGAGAGATGGTTCGAAAGCAATCGTACTAACCTTTTCCTACCTTCCTCTCCAGCTAAGGAACCTTTGAGTAGGATTACACGGGAACCTGAACCTGAACCCATGCAGGTAGACTCTTTACAACGACGGGTTAGTGATGCACGCAAGGAACATCGTTTTAAGGAGAATCTATGTTTCTATTGTGGTAAGTCAGGGCACTTCATTATAAACTGCCCCAGCCGTTCTCGTAAGACTACTGCAGCACTCATTCATTGTGAGTGTTGCGAGAGGGGATCTGTCAGGTCCGAGCCTCAGGCTCCAGAGAGATCTGCAGCAACAGATCTTGATTTCTCGGACTTAAACTCCGTTACCTCTGAGGACGTTGACTGTGTAAACGCTGCCATTTTTCAAGTTTCCTCAGCGGTGTCCCAGCTGAGTTGTAAGAAAAACAATTCTCATTGCTTTCTTTCCATCAAACTCTGGGTTGACTCAGCTTGGGTGTCTAGCTCTGCTATGATCGACTCAGGGGCAAGTGGAAATTTTATGGATGTCTCCTTTGCTCTGAAACAGGGAATACGTTCAGTGAAGAAGGCTACTCCAGTACAGATGGAAACTGTGGATGGCTCCCTGCTGACCTCTGGACCAGTTGATCAGGAAACAGAGCCTTTGAGGGTTCTTATGGGTAAAGATCATCAAGAGAAACTGTCCTTTATGCTTATCTCTTCTCCCCACTTTCCCATTATTCTAGGGCTACCATGGCTGCAGGCTCAGAATCCTACCATTAACTGGGAGACCAAGGAATTACACTTTCCAGAGAAACAGATGAGTCCAAAAGTTTCAGCTTGCTCTGTTCCTAAAGGAATCATGTCAGTCCCTGAACTACCAGCTGTATACCAGGACTATGTGGATTTATGTGACAAGAAGAACTCTGACCAGCTTCCTCCTCACCGTCCATATGATTGTCCAATTGAATTATTGCCTGGAGCAGAGATACCTTTTGGTAAGATCTACCCCCTGGCGGGGCCCGAGCTAAAGGCTTTAAAGGATTACATAGATGAAAATCTAGCCAAGGGCTTCATACGCCCCTCTTCATCTCCTGCAGGTGCACCCATCTTCTTTGTAAAGAAGAAAGATGGATCTCTGAGACCATGCGTAGACTATAGGGAACTCAATAAGGTTACTATTAGAAACCGTTATCCATTGCCTTTAATCCCTGAGTTATTGGAGAGAGTGCGACATGCCAAAATTTTTTCTAAACTAGATCTTCGTGGGGCCTATAACTTAGTCCGTATTAGACCTGGGGATGAATGGAAGACTGCATTCAGGTCACGCTATGGACACTTTGAATATCTAGTTATGCCTTTTGGTCTGAGTACCGCCCCAGCCACTTTCCAACACTTGGTGAATGACATCTTCAGGATCTCCTAGATACATTCGTGGTAATTTATTTGGATGATATTCTAATTTTTTCTAACTCCACAGAGGAACATCATGGACATGTGAGAATGTCTTGGAACGTCTAAGACAAAATCATCTTTACATCAAACTTGAAAAGTGTGAATTCCATAGGACCGAAATTCAATTTCTGGGGTATGTACTGTCTACACAAGGAATTAGTATGGATGGAAGCAAAACCCAAGCCATCAAGGATTGGCCAATCCTAGAAATGTGAAGGAGGTACAGCGCTTCATCGGGTTTGCCAACTTCTATAGACGTTTCATTAGAAATTTCTCTGAGGTAGTGTCACCTATCACTCAACTTACCCGGAAAGAGTCTAGGTTTTCCTGGACTCCCCAAGCCCAGGAAGCATTTTCCCGTCTAAAAGATAAATTTACCACTGCACCTATCCTAGTACATCCCAACCCCGAGCTTGCCTTCATAATAGAGGTGGATGCTTCAGACTGTGCCGTTGGAGCTATACTCTCTCAGAGAACAGGTGAGAAGAATGTCTTGCATCCCTGTGCCTTCTTTTCCCAGCAGTTGTCTTCGGCTGAGAGGAACTACGATGTGGGCAATAGAGAGTTGTTGGCCATTATTGCCGCCTTCAAAGAATGGAGACACCTTCTTCAGGGAGCTGCACAGCAAATAGTCGTCCTGACAGACCATCGTAACCTTGAGTTTATCAGGTCGGCTAAGTGCCTGACTCCTCGCCAGGCTCGCTGGAATCTTTTCTTAAACCAATTTAATTTTATCATCTCTTATAGACCAGGATCGCGCAATGGAAAGGCTGATGCACTCTCTAGGATTTACTCAGCAGAGACACGTCCAATTACTCCTCCTAAGACTATTCTTCCTGACTCTAGATTCCTAGGAGTAATTCATAATCAAGACCTACTTAAGGACATCAAGGAAGCATACCATGCGGATTCCTTTTTGGCACAACCCCCAAGGGACGTAAGTCTTGTCTTTAAGAATGGTGTGTGGATTCAGGGACAACGTCTGTATATTCCTGAAACAGTCAGATTAAGAGTATTGCAACTCATTCACGATTCCAAGATAGCTGGGCATAGAGGAATTCTAAAGACACAGGAATTTCTTTCTCGTTTCTTTTGGTGGCCCACTTGCAGGAAGGATGTTTTGAATTATGTCACTTCATGTGAAGTCTGTGCAAGATGCAAAACACCTCGCTCCTCACCAACTGGTCTGTTACAGCCTCTTCCCACCCCGTCCCGCCCGTGGGGATCCATTTCTATGGACTTCATTGTGGAGTTACCAACCTCTCAGGGGAAGAACACCATTCTAGTGGTGGTTGACCGTCTAACAAAGGCAGCTCATTTTATCCCTTGTGTCGGCTTACCCACTGCAAAACAGACATCAG
This sequence comes from Oophaga sylvatica, assembly GCA_033576555.1. Classification (NCBI taxonomy): domain Eukaryota; kingdom Metazoa; phylum Chordata; class Amphibia; order Anura; family Dendrobatidae; genus Oophaga; species Oophaga sylvatica. Next base: position 197,914,556 of record JARQOD010000005.1, on the reverse strand, counting down.
ATTTGATGATTAAAGATGTGTTTCGCTTACATGGAGTACCGGATGAGGTTATTTCGATCGAGGGGTGCAATTCACTTCTAGGTTTTGGCAAAATTTCTGTGCAGCATTGGACATTAAAGTAAACCTTTCTTCTGCTTTTCATCCCCAGACTAATGGACAGACCGAACGAACCAATCAAACCCTGGAGCAGTATCTCCGCTGCTTTATCTGCCACCTACAGGATGATTGGGTGGATCTACTTCCATTAGCTGAGTTCTCGTATAACAACTCTCAGAGTGCCTCCACTAAACAGTCTCCTTTTTACTCTAATCTAGGTTATCATCCTAACATTCTACCACGATTTCCCATAGAAACGCCTTTACCAGCAGTGGCTGAAAGAATCACGTCTTTACAGAAGAATATGGATCTTCTAAAGGAAAATCTGGAATCGGCTCAAGAAAGGTACAAGAAAGCAGCAGATAAATTTCGTAAACCTGCACCAGCTTTCAAGGTAGGAGACTTGGTCTGGCTGTCAACCAGAAATCTTAAGTTAAGGATTCCATCGTCTAAGTTGGGACATAAGTACATTGGACCCTATAAAATCAGTAAAATTATAAGTGCCGTTGCTTGTCGTCTTCAACTGCCCAGAACTATGAGAATCCACCCTGTCTTTCATGTATCCCTACTAAAGGCTGCGACACCCAATACGTTTCCTGGACGTTCCTCTCCTTGCCCTGACCCAGTGCTAGTCGATGGTCAGGAAGAATTTGTGGTGGAAAGGATTTTAGATTCCAGGTTGTATAGAAATCAGTTACAATATCTGATTAAATGGCAGGGCTACCCAGTGGAGGACAACTCATGGGAACCGGTCAATAACGTTAATGCTCCTCGCTTGCTCCGTCAGTTTCATCAGAGGTACCCACACAAGCCTGGTCTGAGGTCATCCGGAGGTTGTCCTTAAGGGGGGAGTAATGTAAGGTTCTATGTATATATTCCTGAAACTCAGTTTGTTCGTCAGCCATTTTACTTTCTGTCTTGCTGCAGCTATCTTGCCCTCAGTCAAAATGGAGTTTCCAGCTTGCATGTTCCCGCCCTGATTCTCTCCTTTGCTTCTTAAGCAGCCACAGCTGAGCAATCAGTGCTTCAGAATCTAGCCTGCAGTGAACCTGTGACTTGACTCCTGTAAGCCTTGGACCTTGTACTCCAGCTATTCCTACTGAGGAACTCTGAAGCACTTGTGGACTCTGAACCCTGCTCTTTGAAAGACCCACGTTTGCATGGACTTATGGTAACAGAGAAGAAGATCCTGAATCTGTATTGGAGAGTGATTGCTGAGCTTGGATTACTCTGGCCTGCTGTGTCTCCTGTTTCTGTGTCTGCAAACTGTGTGACTATTTCTGCCAACTTGTATGAAGTAATACAGGACTTTTCTATATCAAACCTGTGACTCCTGTGTTTTCATCGCACCCAAGCACAAGACGCTATATGAACTGTACTACATACATTACACGTTCCTATGTTGATCCTAGACGCCTCGTCACAGCCTGAGAGCTAGCTATACCTAAAGATAGAAACAGGAAAGCTAACTGCCCCAGAGTAGAGCCCCAAAGGAATAGGCAAGCCCCCAAACATATAATGGCGGTTAGACAAGATGAAAACACAAACGCAGGCAGAAAACAGATTGAGCAAACGCTGGGGCCACAAGCTGACTAAAAAGGAAAGTACAGGAGAGATTACTTTCTGCAACCCAGAAAACCCTACAAAAATCCAACAATTCTGATTACAAAAATACTGAGATCACACGATCTCGCCACCCACTAAATCAGATCTCAGTGTGAACAAAACCAAGCTGCAGCCACTGACAAAGCAGGAAAAATCAAATGAAAAAACAACAGTGGCTACAGACAAACTGTGAGGAGCTCAGGCCCCAGGAGGGAACCTGGCTGTCCTCCACAAATGTGCAGAAAACAATGCAAATAGCAAGCACAAAAAGAAAAGCAGAAAATATCTTATCTGAAAGCAGGAGATGCAGGCAAGACACCAGCAAACTTCCAAATGAACCAGGAACCACAATTGAGACCAGAACAATTCATCACCGGCGACCATCATGGGAGGGAACCTCCCTTATAGCAGTCCAGTCCGTGATCCCAGATTGCCATTCCTCTCTGGAAGGTTCAGTACTGTCTCTAACCACCAGAGGGAGCCTCTCACAACACAGGAGGGTACGTCATATACAGAAGGACGAGACAAAAGCATAGTCAGGTAACGTTCCGAAGTCATAGTACCGGGAGAATAACGGGTCAGAGCTGAAGGGGTTAAACAGGTGGATGGTCAGAACGAAGTCCAAGGTCAGGTAACAGATCAAGAATACAGAACTCAAGGCACAGAAAAGCACAAACCTCACAGGCTGAATGTACGCCTGGCAGAATTCTGGGAGACACAGCTCGGTTAAGAAGCATGGCCATCAACTGGAATAATGAACACATGAGACAGCCAACGCCTCACAGTCTCAGATTGGATAGTCAAGCTGTCAATCAACACACTGACAGCTCAGCACGCCTCTGTACCAGATTGGATGGCCAAGTTGTCAAAGTACCGACAGCTTCAGCACACTCCTATACCAGATTGGACGGCCGAGCTGTCAGTAACTGCATCCCAGACACACTGAGGGGTGGAACTGTGACAGAGAGGACTAAAACCACCTATAGGAAGTAGCAATCCCAAAAGTCAATATCGACACTCCAATGAGCCTTGTCACATGACTTAGCTGATGTGGGGCACAAAACATACTTCATCATTTTCAGAAGTGGGTGCTGGTGTTAGTTTACATTACCTGTGTACACATAAGAGCATGCATGACCATAATAAGTGATCACTGTGCATTTTGTTCATGCAGGCTAAGGGTAGGATCACACGAGAATCATTCAGAGTCTCATCCAGAAAAGTGGGACAATTCTTTTCTGACTTGTCATCCGTGTGAAATTCTTTTTTTACAGCAGCAGCTATTAATCATTTACAGGACCATTTACAATTTCTTATGTTCTAGAATTGCAATGTATCCATAAAATTGGGATTCTATACTGTGGCTCCGTGTTACACCCGGTCCAGGTTCTGGTCCCATACCTCTGCAGGGTCCCTGTCGGGACTCCCGCTCTGTGCCAGCCTCAAGCCGTCCTGCCGCAGCTTCTGCTACATCCCCCTCCTTTGTTTCCTGGCGCGCTGTCAGCAGGTCCCCGGGAGAGTGTTTCAGCGCGCATTTTTTGAAAATGTCTTTAACCAATGGCGTGGTACTGATTTCTATTTCTGGGCCCTTCGCCATAGGGAGGGCTCCGGAGCAACTAATATTTACTGCTGCTAGCTTCCGATTCTGCTGTGATTGAATCTGTGTTTCTGCAGTGTTCTGTTCTCTCCTCCGCTTACACTGTTTGTCTCCGCAGACTATCAGTTACCCGTTACCTGCCTGTCCAGCACAACATCAGTATGGTTGACACCAGTTCCGTTCCGCCACTGAGCCATCCGAAACTCTGAACAATGCCAGTACCAGCTTATACCCGTGCATCCAGAACTCGCCGGTCAGCTCCATCATACCTGTAAAATCTGTTAACCTGACGGTCCCGCTGGGACAGCTGCCACGTGTCCGGGGTCTAACTGGAGGTAGCACCTGTGTCCCCCCAGACATTCCATTTTGACCGTGTATGAGGGGACTTACTACAGGTGTCTGGGGCTCACTTAGTCATGCTCCCTTCGGAGCCACCCGGACCATGGTCTTGAGGTTCCACAAATATAGAAATAAAAGACGAATGTGAACTTCACCACCTGTGCCTCCGCCTCCATTCGTTACAGATTGCTCCAGCCATGGAACCTGCTGGATCCCAGGGACCCCCGACTGTGAAGTTACGTCAAGAGGTTACCCGGCAGAGGGATCAACAGTACAAAATCACGACCTATCTGCGCAATGTGTCCACACGCTTGGATTCGCTGTTATCCTCTGCTGCACCCGTCTCTGCTACTGGCATTCAGGTATCCACTTGCACGGCTAGTAAAGTCCTCACCCTGCCCGCTTTCACTGCAATCCCGTTCAGTGTCGAGACTTCATCAACCAGTGCATGCTGCACTTTGAAATTTTGGGGCATATGTTTTCTTCTGATCTGGCCAAGGTGGGCTTCATTATGTCTCATCTTGCTGGAGAGGCTCTCGTCTGGATGAATCCGCTGTGGGAGAGAGGGGATCCGTTGACTAATAATCTTTTTCCTAGAAGTATTTTGCAGGACCTTTGACGAACCCGGTCGTGCCACATCAACAGCTTCTGCTCTTCTCCGGCTGCGCCAGGAGGCCCTCACATTAGCTCAGTATGCTGTTTGGTTTTGTACCCTTTCATCTGAACTATCCTGGAACTACAAGGCCCTGGTAGCCGCCTTTTGGGAGGGCCTGTCAGGAAGAGTAAAGGATGAGCTGGCGGGACGGGACATCCCTACAACACTGGATGAACTGATATCCCTGGCAACCCGAATTGACCTGCTATTTCAGGAATGCGACAGGGAAACAAGACGTGAAAAGAGGTCCTACCATCTGGCTCCTAGTTCTCCTAGACCTACGGCCTCTCCGACTTCACCTCCATCTACAGAGGCTATGGAGGTGGATCAAGTAAGATTGGCCAAACTCCACCAGGAGGCTCATCGTCTGGAGGGGAGCTGTTTTTACTGTGGCAGCCACAAGCATTTGATTCACGCCTGTCCAAAGAGGTCGGAAAACTTCAGTGCCTAGGGTCTTGTAGGAGAGGCTACCCTAGGTGAGAGGCATCTCTCTCCAACCCTGCAAATAACGGTCTCCGTGTCCTTTGGCACAGTAAAATTTTCGGAGCTTTGTTTTCTGGACTCTGGAGCTGCCGAGAATTTCATCCAGCAGGCGGTGGTTGACCGTTACCAGATACCAGACCAGCTTCTTCCAGAACCGTTGCAGGTGATTTCCGTGGATGGCAAATCCCTGACCGAGCCAATCCATTTCCTGACTGAGCTGGTGGAGCTGCGGGTAGGTCTTATGCATTCAGAAAGAATCTGTCTTTATGTGTTGCCTGGTTTGTCCCTTCCCTTACTTTTAGGTCTACCCTGGCTACGGAAACATGAACCCGTTCTAAATTGGAAGACGGGGGAGGTTCTGTGCTGGGGAGATTCCTGCTCAGATCGGTGTATCATTCCTGTTCACCTGGTTCCGCCTCCAGTCCAGCCAACTGCCCTGCCGGACCTACCTTCCTCTTACTGGGCCTTCTCTGACGTCTTCGGGAAAAAGGAAGCAGAGAGACTACCTCCGCACAGGTCGTATGACTGTCCAATTGATCTGCTCCCCGGAACATCTCTTCGGGGGGGTGAATTTATCCTTTCTCAAGCAGAGACCCAGTTCATGTCTGAGTACATTCAGGAGAACCTATCCAGAGGATTTATTCGAAAATCATCTTTGCCGGCAGGGGCAGGATTCTTCTTCGTGAAGAAAAAAGAAGGATCTTTACGGCCCTGCATTGATTACAGGGGCTTGAATCAGATCACGGTAAAGAACAGGTATCCGTTACCTTTAATTTCAGAGCTGTTTGACCATCCCAGAGGGGCTAGGATCTTCACCAAACTGGATCTCAGATGGGCCTGTAATAACATGCAGAAATCGTGGGATGCAGTCACGCACGGGAAGGCAAAGCAAGAATTTATTTACAGGGGATGTACTCCACGCAGGGAGTGAGGGATTGTAGGGTGACGGTAAGGAATGGGACAGAACTGGGAGGATAGCAGGGTAGGTGAGGGATGAACGAGAGTTCAGTAATAAAGAGGTAAAACTTATCGGGCTGTAGACTTCTGTTGTGAGGAAGTTCAGGGTTCCAACGGTGGCACAGACAACAGCAGCGCAGGTCGTCTCGTCGCAGTCTCTGTATGGTGGGCAGATTTCCTGTACCTAGCAATGTCTGGCACGGTACTGAGTCCAACGTTAGATACCACCAGAACGAGACTTTGCTCCGCGGTGTACACCAGCCCTTAGTCTTCAGGCTCTGGCCTAGCCGTCTGTCTCTCTCTGCATGAAGGATAGCTTGGAGCTGACAGTCGGTCGTCCACAAACGGTGGACCTGAATGCAGGGGTCCTTCAAGTATGCGGTCACTCTGGGGCAGAGCGGGTGCGGCACTCACTGTCACATAGTGTACGGTACCTGGCTTAGTTCCACACGGCTCCGCACGCTCCACTGGCATGGCTCTGCATGGCTCCTCAATGCTGGCACAACTCTGCTGGCACAGCTAATCCCCCAGCACTACGGCTCCTATCCTGGACAGCAGCAACACAGCCTGTCACAGGGCCAGCACTGTCTAGTGGAGGAAGCAGAGCATGCATTTCACTGCTTTGCGCTCTGCACTTACTTGGCGCCAACTCTCCCTGCAACGCGCCCTTTTCCTTCATATACCCCTGTGTCAGCGTGCTCTCTCTAGGCTCTCCCCGCCCCCTCCTCTCAGCAGGAAACCATGTATCTCTCCTCCTTCCCTCTTGCAGCAGGGGAAGGTCCGCCACGCTCAGGCTTTGTTATGTTCTGCTACAAGCACTAAGGAAAGAAAGGGAAATCTGTCCCTACAATAGAACTAAGCTCAATCCCTACTATGTAACGGGGTACCTGATCCTGCGATCAGACCCGCTAAAGTCCTCAGCTAGTCTGAACGAAGACCTATAGATACGAGGAAGGGATCCCTACAAGCACTAGGGACTGGGAGAAAAGATGGACACCTCCTAACAGAAGTTGTAGCAGTCAAAGAAAAACAAAACAACATAGAACACAGAGGTCTGAAGACCAAGCAAAACTATTTGAGTAAGGTAACAAAGCACCCGGCTAGCTTAAGAGTAGAAGATACAATGAAGTCCAGCAAAGCCAGAAGGGCGGAGCAGGATTAAGTAGGCAAAAAAGGTCATGTGACCAGCAAGATAGAAAAAACCTAACAGGAGAGTTCTAACAGTACCCCCCCCCCCCCTTCTAAGAGGATCCTCCGGATCCCTTAGGCCCAGGCTTACCCGAAACCTCTTGTGAAACGCTCTGACAAGTCTGGACGCAGAAACATCATCCGCCCTCACCCATGAGTTATCCTCGGGTCCGAAACCCTTCCAAACAACGAGATACTGCAAACTCCCTCTATAACGTCTAGAATTTAGAATGCGGAAAATTTCATATTCCCCATCCTCCACCACCGGGGGAACAGAGGCAGAGGCGTCTCCATCCGACACATCAGCTCTTTTCAACAGAGAAACATGAAACACCTGGATTAATCTTCCAGGAGGTAGGAACCTCCAACCTAACAGCAGATTGGTTAACAACCTGAAGCACCTTGAAGGGCCCTACAAACTTCGGACCCAATTTTTTAGAAGGAATTCTCAACCGCAGATTCTTAGAGGACAACCAAACCATGTCACCAATAGCAAACAAAACCTCTTGCCGTTTCCTATCAAAGTACCTTTTAGATTTTCTGTTAGCCTCCTGAAGATTACCACGTACATCCGTCCAAACTCTCTCCAAATCACCAGAAAAATTCTCCTCTTCAGGCACGGCCGATACCAATTTGGAGAATGACCCAAACGACGGATGTCTCCCAGTACAACAAAAAAAAGGCGAACAACCAGCAGAAGAGGATGTATGGTTGTTAAGAGCAAATTCAGCAAGTGCCAGAAACTCAGACCACCCCTCTTGATTGTCTGCCACAAAACAACGCAAGACTGCTCAACATCCTGGTTTTTCCATTCTGTCTGGCCATTAGACTCAGGATGATATCCAGATGAAAACGACAAATGAACTCCCAACCTCTCACAAAAGGTGCGCCAAAAACGAGCCACGAACTGAGGTCCCCTATCAGAAACAATGTCAGTAGGAACACCATGTAGTCTGACAATTTCCTTGACAAAGGACTTAGCGAGAGTCTTAGCGCATGACAGTTTGATGAAAGGAACCAAGTGACACATCTTGCTAAAACGGTCCACGACCACCCAGATGACAGTGAAACCCTCAGAGGGGGAAGGTCAGTAATAAAGTCCATAGCCAAATGTGTCCAGGGTGCACTAGGGATCTCCAGAGGGCAAAGCAACCCCGCAGCAGGAGTATGTGAAGACTTAGATCTAGCACACACAGTGCATTGACGCACCCACTTAATGACTTCCTTCTGCCATCCACGCCACCAAAAACTGCGACCCACAAGTCTCTTGGTCTCAGAGATTCCAGGATGACCTGCCAACCGAGACTCATGACACTCAACAAACAAATCTCTCCTAAAGGTCCCAGGCACAAACAACCTCCCATGGGGAGTGTTAGATGGTGCATTCTCCTGTGCTTTAAGAATCTCCTCTTCCAACACAGAGTCCAAAGCAGCAATCACAACCCCTTCTTGTAAAATGTTCTCCTCCTCCTCCTCAGCACCAACCATGGGAGAAAAGCTGCGAGACAAAGCATCGGCTTAACATTCTTAGTACCTGGAATGTAAGTAACGGAAAAATTAAACCGCGAGAAAAACAGTGCCCACCTAGCCTGACGGGCATTCAAGCGTTTGGCAGCATCCAGATAGATCAGATTTTTATGATCAGTGAAAACCTGAACGGGAAATTCAGCACCTTCCAAGAGATGCCGCCAGTGTTCAAATGTGAGTTTAATGGCCAACAATTCCCGATTACCAATATCATAATTCAGTTCAGTCTCAGAAAATTTTTTTGAAAAAAAGGCACAGGGATGTATTCCATCCGTGTTTTCCTGAGACAACACCGCGCCGAACCCAACACAGAAGAAGCATCAACCTCAACCAAAAACGGTTTAGTCACATCAGGCTGCATAAGGATGGGTGCAGAGCTGAACCTCTCCTTTAAAAACACAAAAGCCTCAATGGCCTCAGTAGTCCACTGAACCGCATTAGCACCTTTCCTGGTGAGATCGGTCAGCGGTTTGATAATAATAGAAAAATTTTTAATGAATTTTCTATAATAATTGGCGAAACCCAAAAACCTCTGTAACGATTTCAAACCAATAGGCCTAGGCCATTCCTGCACAGCTTGAACTTTCACCGGATCCATCTCAAAACCTTTGCTGGAGATAATGTAGCCCAAAAAACTAATTCTCTGTACAGCGAACTCACATTTTTCCAGCTTAGCAAAAAGCGAATTGTCACTCAATAACTGTAATACCTCACGAACGCTCCGCCAATGAGATTCCAAATCCGGCGAATAACTCAAAATGTCATCCAAATACACAACCACACTTTTGCCGATCAAAGGTCTAAGGATGTCATTAATAAGATTCTGAAAAAATGCAGGAGCATTGGTAAGGCCAAAGGGCATAACCAGATTCTCAAAATGACCCACCGGAGTGTTAAAAGCAGTCTTCCATTCGTCACCCTCCTTCATGCGCAACAAATTGTATGCCCCCGAAGATCAATTTTAGAGAACCACTTGGCCCCCGCTAACTGGTTAAACAAATCAGGAATCAATGGCAGTGGGTTAGGATTGCGTACCGTAATTTTATTAATCTCACGAAAGTCCAGACAAGGACGTAAACCGCCGTCCTTTTTTTAACAAAAAAAAATCCAACAGCCACAGGAGACTTGGAAGGCCTAATGTGACCGGCGGCCTAGCTTGTCTGTATGTATTCCTCCAAAGCCTTTCTCTCAGGTATAGTAAGATTAAATAACCGACTATTAGGAAGAGTCGCTCCAGGGACAAATTCAATAGTACAATCATAGTCTCCATGGGGAGGTAACATCTGCGATTCCTTCTCAGAAAAAACTTTCCAAAAATCCTTAATAGGTACAGGTAATTTCCCTTTATCCACAGCAGCAAAACGCCCGTTACAATACTTGTCATAATACTGAGGGCTCCAGGACTTAATTTCATTGGTAGACCAATCCAGAACAGGATTGTGCAATTTTAACCAGGGTAACCCCAATATCACCGGAGAAGGCAAATTATTCAATACTACCAAATCCAAATTTTCTTGGTGAACACCATTAATAGTAAGGGGAAATTCACAGACCTTGTGAGTAACATTCTTCAAGGAGAGGCATCAACAGAAACCACGGCAATAGGGGATGACAAAAGTTTTGGTTTTAATTTAAGTTTTTCCAAGAATCCCCCATCAATCACATTCAGAGTAGAAACACAATCTACAAATACCCGAAATTTCATTAATTCTTCCTGAGAGGCAGTAGTGGCAGAAAGAAATACACCCTTAGTGTTTGAACAGGCTATACGGCCAACACTGACCTCCTTTTTTTTTTCTTTATTCATACGCAGCACACAGTTCTTAATGAAATGGTCAGATTTGCCGCAATAAAAGCACAAACCCTCCGAAAACCAGAGGGTCTTTTTCCTGAGAGCGGAGTGCCATCGCTCCAATCTCCATCGGCTCTCCAATGTCAGTACAAACCCTCTCAAGACTAGGAGCTGACATGGCAGATTTACTCTCATTAACCCTTGCATGCAGTCTCCTATCCACCCATATAGCTAATTGCATAGCTCCCTGCAAGTTACCAGGTATGGGATAAGCAATCAGCAAATCTTTAACCCTTTCACCTAGCCCTTGAAGAAACAAACTTTTCAAAGCTGAATCGTTCCACTCCACCTGAGTAGACCACCGTTGGAAGTGATTACAATATTTTTCCACATTACCTAATCCCTGCCTCAAACGTCTCAACTCTGTCTCAGCTGATGAGACACAATCAGGATCATCATACAGCAACCCCAAAGCAGAAAAAAAACTATCCACTGATCTAAAGCATGAATCAGTAGGTTGCAGAGAAAAAGCCCATTCCTGAGGTTCTTTGAGCAAAGGTGACATTATGAACCCTATGCGCTGTGATTCATCACCAGAGGATCTGTAGTCTCAAACGAAAATACAACAAACAAGCATTTTTAAAAGAAAAAAAATCTTGTTGTTCACCAAAGAATAAATCAGGCAAATGTACCTTTGGCTCCACGAAATGTGCTCCAAAACAACTACTCACGTGTTGCTGGAGCTCAGCCACCTCCAGAGAGAGTCCCTGCAGGCGTTGAGCCAAGTTCTGAACCGACACCATGATGGAAATTGGAAATCTTTCCTTAGATATTTTTCTTTTGGGCTGGACTTACTGTTATGTTCTGCTACAAGCACTAAGGAAAGAAAGGGAAATCTGTCCCTACAATAGAACTAAGCTCAATCCCTACGATGTAATGGGGAACCTGATCCTGCAATCAGACCCGCTAAAGTCCTCAGCTAGTCTGAACGAAGACCTATAGATGCGAGGAAGGGATCCCTACAAGCACCAGGGACTGGGAGAAAAGATGGACACCTCCTAACAGAAGTTGTAGCAGTAAAAGAAAAACAAAACAACATAGAACACAGAGGTCTGAAGACCAAGCAAAACTATTTGAGTAAGCTAACAAAGCACCCGGCTAGCTTAAGAGTAGAAGATACAATGAAGTCCAGCAAAGCCAGAAGGGCGGAGCAGGATTAAGTAGGCAAAAAAGGTCATGCGACCAGCAAGATAGAAAAAAACTAACAGGAGAGTTCTAACAGGCTTCCACCCAGAAACAGAGGATGCAGCCCTTTCAGTTCTGGACCAGGCATGCAGGTACCCACGGTCCAGTCTATCTCCTTACAGGCCTACAACCTAATTCGCATACGAGAGGGAGACGAGTGAAAAAACCACTTTCAACACTCGGGATGGTCACTAAGAATACCTGGTAATGCCGTTCAGCCTAAGCAATGCACCCGCAGTCTTTCAGGAATTCGTAAATTACATTTTCAGAGACCTGCTCTATACATGTTTTGTTGTCTACCTGGACGACATCTTGATCTTCTCCGCAGATTCGGCCTCGCACCGGAGGTAAGTACGTCAGGTCTTCCAACGTCTCAAGGAAAACAGACTGTATGCTAAATTTGAAAAATGCCTTTTTGAATAATCCTCTCTGCCTTTCCTCGGTTATTTAGTCTCATCTACAGGACTAAAGATGGATCCAGAGAAGTTGACTGCCATCCTCAAGTGGCCCCGCCAATCCAGGCTAAAAGCCATACAGCGATTCCTGGGGTTCGCCAACTACTACCGAGTATTATTTCCACACTTTTCCATCCGAGTAGCACCCATCTCGGCTTTGACCTGGAGAGGCATAAACGCCAAGGATTGGACTCTCGAGGCAGAGAAGGCTTTTGATTCTTTAAAGAGGGCCTACGCTTTCACACCCGTTCTCCATTGACCGGACTCTGATAAGCATTCCATAGGTGCTGGAGCGGTTCTCACCCAGAAGTCATCCATTGGTCGTATGGTCTCCTGTGGGTTTTTTTCAAAGGAGTTTTCTCCCGCCGAAAGGAAGTATTCCGTGAGGGATCGGGAATTGTTGGTAATCAAGCTGGCCCTGCAAGAATGGAGACACCTCCTCGAGGGAGCAGTCCACCAAGTTGTCATATTTACCGATCATAAAAACCTTGCTTATCTCCAATCCGCACAGAGTCTGAATCCCCGTCAGGCCCACTGGGCCTTGTCTTTTGCCCGATTTAATTTTGTTCTTCATTTCCGTCCAGCAGACAAGAACGTTAGAGCTGACACACTCTCCAGAGCCTTTCTGCGTCCTGACGCTGAGGAAGAAACTCAACACATCATCAAGCCAACAAGGTTAGTGTCGGTGGCTTCTGTTAGCCTTGCGCTGCTTCCCCAGAAAAGAATCTCGTGACCACCTCGGACCAAAAAAGTGTCCTCCGGTGAAGTCGCTCATCCAAATTGGCTGGTCACGCCGGTCATGGAAAAACCCTGCAACTCATCTCTCGTTACTACTGGTGGTCCACCATGGGCAGGGATATGCAGCAGCATGTCTCTTTCTGCCCTTCGTGTGCCCGTAACAAGACGGATAAACGTTTACCAGCCAGGCAGCTGCTGCTTCTTCCAGTTCCTTCGGCTCCCTGGCAACACATCGTGATGGATTTCATTACTGATCTTCCCATATCTTCTGGCTGTTCCATTGTATGGGTTGTGGTGTATCATTTTTCGAAGATGGCTCACTTCATTCCATTACCTGGTCTCCCGTCTGCGCTGGAGCTTGATGATTACTTCATATCGCACATCTTCCGTCTCCATGGGTTTCCTCTCCACATAGTATCCGACAGGGGCATCCAGTTCACCTCAAGGTTCTAGTAAAGGTAGAATTGTACTTTTCCTCTGCCTACCACCTTCAATCCAATGGTTAGGTGGAGAGGACCAATCAAGTCTTGTCCGGATACCTGCGCCACTTTGTCTTCGTTCACCATGATGACTGGGCCAAGTTGCTTCCTTGGGCAGAATTCTCGTATAATAATCAAGTAAGCGAATCATCTGGGAAATCTCCCTTTCAGGTGGTGTTTGGGCTGCAAGCTGGAATTCCTCTTCCTATCTCTGGACCTTCTGGAGTTTCCGCAGCTGATTCCTTTGCTGAGGAATTTTCAAAAGTGTGGAGGGACACTAAAGTCGCCTTGGAGGAGGCTTCATGGCGTATAAAGAAGCATGCGGACAAAAGACGCCTGGATGCTCCTACTTATCTACCCGGATATAAAGGTGTGGCTTTCCTCCAGGTACATCCGCCTAAAAATACCCTCCTACAAACTGGGTCCTTTCTTCATTGGACCCTTTGAAGTCCTGAGACAAATCAACGCAGTTTCTTACAAGTTAAAGTTACCTGCCTCTTTACGTGTGCCTAACTCTTTCCATGTTTCCCTCCTCAAACCAGTACTTTTGAGTTCCTTCTTTAAAGACCCGGGTACCACTCCTGATCCCATCAGTGTCATGGGTGCATCGCCACGAAGATCGTCGCGATTGCACATTCTGACTTCTCACAGCTGAGCTGCTGTTTCTTTGTGTTTGGTAATGAGAGAGTTAATTTTACCTAGCTCTTTGCTAAGACTAGGTCCAGCCTCGCCCGGCTGCTTTTGATTATGTTCTAATTAGTTTCCTTTATATTCCTGCCAGTCTGGGACATAGACGCCGGTGAAAGCATTCATGTAGTCTAGCAGACTGAAGCGGTTCTGAGAATACTTAAGCTAAGAGCTCCTTAGTTGTTTTTACTCTTATAGCTTATAGTTTATCTCTGAGACCTTAGGTGTTCCTACTGTGTGTGAGTGTTGTATGTAAGACTTTATTTACTTTATTTCTTGTCTTTCTTGTATGTCTTTCTGTTCATTAACCGTTACCTGTTCATTCCCTTTGGTGGTATTCAGGGTCCTTCTTAGGACAGAATACAGTTGGCAGGGATTGATAGGAGACAGGGTTTACGCTGGTGGCCTGGACCTCTGTACCTTTAACAGTACCTCCAGGTTGAGGGATTAGGTAGGACCCCAGTTTAGGGTCAGCTTAGACCCCGGTCACCCTCTAGCCGGAGACAGCGTATAACGGATTCCGTTTTGACCCACTGGACATTCTGTCAGGTAATTCTATGTTATCATATATCTATGCGCATGTTATATAGTATGTTGCCCTTTTGATATAGATTACTGACATCACATATATATATCTGCTATACAGCGTGACATTTTCACCGGCCCAACTAAAGATTCTCCCCAGCTGTCATGGATCCAGTAGCCCAGCTGGCCCGGCAGTTGCAGGGGTTGTCCATGGAGTTTGCAGACATTAAGTCCAAGGTTTTGTCCCCCCCGGAGCAAATCAGATCTGAACCTAAGGTTGCTCTCCCGGATAGGTTCACTGGTGGGCGGGACAAATTTTTTACTTTCCGGGAGGCATGTAAATTGTACTTTCGGCTGCGGCCTCGGTCATCTGGGAGTGAAGAGCAGAGGGTGGGAATTGTTATATCGCTCTTACAAGGGGACCCTCAATCTTGGGCGTTCTCTATTCCTCCAGGCTCCCCAGATCTCCAGTCAGTGGATCGATTTTTTACTGCCCTGGGTCTGGTATATGATGATCCGGATCGAGTCTCCCTTGCTGAAACAAGGTTACGTAAAATACGGCAAGGAAATCGTCCAGCGGAGGAATATTCTTCTGAGTTCCGTAGATGGGCAACAGATACTCAGTGGAATGACCCAGCTCTTAGGAGCCAGTTTTGTCAAGGGTTGTCTGACAAATTAAAAGATGTGTTGGCTCAGTATGATTCTCCTCCATCACTGGAGGCTGCTATGGCCCTCGCTATTCGCATTGATAGACGACTTCGGGGAAGACGCGAGGTAACTCCGCCCCCGTGATGACTCCACCTACTACTAAAGTCCCTTTTACTGAGGTTCCCCTGGTCTGTTCTGAGGAACCCATGCAGTTGGAGGGACATCATTTTGTAGGAGGGAATCGGCGGTGCGCCGCAAGACTAGAAGGTGTTTCTTTTGCGGGAGAGAGGGACATTTTGTTGGGGGGTGTCCATCCCGGACCTCTTTGAGCCAAGGAGTTAACCTGGGTGTGTGTATTTCGTCCCCAAATCCCTCTCAGTTTCTTGTGCCTGCGGAGGTGGTGATTGGTACTAGAACTGAGAGGATTTCTGTTTTTCTTGATAGTGGGTCCGGGGCTAATCTGGTGGACGCTCGGTTTGCCCAGGTGCATGGTATGCAACTGAGTGTATTGGCCAAACCGGTCCCTATACTCTCTATTGATTCTAGACCTCTTGGTCAAGGTAGCTTGGTACAAGCTGTTCATAACATAGATCTTCGAGTAGGGGCAATACATAAAGAGCAATTGTCTTGTTATGTGTTGGAGGGTCTACCTACTCCTATTGTGTTGGGACTTCCTTGGTTGGCTAAACATAACCCAGTAATTGATTGGCAATCCAGAAAGATAAGCCAGTGGGGTGAATTTTGCAAGAATAACTGCATGAGCACGGTCATCGGTGCGGTTGTGCCTAGGACTTTGCCTCCTTTTCTGGAGGACTTTGGGGAGATGTTCTCAGAGGAGGGGTGTAAAGAGTTACCTCCTCATCGCGCATATGACTGCTCAATAAAGTTGCTTCCTGATGCCTTATCTCGTATTTTCCCAGGGACCGGGAGGATGGATGATCCGGTTCCTATTCCTCAGGAGGGAGTTGTAGTGTCAGCTGTATGCTCTGAGCTTGAGGGGGAGGTATTGGGGGCTCAGGGGGACGCCCCTGTGGGACTTCCAGGGAGACTGATAGTTCCAGATCGGTTAAGACTGAAGGTTACGGAGAACCATTACAAACGGATGGCTGATAGGGGGAGAGTTTCTGGTCGAGATCTGAAGGTGAACGATCTGGTGTGGTTGTCTACCAGGAATATAAAACTTAAAGTTCCCTCCTGGAGGTTGGGTCCCAGATTCATTGGGCCGTACAGGATCAGTTCCATAATTAATCCTGTGGCATTTCTTCTGGACCTCCCTCCTACGTTTAAAAATCATAATGTGTTTCACAAGTCATTACTTAAAAAGTATGTGGCACCAGTCATACCGTCACCTCTACCTCCTCCTTCAGTGGTAGTCAATGATAACGTGGAATTTCATGGGTCGAAAATCATTGACTCACGTCTCAGTCGCCGATCCCCTCAGTACTTAGTTCTTTGGAGGGGGTATGGTCCTGAGGAGAGGACGTGGGTCCCTGCGTCTGATGCTAACGCAGATCGATTGGTTCGGACCTTTCACACAACTTACCCGGACAGACCTGGTCATGAGGGTCCGGAGGCCCCTCGTAGAAGGGGGGGTACTGTCATGGGTGCATCGCCACGAAGATCGTCGCGATTGCACATTCTGACTTCTCACAGCTGAGCTGCTGTTTCTTTGTGTTTGGTAATGAGAGAGTTAATTTTACCTAGCTCTTTGCTAAGACTAGGTCCAGCCTCGCCCGGCTGCTTTTGATTATGTTCTAATTAGTTTCCTTTATATTCCTGCCAGTCTGGGACATAGACGCCGGTGAAAGCATTCATGTAGTCTAGCAGACTGAAGCGGTTCTGAGAATACTTAAGCTAAGAGCTCCTTAGTTGTTTTTACTCTTATAGCTTATAGTTTATCTCTGAAACCTTAGGTGTTCCTACTGTGTGTGAGTGTTGTATGTAAGACTTTATTTACTTTATTTCTTGTCTTTCTTGTATGTCTTTCTGTTCATTAACCGTTACCTGTTCATTCCCTTTGGTGGTATTCAGGGTCCTTCTTAGGACTAGAATACAGTTGGCAGGGATTGATAGGAGACAGGGTTTACGCTGGTGGCCTGGACCTCTGTACCTTTAACAGTACCTCCAGGTTGAGGGATTAGGTAGGACCCCAGTTTAGGGTCAGCTTAGACCCCGGTCACCCTCTAGCCGGAGACAGCGTATAACGGATTCCGTTTTGACCCACTGGACATTCTGTCAGGTAATTCTATGTTATCATATATCTATGCGCATGTTATATAGTATGTTGCCCTTTTGATATAGATTACTGACATCACATATATATATCTGCTATACAGCGTGACAATCAGTGAGGATGATGTCTTTGAGGTAGAACACATCTTGGCTACCAAGAAAGTAAAGACTGGAAGGGTTGGACTGGACTGAAAGGGCTTTGGTCCTGAGGAGAGGTCATGGGAACCTAAGGAGAATATCCAGGTTTCTCTCCTATTAAAGAGATTCTATGCAGGTTTGAAAATAAGGGGGCGTAAAGGGGGATACTGTTACACCCGGTCCCAGTTCTTGTCCCCAAGTATTTACTGTTGCTAGCTTACGGTTCTGCTGTGATTGAATCTGTGTTTCTGCAGTGTTTTGTTCTCTGCTCTGCTTACACTGTTTGTCTCCATAGACTATCAGTTACCTGTTACCCGGCTGTCCAGTACGGTTGACACCAGTTCCGTTCCGCCACTCAGCCATCCGAAACTCTGGACAACGCCAGTATCAGCTTATACCCATGCATCCAGAACTCGCCGGTTAGCTCCATCATACCTGTAAAATCTGTTAACCCGATGGTCCCGCTGGGACAGCTGCCACGTGTCCGGGGTCTAACTGGAGGTAGCACCTGTGTCCCCCAGACATTCCATTCTGACCCTGTTTGAGGGGACTTACTACAGGTGTCTGGGGCTCACCTAGTCACGCCCCCTTCGGAGCCTCCCGGACCGTGGTCTCGGGTTCCACAAATATAGAAATAAAAGACGAATGTGAACGTCACAACCTGTACCTCCGCCTCCATTCGTTACACTCCGTATGGCATCTTATTCATTTTTGCGCACCTATAGACTTGAATGGCCAAGTTTCATCTGATTTATGAAAGAAACTAGTGCATGCTGCGATAATTATCACACGCAGATTCAATTAGTGAAAAGCACTGCCCAATTGATTTTTTTTCCACTGAGTGCAGTACAGTTATGTGAATGAGCCCTGACATAGACTTTCAGAAGGAATTCTGTTGATGTTGTTCCAATCCGCTCTCTTTGCAATTTCATTGAGATCTTATTTAATGCTCCCATGTCGTCAGCTGTGTTACTGTGTGGATGTGTCAGGATCCCGTCTGGGTTGGAGCACGATGTTACTGCAAACACTAGGGGAAGCAGAGGCAGGTAGCGTAGTTCAGGTGGCAGCCGGAGGTCGTGTACACAGGAAGCAGTGTTGTAGCAGAGGAGCAGGCAGATAACGTAGTCAGGTGGCAGCCGGAGGTCGGTACACAGGAAAGGCAGTTCGGTAGCAGAGGAGCAGGCAGATAACGTAGTCAGGTGGCAGCCAGAGGTCAGTTCACAGGAGAGCAGTGTTTGTAGCAATGGATCAGGCGGAGAGCGTAGTCAGAAGGGCAGGCCGAGGTCAGTTCACAGGAGAGCAGTGTTTGTAGCTACAGGAACAGCAGGAGAAAGAGCTTGACTAAAGGCTGGAAGCACAATAATCTCGCAATGACACACCCACAGGGCCAGGTTTATATAGGGCGTGTAATTGGCAATCAGAGGCCAAACGAGAGAGCACTGGGTGAAGCCGATCAGGAAGAACAGTCAATGGTATCTGGGTTCAGCAAGGAACTTTGTAGCCAGCAGAATAGCTCAAATGGTAGAGCTGCTGGCCGGTGGACAAGAGACACTGGGTTCGATTCCTGACAGTACTCCCCTCCTTCCAGGATGGCCTCTGGACATCTCAGGAGCTGGCCTATCTGGGTACCTCTGATGAAAGGCTCTTGTAAGTCCAGGAGCATGGACGTTGTCCTTTGGTTCCCATGAATTTTCCTCTGGTCCGTAACCTTCCCACTGCACCAGATACTGCAGTTTACCTCTGAATTTTCGGGAGTCCAGAATTTTATTCACAATGTATTCTTCTTCACCACGGATCCTTTCTGGTGGAGGAGGTGGCTGAATTCTTCCTGGAAACGGGTTTTCACAGAAGGGTTTGAGCGAGGATATGTGAAATACTGGATGAATCTTTAGATTGTTGGGAAGTTTTAAACGAAAAGCAACCTGGTTAATTTTTGCAGAAATTTGAAAAGGTCCAATGAATTTCTGACCCAATTTGGAGGATGGCACATGTGTCTTAAGGTTTTTAGTGGACAGCCAAACTTTGTCTCCAACCTGAAGAGCAGGGGGCACTCTCCGATGTTTATCTGCTGCTTCCTTATATACTTCCTGGGTCTTGAGTAATATCTCTGATAATTCCTTCTGGGATTCCTGTAATTTTGCAAGCCTGTCATTAACAGCAGGAATGGGAGTGTTCACTGGCAGATTAGGGATAAATACTGGATGTACTCCATAATTAGCAAAAAATGGGGTTTGAGATGTAGCGCTATGTATGGAGTTGTTGTAGGCAAACTCTGCTGTTGGTAAATAGTCCACCCAGTCATCCTGAAGATAGGAAATGAAGCAACGGAGGTATTGCTCCAAAGTCTGGTTCGTTCTCTCCGTCTGGCCATTGGACTGAGGATGGAAGGCGGTAGAAAGATTCACCGTGACTCCCAAGGCTGTACAGAAACTCTTCCAAAATTTTGACGTAAACTGAACGCCTCTGTCAGACACCACCGTTGTCAGGAATTCCATGTAACCTGAATATCTCTTTGATCATCAGTTCTGCAGTTTTTTCAGCAGTAGGAATTCCTTCAGTTGGGATAAAGTGGGCCATTTTTGTGAGTCGGTCCACTATGACAAGGAAGACGGTCATCTGTTTGGAAGGGGGTAGTTCCACAATAAAATCCATGGAAATAGATCCCCAAGGCCTGGATGGAACTGGAAGTGGTTGCAAGAGTCCTAGAGGAGACGATCGTGGGGTCTTGTTTCGTGCGCATGTTAAACAGGTTGAAACATATTTCCTCACGTCCTTCCTACAATTAGGCCACCAAAAGAAACGAAGTAGTAAGTCTTGTGTTTTTGCAACTCTAGGATGTCCTGCCAGTTTAGAATCATGGACACTTTTGAGGACTTCAAGACGAGAAGATTCAGGTACATATATTTTGTGTTTCTGCATCCAAAACCCCTCTTTGAATGAAAGATCGACGTCTTCCGAAGGATGGTTAAGGAAAGAGTCCTCTTGATATCCATCTTTAATTCTATTACATAGTCCTCTAGAGTGCAATATTCCCAAAAAATTTTTAGGGCCTAGAATTGTATCGTCATTACTAGACCTCTCCTGAGGTTCCGAACACATCCTGGACAGGGCGTCAGCCTTGCCATTTCTTGAACCAGGCCGGTAAGAAATTATAAAATTGAATCTTGAGAAAAATAAGGCCCATCGTGCTTGTCTTGCAGACAATCTTTTTGCTGTACGGAGGAATTCAAGATTCTTGTGGTTCGTGAGGACAGTCACAGGGTGATTGGCACCTTCCAGAAGATGTCTCCACTCGGAGAAGGCAACTTTAATGGCTAACAGTTCTTTATTACCGATGTCGTAGTTCTTTTCTGCAGATGACATGGTGTGGGAAAGAAACGCACATGGGTGAAGTTGCATCTTGTCCCCAACTCGCTGAGACAGAATGGCTCCCACTGCAGAGTCCGAGGCGTCCACTTCGACAGTAAATGGCAATTCAGGATTTGGGTGTACTAACAATGGAGCAGACGTAAAAAGAGTTTTCAACTTGTCAAAAGCCTCCTGTGCCTCCGGAGACCAGAAAAATGCTTTGGTCTTTTTTGTTAGTGTAGTAATTGGTAGTATGATCCGTGAAAAGTTCTTTATAAATTTTCGGTAAAAATTTGCAAATCCTATGAAACGCTGGACGTCTTTTAAATTTCTTGGAACAGGCCAGTCCACTACAGCATTGATTTTGCCGGGATCCATGCTCAGACCTTCTGGGGAGATGATATATCCCAGAAATTGGATACTGGTCTGTTCAAACTCACATTTTTCAAGTTTAATGTAAAGATGGTTCTCCTGTAGTCGTTCCAAGACTAACTGGACGTGCCTGCGATGCTCTTCCAAGGTGTCTGAAAATATAAGAATGTCATCGAGATAAGCCACAACGAATTGGTCCAAGAAATCTCGAAATACATCATTAATAAAATGTTGAAAGGTGGCTGGGCATTGCTAAGGCCAAAGGTCATAACCAGAGATTCAAAATGTCCATATCTCGTTCTGAAGGCGGTCTTCCACTCATCTCCTGGGCGAATCCGTATGAGGTTGTAAGCCCCTCTAAGATCCAGCTTCGTAAAGATTTTCGCAGAACGGAGTCTCTCAAATAGTTCAGGAATCAAGGGTAGCGGTAGCGATTCTTGACAGTGATATTATTCATCTCTCTGTAGTCAATACATGGCCGCAGAGTGGAGTCTTTCTTTTCAACAAAGAACAGGGGTGCCCCAGCTGGAGATGTGGAAGGTCGAATAAAGCCTTTCTCTAAATTTTCATCCAGGAACTTTCTTAATACCTTCAATTCAGGTTCGGAAAGATTGTAAATCCGTCCAAATGGAATGGTTGCTCCTGGCAGCAATTCAATGGGACAGTCGTAAGGACGGTGAGGAGGTAATTGATCTGCTTTCTTCTTACTGCAGACATCAGAGAACTGCTGATATTGAGGTGGTAGTTTCTCTTCCTTCTCATGCGAAATCTCAGAGATTTGGACTTGTTGGAGAACAGGGGGTTCCTTATGACAATTATTCTTACAGTAGTCAGATGGAAAGGTGATAGTCCTTGATGCCCAGTTGATAGAAGGGTTATGGACTGAAAACCAGGGGATCCCTAGAATAACGGAAATTTCGGAGATGAAATAAGGTGGAAACTGACAGCTTCATGATGATCCGGTTCGATACAAATCTCCAGTTCGATTGTCTCATGCGTGACAGGTCCAGAAGACAAAGGTGATCCATCCACAGTTTCCATTTCAATTGGTGTGGATTTGGTCCTACTGGAAATATTATTATCACGTGTAAATTTTAAGTCCATAAAATTTCCTCCTGCTCCCGAATCCAACAGGGCAGAGCATTGTATTTTTTGGGTGCCCATTACAACCTGAATGGGGATTACAAAATGAGATGATGTAGTATGTATTTTGTCTATTTCTGGCGTTACTGATGAGATAGTCTGCAAGATGGAATCCGACTGCTGAGAAAGGTCCATATTGCTGGCAGACCTGTTGTTGGTAAAGGCTATAGTCCTTTTGTTAGGACAGTTGATGGCATAGTGTCCAGGGTCCCCACAATAGAGGCAGAGATGTTCTGCACGTCGCCTCTCCTTCTCCTGTGCAGAGAGTGGTCTTCGGATGACGTCGATCTGCATCGGTTCAGACACGCCTTGCGTCTTTTCTTGGTGGTCTGATGCTGGAAATGAGAAGCCAGGGCTATTCCCAAGTGCTCGCAGTCTCTCCTTTCTCCTTTCAGTAAGTCTTTGGTCAATCCGGATACATAGTTGAATAAAGTCCTCCAACTGATCAGGGGTCTCAACCCTGGCAAGCTCGTCTTTCACTGGTTCTGATAACCCTCGTCGAAATTGACTTCTCTGGGCCGCTGGATTCCAGGTAGTGTCGGCCACCCAGCGACGGAACTCCGATGTATATTCCGCAACAGAGCGACGTCCTGGCGCAAATTATGTAATTTGGTTTCTGCTGTGGCACAGCGGTTTGGGTCATCAAAAACTTGATTCATAGCTGCGATGAAAGCTTCCAGGTCATTAAGGAGGGCATAGTCCTTTTCTACATAAGGTGAAGCCCAAGCAAGAGCTTCATCCGTCAGGAGATTTATCATGAAAAAAACTTTCTTCCTCTCACTGGTAAAGGGAGCAGGTTGCATCTGGAAGTATATGCGGCATTGATTGAGGAATCCTCGGTACTGCTGGCGATCCCCACTGAACTTTGCAGGCAGCGGCAGCCGCGCGTTTGACTCGGACCCTGAATTGCGCACGTCCAGAAGTTGTTTTTGTAGCTCAATTACTTCCTGTTGTATCACCGTGAAATCAGTTTGTAACTTGGAATATTTTCCTTGAGAATCAGTACAAAAACTTTGAAGTTCCGTAACTTGCCGCCTCAGGGTGTTCACAGCGGACTCCATTTTGGCGCGAGATTATTCTGTCAGGATCCCGTCTGGGTTGGAGCCGATGTTACTGCAAACACTAGGGGAAGCAGAGGCAGGTAGCGTAGTCAGGTGGCAGCCGGAGGTCGGTACACAGTAGAGCAGTGTTTGTAGCAGAGGAGCAGGCAGATAACGTAGTCAGGAGGCAGCCGGAGGTCGGTACACAGGAAAGGCAGTTCGGTAGCAGAGGAGCAGGCAGATAACGTAGTCAGGTGGCAGCCGGAGGTCGGTACACAGGAAAGGCAATTCGGTAGCAGAGGAGCAGGCAGATAACGTAGTCAGGTGGCAGCCGGAGGTCAGTTCACAGGAGAGCAGTGTTTGTAGCAATGGATCAGGCGGAGAGCGTAGTCAGAAGGGCAGGCCGAGGTCAGTTCACAGGAGAGCAGTGTTTGTAGCAGCAGGAACAGAAGGAGAAAGAGCTTGACTAAAGGCTGGAAGCACAATAATCTCACAATGACACACCCACAGGGCCAGGTTTATATAGGGCGTGTAATTGGCAATCAGAGGCCAAACGAGAGAGCACTGGGTGAAGCCGATCAGGAAGAACAGTCAATGGTATCTGGGTTCAGCAAGGAACTTTGTAGCCAGCAGAATAGCTCAGATGGTAGAGCTGCTGGCCGGTGGACAAGAGACACTGGGTTCGATTCCTGACAGGATGTCTGGTTACATTTATCACCCAATATGTATCAATAAAAACACTTCTGTGAAGAAAAACCAAAAGATAATAGTAGGTTAACTGAGGCTGAAATGTAATTATGTCAGATGTCGCTTTTGGCTTTTATCTAACTGCAAGTGCACTGTCATTGTACATGGCTCAAGCAGACGGGATGTATTCCCTGTGCCCTGTCTGTCACCAGTCAGTGCTAAGGTCCTACTAAGGAACTTATCACTATTGCCTCATGTGAAAGGGCAGGGCTTGTGTATCTCAAGCAAACATTTAAAACTATATCCTAAGGAGAGTTCATATTGTTATTTTACTGGAAGCTGAGGTTGGCTCTGTGGTGGAGAGCACGTCCACATGTGCACTGAACTTTTGCGTAACTAATATCCCTCGAAAGAGTCTAGCACTAGCTGGATGCAGGAGACCCTTATGATAAAGGTGGGGACAGCACAGCTTCAAAATACTGATTAAGCAACCACTCACAAACTTACCAATTCATGGAGGGGTTGGTTGCATAGTATTAAAAATGCACATAGATAATGCATTTTTCTGTGATTATTCTTGAATTCATGTCCTTCTGTGAGCCGTCAATATCTAATGTACAAAAATCTTTGTCACATGCGTTGCCATTGTAGAAAGTTGTATGATACGAATGCTAACCAGGATACTTAGAAGATAATGAATGTAAAAAGCAAACTCAGTGATGTGTTCACGTTTCAATTATTATGTCCTAAATTCAATTTCAACCAAGGTCAACAACTGAATGAAAGCTGCATGTTCTTTCCATGGTTGCATGTGCATCCTTCTGCTACGCCAGTTTTAATTCACACACCAGAAACCTGCTGATAGGTGAATTTCGAATTCAGCTTGAGTTCCAAAGTGGCAGATGTGAGTGACAACAACTTCTGTACAGCACTGTGATATAAAATTAATAATGAGCAAAAGAATAAATTAATAAGCATGCTTTGGGTAACCTATTGTGAAGAACTAGTAAGCTGTAATTAATGCTGTGATGTAATGGAATCCAAGGAGTAACGTTTCTCCTTGTAGAAAGTGACATGTCAAGCCTGACATGCCAAGGTAAGGAGACTTTTAAGACACTATGGTTCTCTGGGAAATAGTCAAATTGTGTCTTCAGAGAGAGAGAGAGTGTGACGCTAGTCACTTCACATGGCTAAGTCGTGAGTCAGACTGGTCAAGGATTCCAAGGTCAGTGTGACGCTTCCCACGACTGCGGGGCGTTGGGACATGGCATAGCTTGCCTAACTAGCCAATGCTCCCACGCCGCCAGTCCACGACGACGTGAGGCATGAGTCCCAGATGGTAAGAGAATGTGGACCCACTGGACCATGGAGGGAGACCCGGGCCTGCCCGGACTAGGGAAGGGCAGCGACCGGGATCCGTGGCAGCTGAGCATGTGGGCAAGATGGCGACCTGCAGGACTAGACAACACCGCACAACTTCAGGTATGAAGAACATAAAGTTTACTTAAAGAAACACAGTACAAAAATAGAACATAAGACCAGGCTCCCTATTCCGCACATCAGAGAAGGGTACACGACTCAGGATCACAGACGAGTGCAGGAGGACATCACGGGTAGATGCAGTCCAGGGTTATCTGGCACGGGCATACTTGGGCGGCCTCTCTCTCAGGCCTCAGGCGTAGCACAGGCTCAGCAGGAGAACATCAGACACCGACCTCAGACAGACTTCAGACGATGGCGGGGTCATCACGGGTAGATGCAGTCCAGGATCATCTGGCATGGGCATACTAGTATGGCCTCACTATCAGGCCTCAGGCGTAGCACAGGCTCAGCAGGAGAACATCAGACACCGACCCAGGACAGACGTCATCACAGGTAGACCAAGGAGGAACCGGCAGGACATCGGAACATCAGGAACACGGACTGGATCTCAGGGACACAGGAACACGGACAGGACATCAGGAACACAGATTGGATCTCAGGGACACAGGAACACAGACAGGACATCAGGAACACGGATTGGATCTCAGGGACACAGGAACACGGACTGGACATCAGGAACACGGATTGGATCTCAGGAACACGGACAGGACATCAGGAACACGGATTGGATCTCAGGGAGTCAGGAACACGGACAGGACATCAGGAACACGGACAGGACATCGACATCGGACTCCGGACATCTGACAACGATCGGCAGGCTCCGGACATCTGACAACGATCGGCAGGCTCCGGACATCAGGCAGGGAGGATAGGATCTGGACATCTGGAAGTGGTCGTCGGAAATCGGACATCAGGCCATGGTCATCAGGCATAGGATCCGGACATCTGGCAGCGACCTGAAAAGGAACCCCAGCGGTCTGGTGCAAGCCCCGCCAGGCTCAATGGGAGCTGGCCGGGAATTGCACAGAAGCTGAGCACAGAGTAACAGAAACTCAGCACACACCGGACTCCTCCTTCCAAGATGAACTCAGGTTATATAGCAAGGATTCACAGTCACTGGCACAGGGTTTAGGACACAGCAGGATTTCAGGAACATAACACAGAGGACACAGTTCAGACAGTCAGGTACAGGATGCGATCCAGGATCAGGGGTTCAGGTAATTAGACACAGCAGGAACAGGCCTGGATATACAGCCTCCAGGAACGGCGATCTGGGTAATCAGCCCCCAGCATAGGCGGAAACACAAGACACAGTTCAGACATTCAGGTACCGGGTTAGATCCAGGATCAGGGATTCAGGAAACAAGACACAGCAGGAACAGGCCTGGATATACAGCCTCCAGGAACGGCAATCTGGGTACTCAGCCCCAGGCAGAAACACAAGACAGGACAAGGGGAATCAGCTCTCCAGAGCTGATCAAACTCAGAGCAGGAGCTGAACACACAACCACATATGGCTAGGTTCAGGAACTCAATGCAGATTCAATGTGAAGCTCTGGCAACACCCCTCAGGGCTGGGGAACTTTATATATGAGCTGCTTCACAGCGATAGGCTGGAGCAGTAATTCTAGTACACACCCAATCCTCATAAAAGCAGGACAGGTGTGGGCCGCGCCCCCTATGCAGAGCCAGACAACTCATCACAGAGGAACACCTGACAGTGGCTGCTGCCACACACGTAGTAAGTCATGCACAGTGCAGATGACTTTGCAACCTACGGATGGCTTTTACAGCAGGTCAGGGACCGCACATGCGGGTGGTCATGCAACGCAGCGGAGACACTCACGCAAGTACGGCTACGCAGCAGAGCTGGGAACTGAGCAGCATCCATACAGGTAACAAACAACAGTATCCCAGCTGGTTAGGGGGAAAGGAGCAAAAGGGTTAAAGCAGAGACATGCTGAGTAACGCTGGAAAACAAAGTACAGACAATACCAGCGTTACAGTCAGAAGCCAGGAGGGTACGTCATATATAGAAGGATGAGACAAAAGCATAGTCAGGTAACGTTCCGAGGTCATAGTACCGGGAGGATAATGGATCAGAGCTGAAGGGGTTAAACAGGCGGATGGTCAGAACGAAGTCCAAGGTCAGGCAACAGATCAAGCATACAGAACTCAAGGCACAGAAAAGCACAAACCTCACAGGCTGAATGTACGCCTGGCAGAATTCTGGGAGACACAGCTCAGTTAAGAAGCATGGCCATCAACTGGAATAATGAACACATGAGACAGCCAACGTCTCACAGTATCAGATTGGATAGTCAAGCTGTCAATCAACACACTGACAGCTCAGCACGCCTCTGTACCAGATTGGAGGGCCAAGTTGTCAAAGTACCGACAGCTTCAGCCAGGGTCGGCTCCAGGTTTTTATGGGCCCCAGGCGAAAGAGTCTCAGTGGGCCCCCTTAACACAGATCACGATTCATGATACACAGATACTGCAGAGAAATATGGGTATAGCACAACGTCAAACACTTCTCTTCTTCCATTACATGACTGATACCTATTGTAAATTGTACAATAGCTCAAAAACCGCCAAATCCTCACAGCGCACAGTACAGACTGGACAGTACAGTCCTCCATACAATATTATGGGCACCACATAGTCTCCCCCTCATCACCCATATAATACCCCATGCAGGATGTCACCCCGCCATCCCCCATATAATGCTCCATACAGAATACTGGACCCAATATAATGCTCCATACAGAATACTGGACCACATATAATGCTCCATACAAAATATGGAGCTCTCCTCTACACTGTGCTGCGTTCTGCACTGTTACGGCTCGCTGTGGAAAGACTCCCCATTATCATCATCATTGCCTGCCCATTATCATCATCATTGCCTCCCCTCATCATCATTGCCTGCCCATCATCATCATCATTGCCTCCCTATCATATCATTGCCTCCCCATTAATATCATCATCATCATTGCCTTCCCATTATCATTGCCTCCCCATCATCATCATTATCATTGCCTCCCCATTAATATCATCATCATTGCCTTCCCATTATCATTGCCTCCCCATCATTATCATTATCATTGCCTCCCCATTAATATCATCATCATCATTGCCTTCCCATTATCATTGCCTCCCCATCATCATCATTATCATTGCCTCCCCATTAATATCATCATCATCATTGCCTTCCCATTATCATTGCCTCCCCATTAATATCATCATCATCATTGCCTTCCCATTATCATTGCCTCCCCATCATCATCATTATCATTGCCTCCCCATTAATATCATCATCATCATTGCCTTCCCATTATCATTGTCTCCCCATCATCATCATTGCCTCCTCACCACCATCACTGCCTCCCCCACCACCATCACACATACAGCACCGCAGGCAGCACTCTCTCACATACACACACGCAGGCACACACACACACATACACACGCCTCACCTGTCCGGCGTCCGCGCGCTCCCTGCCACAGCCGGCCGCTGAATGATGACGTCATTCAGCGGCGCTGCTGTGAGATAGGAAGCGCCGGCGCAAGCGCCTCCTGGAGCTCGGAGCTGCGGCAGCGGAGGCACAGGGTGAGGTAAGTATTGCGCCGGCTGCTGCCGGGGCTCTGAGCAAGCAGGGGGGCCATGGGCGCTGACACCGCAACGGTCTGGGTGCCCGACGCATGGCCCCCCCGCCTGCTCAGGCCCCGGCACTTGCCCGGGTGTGCCGGGTGCTGACGCCGGCCCTGGCTTCAGCACACCCCTGTACCAGATTGGACGGCCGAGCTGTCAGTAACTGCATCCCAGAAACGCTGAGGGGTGAACTGTGACAGAGAGGACTAGAACGACCTGTAGGAAGTAGCAATCCTAAAAGTCAATATCAACTCTCCAATGAGCCTTGTCACATGACTTAGCTGATGTGGGGCACCAAACATACTTCATCATTTTCAGGAGTGGGTGCTGGTATTAGTTTAGTACACGTGTACACATAAGTGCATACATGAACATAATAATAGATCACTGTGCATTTTGTTCATGCAGGCTAATGGTAGGTTCACACGAGAATCGTTCAGAGTTTCATCCAGAAAAGTGGGACAATTCTTTTCTGAATTGTCATCCGTGTGAAATTATTTTTTTTACAGCAGCAGCTATTAATCATTTACAGGACCATTTACAATTTCCTGTGTTCTAGAATTGCAATGTATCCATAAAAATCGGATTCTATACTGTGGCTTCGTGTTACACCCGGTCCCATACTTCTGCAGGGTCCCTGTCGGGACTCTCGCTCTGTGCCGGCCTCAAGCCGTACTGCTGTAGCCTCTGCTACTTGCACCTCCTTTGCTTCCTGGCGCGCTGAGAGCAGGCACTGAGAAGCCTGCAGCAGTGCCATAGCGATCGCTGGTGTGACAGTGTGCTGTGCACACTGTCACACCAGCGATCTGATAAAATACAGTGATGTCCCACCCTGGGACAAAGTAAAAAAATTAAAAAAATCTAAATCACAAGTGTAAAACAAAAATTTCAAAATAAAGGAAAAAAAATATTCCCCAATAAATTCATTTCTTCCTGTAAATACAAAAAACAAAACAATAAAAGTACACATATTTGGTATCGCCACGTCGGTAACAACCACCCCTATAAAACTGTCCCACTAGTTAACCCCTTTAGTGAACCCCTTAAAAAAAAAAACAAAGCAAAAAATCAAAGATTTGTCATCATACCGCCGAACAAAAAGTGGAATAACACGCGATCAAAAAGACTGATATAAATAAACATGGTACCGCTGAAAATGTCATCTTGTCCCGCAAAAAACGAGCCACCACACAGCATCATCAGCGAAAAAATAAAAATGTTATAGCTCGCAGAATAAAGCAATGCAAAAATAATTATTTTTTATATAAAATTGTTTTTATTGTATAAAAGCGCCAAAATCTAAAAAAATGATATAAATGAGGTATCGCCGTAATCGTACTGACCCGAAGAATAAAACTGCTTTATCAATTTTACCACACGCGGAACGGTATAAACGCCCCCCCCAAAAGAAATTCATGAATTGCTGATTTTTGTTCATTCTAACCTCCCAAAAATCGAAATAAAAAGCGATCAAAAAATGTCATGTGCTCAAAAATGGGACCAATAAAAACGTCAACTCGTGCCACAAAAAATAAGACCTCACATGACTCTGTGGGCCAAAACATGCAAAAATTATAGCTCTTAAAATGTGGTGATGCAAAAACTATTTTTTGCAATAAAAAGCGTCTTTTAGCGTGACAGCTGCCAATCATAAAAACCCGCTATAAATAGTAAATCAAACCCCCCTTTATCACTCCCTTAGTTAGGGAAAAGTAATAAAATTAAAAAAATTTATTTATTTCCATTTTCCCATTAGGGTTAGGGTTAGGGTTGCGGCTAAAGTTAGGGTTAGGGTTGCGCCTAAAGTTAGGGTTAGGGTTGCGCCTAAAGTTAGGGTTAGGGTTGGGATTAGGGTTAGGGGTGTGTTAGGGTTAGGTTTGTGGTTAGGGTTATGGTTAGGGTTGGGACTAGGGTTAGGGGTGTGTTGGGGTTAGGGTTGGAGTTAGATTGGGGGATTTCCGCTGTTTAGGCACATCAGGGCTCTCCAATGTGACATGGCATTGATCTTTAATTCCAGCAATTTTGCGTTGAAAAAATCAAACGATGCTCCTTCACTTCTGGCTCGCCATGCGCCCAAACAGTGTTTACCCCCACATCTAGAAAGTTCCTTGTGGGATCTATTTTCCAAATGGGGTCACTTGTGGGGGTTTTCCCGTTTAGGCACATCAGGGGCTCTCCCAAAAGCGACTTGACGCCCCCAGACCACTCCATCAAAGTCTGCAATCCAAAGTCATAATTCCCTTCTGAGCTCCCACATGTGCCCATTACAGTAGTTTTCTCCCACATATTGGGTATATGCGTACTCAGGACAAAATTTGGACAACAACTTTTGGTGTCCTATTTCTCCTGTTACCTTGTGAAAATAAAAATATTGGGGGCAAAAAAAATCATTTTTTTAAAAAATAAAAAAATTTTTTATTTTTCGGAGTACTTTCACAAACTTTGTGAACACTTTGGGGGTTCAAAGTGCTCAACAACATCTAGATAAGTTCCTTGGGGGGGCTATTTTTCAAAATGGGTCACTTGGGGGTGT
>JARQOD010000005.1:197742329-197882909 GCA_033576555.1 Oophaga sylvatica | reverse complement strand
AAAACAAACTGTAACCCGCCATTTGACCCCCTCATTCAAGGGGTACCCATGCAAACCGCCCCTATGCTCCACACAAAATCCAATTGTTTCTGCATTTAGGTTTTCTGAGACATCTGAGTCAGGTGCATTACTGTCTGAAAGAACGTGCATAGGATCCATCACATACACAGGAAAAGTATCGGTCGTTATAATGGTCAGAACACTCCGACACAGAACTTACAGGCATGCAGGTGCGGGTTTTTGTCTTTAGTAGGGATGACCGTGTTCGGGGGGCCAGTGCAGGTTACAGGAGGTGTGGTTTGTGCGGCGGCGGGATGGGGAGATCTGCTTCAGGGAAGCAGGACCTGAAGCACAGTGACCAAGCACATAGACCCACCGGAGGGAGTGGCCTTGGGCGGTGGAGAGGACTAAACTTGGAGCCAAAGAAAAAATGCCAAGCTCCAGGGGCGGGAGCAGACGGAGATGCGGGGCATGCCACAGTTAATGACTCGAGGGGACTGACAGAGACGAAGTCAGGGCCAACCGGGTCAGAACCAGAGAGTTAGGGCTGGTACAACGGGGCAGACAGAGCGGGTTGGGGTATCTAGAAATCCGAGCAGAAGTCAAAAACCAAACAAGCCAGCAAACAGTTACCAAGACAAAATCCAAACTCACCACACAGGGACAAACGGGGTCAGAACCAGAGATCAAGACGATATCAGGCAGAAGGCACAGATACATAAGGTCAACTAATCTCAGCCGAGGGCAGTAGTATAACCAACACGGCCTATGTTGATTGGCAACTCAAATAACCGCCCTCTGCCAGAGAGAGGCAAGAAACAATAACACCTGTCTGACCAGGACGAGATAAAGGACAAAACCCATCCTGGATCATGAAAAACCCCTTTTACAGTGTTAGTGAGAGCTGGGGGCTACCTACTGTGTATATGGGAGCTGTAATGGAGGGGTTCAGGGTGCCCATTATTAAATGTTAAAAATAAGCACGGTTTAGAAGCTTTATTGTGGAACTCAGAGTATTGTAACTGTCAAAGGGTTTTCATGAGACTTTATCACTTTTATGGGAAAAATGTGGACACTATTTTGTAGAGAACACTTGCACAGGCATTATATATTCTAGGAGGCAACTTTACCATTTGATGCACAAAGGAGGCATTATTATTATGTAAAGGGGGCACAGTGGTGGACATAATTATTTGGCGGGCAGTAAGAGGAGCCCTTGTTTTTTGTGTAAACAGCAGGTGCAGTAATAGGGACACATACAGCAGCAGTCAGTATTGGGGTATCAGCAGGATGAGGCATTTGCTGCACGTTGGGAATAGAGGGGGACGCTGTGGAAAGGTGAGAAAAAACAGCGAGAACGAATCAGTATAAAGTGCCACTTAAGAACAATTTTATTAAAGTCAATGACAGTCAATTCCTAAAATTAAATCGACAAAGATATTCATATTACCAATAATTCCCAATAGGTACTGCCATCTACAATAAGGACCATGTCAAACACTAACACCCCAATAATCTCAGAAGTATAAAAGTGCACATTCAATACCACGTATAATCCACTCATGTGCAATTGCTACTGCTCACAAAACTTTGCAGAAATGGTATCTGCGTGTAGCATACTATAGATACAACTTCATGAGAGATGGTAAAGTGTGGCGTCATGGGGCGTACCACCGTGGGGCAGGGGGGGGCCGCTGCCCCCCCCTTGACGAAGGGGCCCACAATTGGAACGAGAGCGGAGAGAGCATCACAATGTTCGGCTCCCTCTTGCCCAGAGGTTGCAGTGCCTGTTGTAGGCGCAGTTTGCAACGGTGCTGCTGTCTCACCACAAGGAGCCCTTCTGGCCGGCAGCTGCTGTAGTTTCACTTTCTGCCCTGAGGCATATGGTTGGTCTCTGCCACCATGGGTCCTAGTGCCTTGTGTGCAGACACTGGACACGTCATTGTTCCTGCCACAGCCCCCACTGCCTGCAAGCTTCATGGTAAGTGGGGGATGGAATTTATTAAATTAATTCTGTCAGGCATGTCATGGTCACAGTGGGGGGATTGTGAGAGGATGGGGGTACCGTGGGGGAGGGATACGGGCACTGGGGTGAATGTAAGAGGATGGGGGTATTGTGGGGGCTAGGGCATGGGGGGGGTTATATGGAGGGATGGGGGGTATTAAGGAGGCGGGTTACAGGGCACTGGGGTTGATGAATGTAAGAGAATATGGGGTAATGTGGGGTAGGCACTGTGCGGGGTTTAATGTGGAGAGGATGGGTATTGTGGCGCGGCTCGGGCACTGGGGGGTTTTAATGTGAGAGGATGGGGGGTATTGTGGGGTGAAGTGGAGGAGGGGCAACCGGGCACAGAGAGTGCATGTGAGAGGATGGGGTATTGTGGGGGAGGGGATAACAGGGCCACTGGTTGGTGTCATGTGAGAGGATGGGGATATTGTGGGGGCTGGCGCACAGGGGTTGATGTGAGTGGCTGGGGTATATTGTGAGGGAAGGGTGGACGGTCTGGGGGTTGATGTAAGAGGATGGGAGTATTGTGGGGCCTAGGGACTGGGGTTTACTGTGAGAGGATGGGGATTGTGGGGGGCTGACGTGGGGGAGGGGCAACAGAGCACTGAGGTGTGCATGTGGAGAGGGATGTGTAATGTATGTGGTACAGTTCATATAGCGTCTTGTGCTTGGGTGCGATGAAAATACTTGAGACCCACCAGGTTGATAAAGAA
This sequence comes from Oophaga sylvatica, assembly GCA_033576555.1. Lineage (NCBI taxonomy): Eukaryota > Metazoa > Chordata > Amphibia > Anura > Dendrobatidae > Oophaga > Oophaga sylvatica. The sequence continues at coordinate 197,880,188 of JARQOD010000005.1, read as the reverse complement.
AGTCTTGTATTGTTCATACAAATTGGCAAAAATAAGCACACAGGTTTGCAAACACAGAAGAAGGAGACACAGCAGGCAGAGTATCTAAGCTCAGAATTACTCTCACAACAGATTCAGTTCTTCCTTCTCTGCTTACCGCATGTCCATGCAACATGAGGCTCCAAGAGAAGAGTTCAGAGTCCACAAGTTGCTTCAGAGTTCCTCAGTAGGAATGGGTGGAGTTACAAGGTTCCAAGGGCTTTCCAGGAGTCAGAACACAGGTTTCCTGCCAGGCTAGATTCTGAAGCACTGATTGCTCAGCTGTGGCAGTTTAAGAAGCAAACGGAGAGAGAATCAGGGCGGGAACATGGAAGCTGGAAAACTCCATTTTGACTGAGGGTCAAGTTAGATAGCTGCAGCAAAACAGAAAGCAAAATGCGACGAAAAACAAACTGGTTTCCAGAAACAGTTACACAGACCTTAACATTTACTCCCACTTAGGGGACAAACCTCCGGATGACCTCAGGACCAGGCTTGTGTGCGGTACCTCTGATGATAACTGACGGAGCAAAGCGGAGGAGCATTAACTGTATTGACTGGCAACCATGAGTTGTCTCCACGGGTACTAGCCTGCATTTAATCAAGTATTGTAACTGTTTTCTATTCAACCTGGAATCTAAAATCCTTTCCACCACAAATTCTCCTCCTGACATGGATAGCACTGGGTCAGGGCATGGAGAAAGAACGTTCCGGAATACGTATTTGGGTGTCGCAGTTAGTAGGGATACATGAAGACAGGGATGGATTCTCTGTTCTGGGCAATTGAAGACGACAAGAACGGCAACTTATAAGTTTACTGATTTTATAGGGTCCAATTGTACTTTATGTCCAACTTAGACGATGGAATCCTTACTTAAGATTTCTGGTTGACAGCAGACCAGGTCTCCTACCTTAAAAGCTGGGTGCAGGTTTTTACGAAAATTTATCTGCTGCCTTCTAGTTCATTTCTGAGCCGGATTCAGATTCGCCTTTAGATGGAACTATTCTTCCTGTAAAGTGTGACTCTTTCAGCCACTGCTGGGCAAAGGGCGTCTCTATGGGAAATAGTGGTAGATGTTAGGATGATAACCTAGATTAGAGTAAGAAGGAGACTGTTTTAGTGGAGGCACTCTGCGAGTTGTTGTAAGAGAACTCAAGCCAATGGAGTAGGATCCACCAATCATCCTGTAGTGGCAGATAAAGAGCGGAGATACTGCTCCAGGGTGTGATTGGTTCGATTCGGTTTGTCCATTAGTCTGGGGATGAAAAAGCAGAAGAAAGGTTTACTTAATGTCCAATGCTGCACAGTCATTTTGCCAAATACCTAGAGTGAATTGCCCCCCTCGATCCGAACTTAACCTCATCGGTAATCCATGTAAGCGATAACCCATCTTTAATCATCAAATCTGATGTCTCGTATTGCGGGAGGTTTAAGCCGACACAAGGGATAAAATGAGCTTGCCTTTGTTTAGACGGTAACCACACTAGAATAGTGTTCTGCCCTTGCGAGGTTGGTAATTCCACAAATGGAAGTCCATAGGAAATGGATCCCCACGGGCGGGAAGGGGTGGGGTGGGAAGCGGCTAACAGACCAGTTGGTGAATGAAGAGCGGAGTGTGTTTTGCTCTTGCACAAACTCACCGAAGAGACATAGTCCAAAAACATCCTTCTACAGTGTGGCACCAAAATGAAAACGTGAAAAAGGAAAGAAATTCCTGTGTCTTTAGAATTCCTCTAATGCCCGGGCCGATTTCTGGAATCGTGAATGCGTTGCAATACTCTCAATCTGACTGTTTCAGGTATTTACTGACGTTGTCCAGAATCCACACACCATTCTTTAAGACCAAGACTTTACGTCCCTTGGGGTTGATCCAAAATAGAATCGCCACTGGTATGATTCTTGATGCTTGAATAGTCTTGATTGATGATCACTATAGGAATCTAGAGTAGGAAGAAATAGTCTTAGGGAGGAGTAATTGGACGTTGTCTCTGCTGAGTAAATCCTTAGAGTGGGCATCAGCTTTCCATTGCGCGATCTGGTCTATAAGAAATAATAAATTTAAATTGGTTTAGAACGATTCCATGCGAGCCTGGCGGGAGTCGGCACTTAGCCGCCCCCAACTGATAAACTCAAGATTACGATGGTCCTGTCAGAACGAATATGTGTCTTGTGAGCTCCTGAAGAAGGTGTCTCCATTCTTTGGAGGCGGCGGCCAATAATGGCCAACAACTCTCTATTTGCCACATCGTGTTCTTCTCAGCCTGAAGCCAATTGCTGGGAAAAGAAGGCACAGGATGCACGACATTTCTTCTACCTGTTCTTGAGAGAGTATAGCTCCCACGGCCCATCAGTTCGGAAGCATCCACCCTATTATGAAGGCAAGCTCTGGCGTTGGGATGATCTAGGATTGGTGCAGTGGTAAATTTTTCTTTTTAGACGGGAGAAAATGTTCCGGGCTTGGGGAGTCCAGGGAGAACTTAGACTCTTTCGGGAAGTTGGGGAGGTGATAGGTGGACACGACCTCAGAGAAATTTTTATGAAACGTCTATAGAAGTTTGCAAACACGAATGAAGCGCTGTACCTCTTCTCTTTCTAGGACTTGGCCCAATCATTGATGGCTTGGGTTTTACATTCCAGCCTACTATTTTCCTTGGTAGCCAGTACATACCCCCAGAAATTGAATTTCGGTCTTATGGAATTCACACTTTTAAGCTTGATGTAAAGATGATTTTGTCTTCGACGTCCCAAGACCATTCTCACATGTCCATGATGTTCTTCTGTGGAGTTAGAAAAAATTTAAATATCTCCAAAAATAAATTACCACGAATGTATACAGGAGATCCCTGGAAGATGTCATTCACCAATAGTTGGGAAATGGTGGGGGCGGGGGTTTCGACCCAAATGGAATAACTAGTATTCAAAGTGTCACATTAGCGTGACCTGAATGCGTCTTCCATTCATCCCCAGGTCTCATACGGACAAGTTTTTAGGCCCCACGAAGATCTAGTTTAGGAAAAAATTTTGGGATGTGCACTCTTCTCCATAAACTCAGGGATTAATGGCAATGGATAACGGTTTCTAATTAGTTAACCTTATTGAGTTCCCTAGTAGTCTACGACATGGTCCCTTTTTCCCAGGGGGGGGATCCATTCTTTCTTTTTACAAAAGAATATGGGTGCCCCTGCAGGAGATGAAGAGGGGCGTTTGAAGCCCTTGGCTAGCTTTTCGTCGAAGTACTCTTTTAAAGCCTTCAGCTCGGGCCCCGCCAGGGGGTAGATCTTACCAATAAGGTATCTCTGGCTCCAGGCAATAATTCAATTGGGGACAATATTATGGACGTGAGGAGGAGCTGGTCAGCGGTCTTTGTCACATAAATCCACATAGTTCTGGTATAAGTGGTTGTTCAGGGATGACATTGGGTTCTTTTGGAACAGGCAAGCTGGAAATTTTTTGGGACTCCTCTGTTTCTTGGAAAGTGTAATTCTTGGTCTCCCAGTAATGGTAGGATTCTAGCTGCAGCATGGTTAGCCCTTAGAATAATGGGAAAGTGAGGAGAAGGAGATACAGCATAAAAGGACTGTTGCTCTTGATGATCTTACCCATTAGACCTTTAAAGGCTCTGTTTCCGGATCCACTGGTCAGAGGTCAGCAGGGAGCCATCCCCAGTTTCCATCTGTACTGGAGTAGCCTTCTTCACGTAGTATTCCCTGTTCTAGAGCAAAGGAGTCATCCATAAAAAATTTCCCACTTGCAGAGTTTGACACCAGGCTGAGTAACCCCAGATTTGATGGAAAAAAAACAGTGAGAATTGTTTTTTTTTACAATCAGTGGGACACCGTGAGGAAACTTGAAAGAGGGCAGCATTTAACAGTCACGTCCTCAGAGGTAACGGAGTTTAAGTCCGAAAAATCAAGTTTGTTGCTGCAGATCTCTCGGGAAAGCCTGAGGCTGGACCTGACCATTCCCCTCTGCAACACTCACAATAAAATGGTGCTGCAGTAGTCTGCCGAGAACGGCCCTGGGGCAGAAATTTAATTTTAAAATTTGCCTGACATACACAATAAAAACATAGATTCTCCTTAAAACGATGTTTCTTGCGTGATCACTACCCGTCGTAGAAAAAGAGTCTCCCTGCAAGGGGGTTCAGGTTCAGGTTCCGTGTAATCTATTCAAGGTTTCCTTTGCTGGAGGGGAAAGGGTTTGGAAAAGGTTTTAGTACGATTGCTTTCGAACATCTCTCTTGCCTGCGTTCAGGTAAACGGGGTATCAATAGGATGCGTAGTTAATAAGTCACCTTACGCAGTGGGAGGGGTTTTTCCACGAGCAAGTTCATCTTAATCAGGGGGGAAGAAAACCCCCTTTTTCGAAAATAGATTTTTGGCGGAATTGTCCCAGGTGGTTTTAAAGGGGCCCCATCTCTGAAACCAAAAGGGCATATTCAGCTTCCCGAGGCTTACCTTCCCCAAAGCTAACATGGCTGCTTTCAGCTGTTGCACCCGATTAGGGGTCATCAACACCTGCCCCATGGGCTGAAATAAAATCATCAAGGTGATTCAAACAATCTCCTCAGTCTAAAAAAAATTCAGAGGTTTGGGCCCAATCAAAGCCTTTTTTGGTAAACAACATATTTAGTAAGCACCTTAGATCGTTCAGTGGAAATTGTGAAGCATGTGCGAAAAAAAAGATTGCATTTATTAAAAATCCTGAATTTTTCACGTTCACCACCAAAACAGAAAAAAAGGGGGCAATTGGGAATCCCAGGAAAAATCGGGCCACGGCAAGGAGCCTGGACTGCCCCTCCAGAACCTCCAAACCTGGCTCGCAAATCTGGGTAGTCTGTCCAACCATTTGCAAATTGTGATTATTTGGTCCTGAAGATTTGTAAAGGGGTTTTATATTCTGCAAAACTGCAGGATATTATCAGTACTCCGCATGTTCCTTTTAGCGGGCCTCCATTTCGATCTTTTAAGACAGGATCTGGGAAAAAAAGGGGAAAAAAAAAAAAAAACATAGTGTTCACCTGTGGCCACATGAAGAAAGAAAAAAAATTTAAGGGGAAATGGGTCACCCGGAATGGTTGTGAGAAGTCACAACCCCTATCTTACCAGAAAGCTTTCAACAGAAAATCTGATATCCAGAGTTTCAGCAGCAAAAAAAAGAAGAGAAAAAAAAAAAAAAAAAAAAACAAAAGTGTTTACCTGTGATAACCTGGCAAGAAAAAAAACTTAAGGGAATTGTCACTGGAAAAAGGTTGTGAGAAGTCACAAACCTGTCACAAAGAAAGTTTCAACCGGCCATCCGATATCCACAGTCAGCAGACAAGGGCCTTTCCAGACCAGCAGACACCTACGTTTGCTTTTAGATCTTGTAATGATGTGGTACAGTTCTTATGGTTCTTGTGCTTGGGGTGCGATGATAAATACTTGGAACACGGTTTATAAAAAAAGTCTGTATGCTTTTAAAAATTGGCAAAAATAAAAAAAAACAGGTTGCAAAACACCGAAGCAGGAGACACCCGGCCAGAGTAATCTAAGTCCGCAATAATTCCAAACAGATCAGATCTCTTTTTGTTACCGAAGTCCATGAACGGGGGAGGCTTCAAGAGCAGAGTTCGAGCCACAAGTGCTTCAGAGTTCTCAGTAGGAATGGCTGGAGATACAAAAGGGCCAAGGGGGGGGGGGGGTTCAGGAGTCAGAACACAGGTTCACTGGGAGGCTAATTCTGAAGCACTGACTTGCTCAGCCTGTGGCTGTTTAAGAAGCAACGGAGAGAACAGGGCGGGGCATGCAAGCTGGAAACTCCATTTGAGGAGGGAGTAGCTGCAGCAAAACAGAAAGCAAAATGGCTCATGCGAGATCGCACTGCATCTCGACTTGCTGGTCCCGCTCGACTTTGAGGGGCAAATGCCATGTATATTATGGAAATTTACAGCGTAGTGTCGCAAACACTGCTGTATTTCCAATATAAGTTATATGAAAAAGTTTGGGGGCACCCTATTAATCTTAGTTAATTTTTTTTAAAAATTGGTTTTTTTGCAACAGTATTCAGTTTGATTTATCTAATATATGACCAGTATTTTTTCTGCTTGAATAGGTTTATTGTACTAACGAAAATTTTCCCATCTGCATCAAAACCCCAAAAATTTGGGACAGGTGAAAAAGTAGGGCCCCTACCGAAAGTGACTTAAAATTTTTAGTGATCCTCTTTTTGCAAAAATACAGCCTCTGTCGTTTCCCTGTGCTTTTAATGATTTTCTGGACCCTGGATGAAGGATTTGGACCATTTTTCTTTACAAAAAATTCAGTTTAGAAAAGTTGTGGTCCCCGGCTGTAAAGCCCTCTTCATGATCCCACAGATGTTCAATGATATTCAGGTCTGGGGATGGATGGCCATTCCAGAACATTGTAATTGTCCTCTGCATGATGCCTGAGTAAGATTTGGAGCGGTTTTTTGGTCATTGTCTTGCTGAAGATCCTCCCCGGGTTTACTTCAACTTTTCACGGATTCTTGAAATTATTGTCAGAATCTGCTTGATACTGAGTGGAACCCATGCCCCCCTAACTTTAACAAGTTCTCGGTGACGGCATTGGCCACACAGCCCCAAAGATATGGAACTCCCCAAATTTTACTGTGGGAGAAAGGTTTTTTTTCTTTGGGGGGGTTGTGGGGGTTTTTTTTGAGCCATGCTTTACGCCTTTTGTATGCCCAAAACAACCAATCTTGGTTCTCAATCCCCCCGGACTTCTTCCAAAAAGAAATAGTTCCCAAATGGCTTTTGATACCTCAGGATCGGGTTGTGGCGGGGGGCTTGCAGAAACGGCTTCTTTCGCACCCACTCTCCATCCCGCTTCCCCTTGGCATAGTGCGTTGTATAGTGATCAAAGCACGTGACACATCTGCAGCAGTTGATGCGGCACCCTCTGGAGTTGGTCTGAGGTTGTCCTTGATGATCTCCCATTCTTCTTCTCTGCTTTTGTGGTTTTTTTTGGGCCCTGCATTTGGCTTAGCAAGAACGTCCTGGGGGTTTTTCCATTTCCTTTATGTTCCCCACAGTGGAAAAATGGCCCGGTTTAAAACTCTGAGACGCTTTTGATCCGTTCCCTAACAACTATGTTGAATAATCTTTGTTTTCAGTCATTTTCATTGTTTTGAGGAGCCCCTGATGCCATCTTCAGAGGAGATTCAAACAGGGGGGAACAACTTGCAAGTGGCCACTTAAGTCTCTTTTCTCATATTGCATTACACCTGGCTTGAAGTTCAAAGTCAATGAGTTTACAAAAACCAAAAAAAAAAGGGTTTAGTAAGTCAGTAAAAAGGGGGGGGAATATTTTAAAAAAAAGAAAATGATAGGGTGGACCATACTTTTTTACTGTCAAATTTGTTTGGATGCAGATTGCAAAATGTTCCCTTTTGTACAAAAAAACCTCATTTCAAAGGCCCGAGAAACATTTTCTGTGTTTCCCAAAAAGTTATTAGATATAAACAAACTGAAATAGCTGTTTTCAAAACACCAATTTTATAAAACATTAAGCTTAAAAATTAATAGGGGGGGGCCCAACTTTTTATATAAATGTATTTGGAAGAGTTCATTATGGAAATGTTTAGAAGTCAGTGTGTTTTTTTGTAATCTCTGCAGCCCGTCTGATGGAAAAGATGATATGGGAATTTCCCTAAGAAAGAACGTCAGCTTTTAAAATCCTATCTTAATTGTTTATCTCCCCAGTATGCCAAAAATTTTTAGAATGCACAAATTTTATTTTTACATGATCTGCTGGCCTCTTGTTTTATGTGTGTTTCACAGATGTTTTTAAAAATAAGAAATATAATAATTTCCCAAAAAAATAAGTAACAAAGAGATTGACAGATTAGAATGAGTTAAAAGCAAGCAAGTCCCAAAATTTGCGTGTTGACCCCTTTTTCTTTAGGACCTCTGCATTCTCCTGGCAAAGCTCCCCAATTTAACTTCTGGGGCCAAAAAAATGACTGATAGCAGCCATTCTTGACAATCATTTCTTTCTTTTTTTCAAAAAATTTTTTGGTTTTTTTTTTGTCCACCGTCCTTGATGATTGACCAAAGTTCTCAATGGGATTAAGTCGGGGGGGTTTCCAGACCATGGACCAAAACTCTATGTTTTGTCCTGAGCCATTTAGTTTTTCACCTTTGATTTATGGCAAAGGTTTCTCATCATGCTGGAAAGCATGTTGATCGCCAAAAGCTCTCGGGGTTGGGAGAAGTTGCTCTTGGAGGACATTATGGTACCCTTTTTATTCATGGCTGTGGTTTTTTGCAAAAACTGTGAGGAGGCCGATTCCCTTGGTGAGAAAACAACCCCCAATGAAAGTTTCGGTGCTTAACAGTTGGCTGGGACAAGGGCTGGGGTAGCGCTCACTTGTCTTCTCCGAATGAGGGGTTTTCCCGATGTCCAAATTGAAAAGGGGATTATTTAGAGAAATAACTTTACCCCAGTCCTCAGCAGTCACTGCCTGTACTTTTGCAGGATTATCAGTCTGTCCATGATGTTTTTTCTGGAGAGAAGTGGTCCCCTCTTGAAAAGGGCCCTTGCTAAAGAGTCTCTGCTCACAGTGCTGCAGATGCACTACACCTCCCGCTGCCATTCGTGAGCCTCTCCCATGTGGAACCTCTCCCCTGAGTTCTTGATGATGCGATAGATTGTTGATGAGGTGCAATCTTTCTAGTTTGCGATACTCTTTCCCTTTTTAGCCATTTTTGTGCGTTGCAATGATAAAGGGCAGTTTTTTCTTTGAGATAACCCAGGGTTTAAAACAGAAGAGAAACAATGAGGCAAGCACCCCCTCCTTTTATAGTGTCCAGTGGTGTATTCTTACTTATATGACAGTTGATTCAGCCATGTCCTCTCAACCCCCAAACTGTGTTTGGAGCAATCAAGAAAGAGGTTGCTGGTCCTTTTAGGCAGGTTGCAATGATGTTGAAATGTTTTTTGGGGTTTAAAAGTTCATTTTCAGCCAAATATGCTTGCAGTAATTGCTGTTAAGTGATCACTCTTTATAACATTGGAGTATATGAAAAATTGCCATAGAAAGTGAAGCGTAGACTTTGGGTAAAAAATTTTGTGTCATTCTCAAAACTTTTTGCCCATGTTTGTATATGTTTCCCAGCAGGGTTTTTCAAAACACTATATGTCACCATTAGCTGTAATTTTCAGTGTTGGTTTTGTATAGCGTTTTAAAATTTCGGGTAAAAAGCGGGTCATTTCTGAGGTTCCCATACCCACAATTAGGTGCGCCACCATAGTTGTAGTCGGGTTACGGGTTTGGGGCAGTAGAATTTCCCGCCTCCCTGAGTTTTACAATGCAGTTACAGTAGTATATTTTTGAAAATAATGAAAAAAGTACAGGATACACTAGGGGGAAACCCTAAAATATTCCCCTATTGGCACCTTTACAGTACTGAACTGCCCCAATCTTTGTCAATCAGACCAAAATTGGTTAGTTGAAAATCGCTTTTTAATTGTATGGTTGACTTGGTATGTGACATCCAATTACCGCAGTACAGAATGGATCCGAAGCACCATTTTTTAATTGCGACCCACCCATGCAGGGGTTTTTTTTTCCCCCTTTCTGTGCACTTTTGTATTATTCTGGGTTTTTTGTTGTTCCCCCAACCTTGAACAAAAAAACAGTGCGATATCTCGGAACATACCCATGAAAAACCCTTAGCAGTCACATAGGCTTTTTTACTGTTGTTTTTTTAATGCATTTTTTTTTGTTATTTTCGCTGCTTTTTTCAGTACAACAAAAACCTATGAGATTTCAGAAATCTCATGCACACCATGTTTTTTTTCTTTATTTTTGTGTTTGCATTGGGGGTTTTTTTGGGCATAGAGCATGTCATTCTTCAGCGTTTTTTTCAGCGTTTTCCCCGCCCTTGCTTGAAGGGTGGTGAAAAAAACGCACCAAAACACAGGTATCAGTTTAGCTGCGTTTTTAATGCCGATACCTGATTTATTTTTAAAATGACTTTCCTTTTATTTCTAAACTTTTTTCACTATGCACAAGAGATGCAAGATTTAAACCCCTAAAAATTTGAAAAAGTGAAGCTAATGATTTTAAAAATTTGGAGAGAGTGGTTTCCTAATTACGCTTTAAAAATAGGAAGAGAGTGACTTAAAGACCCTTAAAAAATTTGGACTGATGGCTGTATGATGACTTACATTTGAATTGGGTTTATGTTCAAACTCTGTTAAATTTGGTGGGGTTGAAAAATCTGGGCCATTCCAGGGCTTGCTTATTTTGAAGAGTCAGCCTGCAGATTTTCAGTCATCATGCTTCGGGAGATAAAAACCAGCCTTTACCCAAAAAACAGCCCAGTGCAGGCCAGGGCGAAAGGGGGGGGGCAGTTCCCTTACATTTTAGCTTGGACATCCCATAGTTGTAAAGGCAGGAAGAAACACGGGGATGCTGCTTTGATTTGGGTAGTTTCTCCTTCACCATCCCTTAAAAATTTTCTCCTTGCAAAACAACTGCATTTGGGCCTGGGAGTGGGAGGGTCTTGAATGTCCCCGACCTTTGATGTGTTTCTTGTTCGTTGGACTTGGTGTGTGCTCCCTCATTCTCCTTCTTGGTTGTCCAAGGATTTACCTTGTGCCAGCATTGTCAAATGGTTTTTTGATATTCCACCAAATTTTATTAGCCTTTTCCCACGGAGGAGGGAGGGAAAGTTCCTTGTAGCAGGGTAAAAAAACAGTAGCAGTTTTGGCCCAAAAATGTGTTAAGCAAGGTCATGTAGAGGACAGCGGGACATAAGTCGGGAATGTATCCCACCCCAAAAAGGCAAGATTTCCTGTCCTGCCCGAGGAAAACTCATCTCTTCTGCCCTTCCAGGGCTGAACAGTGGGAATGAAGTGTGGGGATAGTACCCTCTGAGGCAGGAAAACTATTCCTGTTTCCCCCCTTTTCAGCCTCTCTGCCTCATTATTACCCAATACACATGAGAAGATGAGTTTAAAGTGGCTGGGAAGTACACCTGTTTACTTTTTTCCTCCATCTCACTGGTCCTATGCAAAGCTTCCTCTTTACTTGTGAGCAGCAAAAACGTTTGCAAAACAAAAAAAGGGCAGGTTGCATACTCTTTTATGGCATCATCAAAGGGCCACCATCTTGGTTGTTTTTTTAAAGTTTTCAAAAACCTCAAGATGTCAACATCTTGTCCACTTGTTTTTTGTTATGTGCAAAAGACTGAGGGAAATAAGCGGGCCTGTTGAGATGGTATTCAACTTCCCCTCTGTGTCACAAAGCCCTCCCAACATGTGTATGTGGAGTTCGATTTACGTGGCAGTCCCGACCAGTCAGTGAGTGGCATTGCCGGGGTTTGGTGCGCATGGCGGGGACAACGCAACTGTAGCTGAATTGCTAAATGGGAGCATGCATGGGTAGTTTCCCACAGTGCTAGGAAAAATTGGGTGGTTTTCAGAACCTGTAACTGATAAGTTGAGTGGGGGCCAGGATGGTAGTGTGCGAATTTGCAAGCTCAGAGCGCCCCAGTTTAAAACCCATTATTAAACATCATTGGGTTTCATTGGTGAGAGTTACAGATCTATTGGTCTTTTTTACATTTCAAAAATTTCGTTGTGGTGTGGTGTTTTTCTAAACAAATTGAAAGCAGAGTTTGTTTTTACGAGGCAAAAAATCCACTAGGTTCACATGTGCAGTCAGGAAATGTAGTGTCCTGGCCACAAGCTCTTGCCCACATGTCAGTTGTAAAGTGAACCTTCGTAACTGCAATGTTCAGGGCCCGGTTGATGTTTGGGACAGGTGCTAGGGGTAGTGGTGGTGGAGACTAAAATACGGGGGGGGGGGGGCCGCACCCAAGCTTGCGGAAAGCCTATTGCCCAAAAGCCTAAAGGCAAATTTCCAGGGCAGCAGTTGAAAATGTGCCATTTAGTGTTTGGGGGGTTGGCTGGTATTTAGCTTGCTTTCCCAAAGGCCCTACGAGGGGGGCGTTGCCACTGTCCTAGGACAAGAATTTGGGGACATGGTTGCTGGGGAACAGTAGTGGTGTCATCCACAGACATGATTTTTGGATCCAGGCGTTTAGTCAAATAGTCGGTTTTGTTTTGATGACATGTCCCTCAGCATGTTGGTGGTGGTCCAGCTGGTATGATCAAGCCCCTGCTGATCTTGGTATGGCACTAGTTGAAAATGACCATTCAATTACTTTCTTTAACCCCTTACTGCCAATGGACGTACTTGTACCTGGGCCCGTATGACCGGGGACGGGATATGTAACGTCATAGGCGATCAGCTGCGCTCCTGAGGAGTAGAGCGCAGCTAATCGCCGCGGGTGTCAGCTGATTATCACAGCTGACACCCATGACTGTGTGTCAGGAGCGGTCACGGGACCGCTCCCGGAACATTAACCCCTTGCACACCGCGATCAAATATGATCGCGGTTGTATGGGGGCCAGGGAGGATCGCGCAGGGTGGGGGCTCCCTGCGCGCCCCCTGAGACCTCAGAGCAGCGCGATGTGATCGCGTGTTCTGAGGGCTTCTCCCTCCAGGACCCGGATCACAAGATGGCGCCGGGGGTCCTGGAGGGAGGCGGCTACCTCAGTGCCTGCCGGAGCAGGCACTGAGAAGCCTGCATCACTGCTGAGCGATCGTGGTGTGACAGAGTGCTGTGCCACTGTCACACAGCGATCTGATAGAATACTGTGATGTCCCACCCTGGACAAAGTAAAAAAAGTTTAAAAAGTAAAAATAAACATGTGTAAAAAAAAATCCAAAATAAATAAAAAAAATAAAATATTCCCACATAAATTCACTTTTCCTGTAAATAATAAAAAAAAACAATAAAAGTACACATATTTGGTATCGCCGCGTCCGTAACGACCCCCCCTATTAAATTGTCCATAGTTAACCCTTTAGTGAACCCTTAAAAAAAAAAAAAAAAACGAAGCAAAAAATCAATGCTTTATCATCATACCGCCGAAACAAAAAGTGGAATAACACGCGATCAAAAGACCGATATAAAAAACATGGGTTACCGCTGAAACGTCATTTGTCCCGCAAAAAACGAGCCATCATAAAGATCCATCAGGAAAAAAAATAAAAAGTTATAGCTCGCAGAAATAAAGCGATGCAAAAATAATATTTTTTATATAAAATTGTTTTTATTCTATAAAAGCGCCAAACATGAAAAAATGATATAAATGGGTATCGCCATAATCGTACTGACCCGAAGAATAAAACTGCTTTATCAATTTTACCACACGCGGAACGGTATAAACGCACCTCCCAAAAGAAAATTCATGAATTGCTGATTTTTGTTCATTTAACCTCCCAAAAATCGAAAATAAAAAGCGATCAAAAAACGTCACGTGCTCAAAATGGTACCAATAAATAACGGTTCAACTCGTCCGCAAAAATAAGACTCACATGACTCTGTGGGCCAAATATATGCAAAAATATTAGCTCTCAAATGTGATGATGCAAAAACTTTTTTGCAATAAAAAGCGGTCTTTTAGCGTGACAGCTGCCAATCATAAAAACCCGCTATAAATAGTAAATCAAACCCCCTTTATCACCCCCTAGTAAGGGAAAAATAATAAAATTAAAAAAAAGTATTTATTTCCTTTTCCATTAGGGTTTAGGGTTAGGGTTGCGGCTAAGTTAGGGTTAGGGTTGGCGCTAAAGTTAGGATTAGGGTTAGGGTTGGGATTTAGGGTGTGTTAGGGTTAGGGTTGTGGTTAGGGTTGGGACTAGGGTTAGGGGTGTGTTGGGGTTAGGGTTGGAGTTAGAATTGGGGGGTTTCAGCTGTTTAGGCACATCAGGGGCTCTCCAAATGTGACATGGCGTCTGATCTCAATTCCAGCCAATTCTGCGTTGAAAAAGTCAAACGGTTGCTCCTTCACTTCTCAGCTCTGCCATGCGTCCAAACAGTAGTTTATCCCCACATATGGGGTATCAGCGTACTCTGGACCCCAAGAGTTATTGTGCAATTTGTCCTATTTCTTCTGCTACCCTTGGGAAAATAAAAAAACTGGGGGCGAAAATATCATTTTTGTACAAAAAAAAATATTTTTTTGTTTTTACGGCTGTACATTATAAACTTCTGTGAAGCACTTGGGGCTTCATAGCGCTCACCACACATCTAGATAAGTTCCTTGTGGGGTTATTTTCCAAAATGGGGTCACTTGTTGGGGATTTCCACTGTTTAGGCGCATCAGGGGCTCTCCAAATGCGACATGACGCCCCCAGACCATTCCATCAAAGTCTGCAATCCAAAACGTCACTACTTCCCTTCCGAGCCCCAACGTGTACCCATACAGTAGTTTTCTCCCACATATTGGATATCAGCGTACTCAGGACAAATTGGACAACAACTTTTGGGGTCCAATTTCTCCTGTTACCCTTGTAAAAATAAAATATTGGGGCAAAAAAAATCATTTTTGCAAAAAAAAAAAAGGATTTTTTTTATTTTTACGGCTGTGCGTTATAAACTTCTGTGAAGCACTTCGGGGTTCAAAGTGCTCACCACACATCTAGACAAGTTCCTTGTGGGGTCTATTTTCCAAAATGGGGTCACTTGTGGGGGGTTTCCACTGTTTAGGCGCATCAGGGGCTCTCCAAATGCGACATGACGCCCCAGACCATTCCATCAAAGTCTGCAATCCAAAACGTCACTACTTCCCTTCCGAGCCCTGACGTGCGCCCATACAGTAGTTTTCTCCCACATATTGGGTATCAGCGTACTCAGGACAAATTGGACAACAACTTTTGGGTTCCAATTTCTTCTGTTACCCTTGTGAAAATAAAATATTGGGGGCGAAAAAAATCATTTTTGTAAAAAAAAAAAGATTTTTTATTTTTACGGCTGTACGTTATAAACTTCTGTGAAGCACTTCGGGGTTCAAAGTGCTCACCACACATCTAGATAAGTTCCTTGTGGGGTCTATTTGCAAAATGGGGTCACTTGTGGGGGTTTCCACTGTATAGGTGCATCAGGGCTCTCCAAATGTGACATGACGCCCCCAGACCATTCCATCAAAGTCTGCAATCCAAAACGTCACTACTTCCCTTCCGAGCCCTGACGTGCGCCCATACAGTAGTTTTCTCCCACATATTGGGTATCAGCATACTCAGCAAATTGGACAACAACTTTTGGGTTCCAATTTCTTCTGTTACCCTTGTGAAAATAAAATATTGGGGACGAAAAAATCATTTTTGTAAAAAAAAAAGATTTTTTATTTTACGGCTGTACGTTATAAACTTTAGTGAAACACCTGGGGGTTAAAAGTTCTCACCACACATCTAGATAAGTTCCTTGAGGGGTCTAGTTTCCAAAATGGCGTCATTTATGGGGGTTTCCACTGTTTAGGCAGATCAGGAGTCTCCAAACACGACATGGCGTCCAGCCAATTCTGCGTTGAAAAAGTCAGACGGCGCTCCTTCCCTTCCAAACTCTGCCATGCACCCAAACAGTGGTTTACCCCCACAAATGGGGTATCAGCGCACTCAGGACAAATTGCACAATAACTTTTGGAGTCTTGTTACCCTTGGAAAAATAAAAATTGGGGTGAAAAGATCATTTTTGTGGAAAAAATATGATTTTTTAAATTTTACGGCTCTACGTTATAAACTTGTGTGAAGCACTTGGGGTTCAAATTGCTCACCAAAGATCTAGATAAGTTCCTTATGGGGGTATAGTTTCCAAAATGGGGTCACTTGTGGGGGGTTTCCACTGTTTAGGCTCATCGGGGCACTGCAAACGGAACATGACCCCCATCAACGTCTGCATTCCAAAACGTTACTACTTCCTTTCCAAGCCCTGCCGTGCACCCAAACAGTTCCCCCCCACATATGGGGTATCAGCGTACTCAGGACAAATTGGACAACAACTTTGGGGTCCAATTTCCTTGGGAAAATTCAAAAATTTGGGACTAAAAAATCATTTTTGTGGAAAATTGTTTTTTTTTTTTTCACACCCAGGCATTATAAGCTTTTGTGAAACACTTGGGAGTTCAAAGTGCTCACAACAGATCTAGAATAAGTACCTTAGGGGGTTAGTTTCCAAAATGGTGTCACTTGTGGGGGTTTCCACTGTTTAGGCGCATCAGGGGCTCTCAAACACGACATGGCGTCCAATCTCAATTCCAGCCAATTTTAGTTTGAAAAAGTCAAACGGCGCTCCTTCCCTTACGAGCTCTGCCGTGTGCCCAAACAGTGGTTTTCCCCCACATATTGGGTATTGGCGTACTCCATTTTCTCCTTTTACCCTTGTGAAAATAAAAAAAAAGTTTGTAAAGATCATTTTGTGGCTAAAAAGTTAAATATTCATTTTTTCCTTCCACGTTGCTTTAGTTCCTGTGAAGCACCTGAAGGGTTAATAATCTTCTTGAATGTGGTTTTGAGTACCTTGAGGGGTGCAGTTTTTAGAATGGTGTCACTTTTGGGTATTTTCTGCCATATAGACCCCTCAAAGTGACTTCAAATGAGAGGTGGTCCCTAAAAAAAATGGCTTTGTAAATTTTGTTGTAAAAATGAGAAATCGCTGGTCAACTTTTAACCCTTATAACTTCCTAACAAAAAAAAATTTTGGTTCCAAAATTGTGCTGATGTAAAGTAGACATGTGGTAAATGTTATTTCTTAACTATTTTATGTGACATATTTCTCTGTTTTAAGGGAATATAAAATTCAAAGTTTGAAAATTGCAAAATTTTAAAAATTTTCGCCATATTTGCGTTTTTTTCAAAAATAAACGCAAGTTATATCGAAGAAATTTTACTTCTAACGTGAAGTACAATATGTCACGAGGAAAACAATCTCAGAATCGCGAAGATCCGTTGAAGCGTTCCAGAGTTATAACCTCATAAAGGACAGTGGTCAGAATTGTAAAAATTGGCCCGGTCATTAACGTGCAAACCACCTTGGGGGTGAAGGGGTTAAAAAAGCGCCAGATTTGGGAAACACCTAACTCTTGACCTGGGAACTTGACGTGTTTGTGTGCTCTGGTGAGCAGTTGCACAGCCTTCTCCCTCTAGCCACCTCACTGCCTCTTCTGCCTGTTGCAGTGCTACAGGTCCCTTCCCCTTTATGCTGCTGGCCTTGCTTTGCATGGCACCATCCTAGATTTGGTCAGTGACTTCATCATCCACCACCTTGTCTTCCACTTCCATACTCTGGTCCTCCTGACTTGTTGACTTAACAACATCACTTGTTGGCAACTGTGTCTCATCATGATCTACCTCGTGAGACACTTATTGCCATTCCCCTGCGTCGTCTTCTACTGACTGTGGCTGCTCAAATTTTTGGGCATCACCACACACATGCTCTTCATGTCCCTCTTGAAACGTGCAGGACGAGAGGGCAGAATCAATAAATGTAAAGAGCTCCTTGAACTGTCCGAGTGAGGGATCACTTGTCTCCTGGTACTCACCATGGTGGGAGGAAGGGTGATGAAGGTGAGGATTATGTGGTCCAAATTAATGGCTAGTGAAACTGAACTGTGTGGAAGACAATGTGGTGCTGGGAAACATACTGAAAGCATTATCCGACATCTAACCGATCACCTATTCACACTGTTCTGGCATCAAGAGTAGTGTCCAGCATCTCCTGCAAAGGATCTCAGGGATAAGCATGCTTGCTGTGCTCCTGCAGCAGGCACAGTTTCACTTAGCTCAAGGCATCAGCCACTGCGTGCACCATCAGCGGCACGTCCACTTCCCTTCCCTTACAGCACGCCTTGCACATTTTAAATTAGGTATGTGGCGCCCCTGAGGTTCAGTCGCCACAGAGGTGTTGCACCTCATCCAGAGGTGTGACACCCCACTCCCAGGTAAGGAGGGAGCACCCCTAGGTCTCCAACAACTGCATCCAACACACACCATATCAGCTGGGCGTATGGACGTACCCTACGGGAGGATGGTCTCGTCTCAGGCTGGTTAGCAAGGGGTGTATGGATGGGTGGAGTTAGCAGTAGCTGAATAGGAGGAGAGAAGTTAAGAGAGCAGCAGCACTAGGTGTTGAGGAGATTGTGGGGAGAGCTCAAGCTGATAGGAGCTCATCCTCTAAGTTGAGAGAGAGAGACTGAGGAGCTTCTGGAGAAGTAAGCGAAGGGGTCCTTGGGCACGGACAGTGAATATTCCATCCGTGGCCCTCTCTGGGATCGGAAGGACCAGGCCACAAGGGAAATGGCCCCCAGACTAGTGGGAAACCTTCAGGCCCCGTTAGCAAGCCGACGGCGGTGATCACTTTATGTGTTGTGAATGGGTTTGAGATGAGTTCTGAGCAGAGACTCCCTCTGGTGGTTACAAGCGGTACTGGTCTGTTCAGTGAAGATTGTGAGGACTGGGAATCAGGTGTTACTGACTGGTCTTATATAAGGGAGTCACCTTCCCATCAGGGTTGCCGGTGATCAATTGTTCTGGTCTGAATCCTTCATTCCTGTTTCCCTTGTAGCCTGCTGTGTCGTGTCTGCATCTCCTGCTAACAGATAAGACATTTTCTTCTTTTTGTTTTTGTACTATATTTTTGCATTTTGTCCTGCACTTCTGTGGGGGCCTTCTGGGTCCCCTCCGGGGGCTTTTGCCCTCTCAGTTTAGTTCAGCCACTGATGTTTGTACTTTTGCTTTTTCCAGTTTTTTCAGTGGCTGCTGTTTTGATTTTGTTACACCAGAGAACTAATTTAGGTGGTAGAGGTCGTGTGATCTCAGGTGATTTTGAAATTAGTAGAGTTGGTGCTTTTCAGGGTTTTCTGGGATTGCAGTAAGTACCCTTCCTATCCTTTTCTATTTAGTTAGTTTGGGCCCCAGCGTTTGCTCATACTATTTTCTTTCTGTGTCAGTATTTCTTCTTGTCTAACCGCCATTACTTGTTTGGGGGCTTTCTATTATCTTTGGGGTTCTGCTCCGGGGCAGATAGCTTTCCTATTTCTATCTTTAGATGTAGTTAGTTTCTCAGGCTGTGACGAGGCGTCTAGGACCAACGTAGGAACGCTCCACGGCTGCCTGTAGTTGTGGTGGTTAGTCAGGGTACTGCAATCTCATAGATTCCAACTGCTCTGGTGTATTGCCTTTTTTACCTGCACTCCTCAGCTACCGAAACATAACAGTATCACCGGCCTAAAAATTGAAAATTGTATGGTACTCACAGAAGGGAAAAAATATTGTGAAAGAAAAAAGGTTGTCAGAGTTGTCAGAGATATTTTTCTGTTTGTTGTTTTTTTTTTCCCTCTGTATCTCTGGGTGCTGGGGAGGATCTTTTCTATCAATGGAGTTTGCACGGTTGTCTGGCCGTGTGGATCAGCTTGCCACTGAGGTTCAGAGTATTGCTGCATATCTTGCTAGGTTGCCTGTTGTGGAACCTAGGATCCCCATGCCAGATTTGTTTTTGGGGGATCGAGCTAAGTTTCAGAATTTCAAAAATAATTGTAAATTGTTTTTTGCCTTAAAATCTAAGTCCTCAGGGAACGCAGCGCAGCAGGTTCAAATTATCATCTCTCTCCTGCGCGGCGATCCTCAGGATTGGGCTTTTTCCCTGACACCTGGGGATCCTGTTTTAAATGATGTTGATGCATTTTTTCAGGCTTTGGGGTTATTGTACGATGAGCCTAATGTCACTGATCAAGCTGAAAAAGCCTTGTTGGCATTAAATCAGGGGCCTTATGACGCTGAGTTATACTGTCAGAGATTCCGTAGGTGGGCAGTCCTGACCAAATGGAATGACGACGCTTTGGCAGCCCTTTTCCGGAAGGGTCTGTCAGATAATGTAAAGGATGTTATGGTGGGATTCCCTGTCCCCTCTGGTCTCAATGATTCTATGTCATTAGCGATTCAAATTGACAGACGTTTGTGTGTCGACCCGCCACCACAATTGTGGGTTACCAGGGCAATGGGGTACTCAGAGCCGAGCCCATGGAAGTCTATGGGGTTTGTCACAGGTAGCTGTGGCTCGGTCTGTGGCCCGGGCGGTCTGGCGTATGTTGGGGATATATTTACAGGGGATTGATTTATGTACAGTTCGTGACGCCACCTGTAGTATTCTGGTAATTAGTACCAGCGCTGCTGTAGATCTCTGAGGGGATGGTGATGCAGCTAGATGTCGGGTCCCCTACAGGTGGGACTGGTCCCTCAAAGTCTATGTGAGTAGTGAAGTCGAGTGCGGTTAAAGAACACAGTCTCACACGGTCAGCGTCTTTCCATACCTTTACTTGCAAGATGTTAAGGCAGGTCCCAGGGAGGCTGATCCAAGGAGAGTGTATCTTGAGACGGCAGCTGGACAAGTTAGGGGCCTCCTTATCTCCAATAAGACGAGTGCAACTAGCATGGAGCGTAGTTCCCTCTATTCTCCAGCTTATCCAAAGCTGTACCTGCCCAGTCAGCTTAGTGTTAGGGGCCTTCCTATGAAGGAGCTGAATTCTTACGTGGTCCTGCAGAACTCCAAAGTCTTCACTCCCCCTGACCCCAGTTACGTACTGACTATAAGGGGCTTGTCTGCCGCGACCTAGGGTCCGGTAGATTCCTGGTTTTCCTATCACGTGCCTGAAACAACAGTGACTCTTCGGTCCCCAGTGACCGGTTGCAACGTGCTGGACTTCTGCAATCCTGTAGCACTAATTCTATAATCCACTTGCCTTTCGCCTTGTCCACGCTGGTAACATAAGCACTCTTACTAGCCAAGGGTTGAGCAGTCACTTCTTTCCTTTTCCTTCCAATGAAGCTAGCCACGGATGCTCAGTTATCACAGGCAGGAGCACGTCACTGTACCTGATACCGTCCTCTAGACAGGGATGCTGATGACTTTCCGTGCTATTACTTCTCCTTTCTTCAGTGGGTGCTGAGAGGGTGATACAGCTCTGACCAGACTAAGGTGTATTCCAAACACCTATACCAGACTCCACTAAATGAACTGGGATGAAGCAGGCTAGACTCTTTCCTCCCTCCAACGTCTTCTCACAGATGTCTAAGCTCTACTCCACACGTCCTCACTGTCCAAAGACAGGAACAAGACTCATCACTCTAACACCTATTACCTTGACCACTCCTCTAGAGTATACTTCACTACCCTAGGGGTGTGTCTAGTGTGTGTCGAGTGAATGATTATTGAGCATTAAGCTGCCGTCTCGCCATACACTCTCCAGGGTACTGCGTGTGCCTACCACCAGGGCTACACATTTGCGTGAGTGGAGAAGTATGCGTGGTATGGTGTTGCCTTGTGAACCAGCTTCTGAACCCATGCAGTGTGATAGAGTGGTGTCTGGGGCACAGCGTCATGAGTTTCGAAAGCGCAATGGGTTATGTTTCTACTGTGGTGATGCCTCTCATGCTATTTCAGTCTGCCCTAAGCGGGGAAGACGTTTTGCACGCTCAGTTGTCTTGGGTAGTGTTCAGACTAAGTTTTTATTAACTGTCACTCTGATATGCTCTCTGTCCTCATTTTCTGCTCAGGCTTTCGTTGATTCGGGAGCAGCTATTAACCTGATGGATTATGATTTTGCTAAATGTTGTGGGTTTCCCTTGATACCCCTACAGAAGTCTATTCCCCTACGGGGATCGATTCTACCCCTTTGGCTGAGAATAAACCCCAGTTTTCTACTCAGGTGATAATGAGGGTTGAACCTGATCACCAGGAGTGCTGCAAATTTTTGGTTCTGTATAATCTGCATGACATTATCGTGCTGGGTTTCCCTTGGTTACAGTCTCATAATCCTGTTTTGGATTGGAAATCTGTGTCTGTAACCAGTTGGGGCTGCCAATGTGTTAATACCAACACTCCTGTTTTTTCTGCCTCCCCCCAGGCTCAGGATGTTCCTGACTTTTTGATTGATTTTTCTGATGTGTTTAGCGAAAGTAAATCTGCATCCTTGCCTCCCCATAGGAGCTATGACTGCGCTATTGAATTAGTGCCGGGTAGTAAATTCCCTAAAGGTCGCCTTTTTAACTTGTCTGTACCTGAACATGACGCTATGCGGTCTTATATCAAGGAATCATTGGAGAAGGGTCATATCAGACCATCCTCTTCACCCTTAGGTGCCGGTTTTTTCTTTGTGGCCAAAAAAGATGGTTCATTAAGGCCGTGTATTGATTATCGTCTCTTGAACAATATTACTGTGAAATATCAATACCCTTGTCCAAGAAATATCGTCACTCCTTGCGGAGATCAACATGCTAAGCATGCAGATGAGGAGACTTAAAGCCGCAATGCTCCTCTGGGAAATATGCTAATTATGCAAATTGTCTCTTCAGAGAGGAAGAGAGCTAGAACTCTAGTGCCACCTTTTGGAAGGTAGCAATCCTACAAGTCAATGTCGACCCTTTAACGAGCCTTATCACATGACCTAGGATAATAGCCAAACCAGAATCTCAATTTGCAGACACTGTGTTTCGGGGTTCAGCCCCTCGTCAGTGCAAAGCGGAGATCTGGTTTGGCTGTGTGAGAGGCGTCAGACCATTGTCCAAGAAATATCGTCACTCCTTGCGGAGATCAACATGCTAAGCATGCAGATGAGGAGAACTTAAAGCCGCAATGCTCCTCTGGGAAATATGCTAATTATGCAAATTGTCTCTTCAGAGAGGAAGAGAGCTAGAACTCTAGTGCCACCTTTTGGAAGGTAGCAATCCTACAAGTCAATGTCGACCCTTTAACGAGCCTTATCACATGACCTAGGATAATAGCCAAACCCGAATCTCAATTTGCAGACACTGTGTTTCGGGGTTCAGCCCCTCGTCAGTGCAAAGCGGAGATTGGTTTGGCTGTGTGAGAGGCGTCAAACCATTGTCCAAGAAATATCGTCACTCCTTCTCCGCAAGGAGTGACGATATTTCTTGGACAATGGTCTGACGCCTCTCACACAGCCAAACCAGATCTCCGCTTTGCACTGACGAGGTGCAAAGTGTCCTGGATACCTTGAGGGCTGTCTCTTGGCCTTCGGCATCGCCACTTCGGTGGCTTAAGCCGGTTGCTGCTTTAGGGAGATAGCCAGGATGGATTCAGGGAGAAGAGTCCTTGGAGTTGTGGACGATGGGAGTCCGACTTCAATTCTCTGGGACCGGTGATAGCCGGGTCAAAAATGGATTCCGGATTGAAGTCGCTGAAGATAAGAAGTTGCATTTTTCCCTGGGATATTTGGTCAACATGGTGTTTTATGACATCCTGAAGATTCGGAAGTCCGATATAATATGCTGCAGGAGTTCAGGAGGGAAGGCAGGTATGTGCTGGTGCTATCTTCTATGGCGGCTTGCCAGAATTTGTTTACTGCCTGAAAAATGGAGTGGCAAATCCTTTGCTGGAAGGACTTACCTTTACTGTGTTATACTCCAAGGGGGATATCCCACTTGTGGTTTTCATGCACAACCCTTTTGTTTCCCTGGAGGACATTACTTTATTTTTGAAAAGACATTGCATTTATGTTCAGTACTCCCACAGGGTCCTGAATGGAGAAGGGCTCTGGACCGGGAAGTACAAATTTTTTGTGAGATTTGGGATGGATCCCCAAGGCCCGGGAGGCATCCATTACCCCCCTCTTAATTTTTCAATTGGGAAAAATAGTGTTTTTTTGTTTTTTCCAGATGCCCCACTGTATTGCAGGAGGTGTAAAAATTTCGGGCATACCCAGGATAGTTGCAAGGACATGCCAACTTGTAGGAATTGCAATGGTTCCGGCCATATGGCAAAAGACTGCACAAATCTGTTATGTGTAATGCTTGTGGTGAGGAGGGCCATAAGTATCGGGATTGTAAGGCCAGGATCAGTCCTAGGTCTTACGCTGAGGTCACAGGTGGGGCAGCTGCGCCCCTGCTGCTGTTGTTGACATTCCACAGGTTACAGACCCGGATCTTATTGAGGAACCTGAAATCATGGATGCACATGAGGAGGCCCTGCCCGAAACGAGACTCCCAGCCCAGAGGTGGCAGGTTTGGAACTTGCTGAGGTTGAATGTGAGCTCCCTCATCAGTCTGATGTCTGTGGGGAGGGGAGTTGGAGGGTTCTCTTGGTAATACCCCCAGTATATCTTGGTTAGCTACTGAGGAGGAGTTGACCAGTTGTGGAGATCAAAGGTGACTTCACTCTTGCAAGGCCTCGGAGGAGGAGGAGGAGCCTGGAACTTCCTGTAAAAAGCCCAGAACGGATTGGGCGGACGCCGGTGAAGATTGTTTAAGTCCAGTGAGTGAACGTAGTTACCCTCAGAATGTCTTCTCTCCTGACACCAATGTTTTTTTAGGCATTCCCGCAGACGTAAACAGATTCGGGGAGTTGCAGTTCCAGATGGAAGACGAAAACGGCTGAAGAAGAAGTGGCCTGTTTGTCGTCATGTAAATAACACCATCATGTTATGTCTCCCCAAGCTGGTTGGGGCATTGCGTCCCTGAATGTCAGACAAATTAGATCTAAATCCAGGAGGGCAGTCGTCCTAGATTACATTAAACAGATGAATGCTCACATCTTTTGTCTTCAGGAATGTGGGATTGAGGACGCTCCAAGCGATAAGGGGCTGGCCTTACGGTCAGCATGTATGGTCTGGCTCATGTGTTAATAGGAATGATGGTGTAGGGATATTAATGGGTAACAGGGAGATTAGTTTAGATAGCTACACGGTGGTAGAGGTGGGTAGATGTATAATTGCACATGTTAGCTATAGGGGGTGGCGGGCTAGAATTATTAATGTGTTACTGTCCATCAGGAAAGGATGGGAAAAAGGAGCGTCTGGCTCTTTTGGAAAAATTAAGTTTGTTTCTTCCAGGCAAAATGCCTACAGTTTTAGTTGGAGACTTTAATTGCATCACAGAAGGGAATTGTGACATAACTGGTAAAAAGTTATCCAATCTTATTTCTGATTTTTCCCTTCTAGATGCTGCTGCTCTGAAATTTGGCATCCCACCACCGCCAACATACCATGCTGATAGGGGTGGTATTGCATCCAGAATAGATAAAAATGTTGTTTTCCAAAAATATGTTGTGTATGAATTTTGAACAAAATGCTGTACCTTTTTCTGATCATGTAGTGTTTGAGAGGTGTGTTTAGTGCGATTGATGACCGTGTGTATGGTGGTGGGGTTTGGAAGCTGAACGTTAGGTTGTTAGAAGATGAGGATGTGATGAATGAATTAAAAATAAAGTATAAAGAGTGGAGAGTATGTAAGAGGAATTTTGCGTGTGTGCTGGAATGGTGGGACTGGGTTAAGGTGTGTTGCAAAAAATTCTTCAAAAAATGGGGCTATAAAAAAGCTGCTATTTATCGGGAAAGATTTAATGATTTAAACAGGCGTATAGACTGGTTAAGGAAGTGTGGAGAAAGTGGGATGGATGTGTCTGATGAGCTGGCTGAGACAAAGAGTGAACTAAAGCGTGTTATGGATGCGAAAGGAAAGGAAATCATCTATCGCACCAAAATAGAACATCTTGAGAAAGATGAAAAGTGCACAAGGTTCTTTTTTAAGAAAATGAATGGGAGAAAGGTTGATATGGATAAAGTCCTGGATAGGAACGGTTTGTGTGTGTCAGGTGAGATGTGATAAAGGAGGTGAATAGGTTCTACAGCAAGTTATATGATAAAAATGGATTGACTCTGGTCTTGTTTCAGAAGTGCTGAATGGGTTAGAAAACAAGTTGGGTAGTGAAGAATGTGATATTTTGAATGAGGATGTGATTATGGATGAAGTAGAAAACGTGATGAAGAGTGCTAAAAAGAATAAGACACCAGGGTAAGACGGATTGCCGGTAGAATTCTATGTGAAAGCATGGGATTTCCTGGGTGCTGATTTGACTGAGATATGTAAGTACATGTGGGAGAATGGTAAGTTGTGTGAATCAATGAAGGAGGGGTGGTTGTGCTTGTGTATAAGAAAGGTGAGAGAAAGTGTTTAGAGAATTGGAGACCTATAACGCTGCTGAATGCAGATTACAAAATCTATAGCAAATTGTTGGCGAATCGTATGCGTGAGGTGATTGGTAGTGTTGTGGATGAGGATCAAGTGTGTGCTGTGCCTGGGAGAAGTATGAGTGATAACTTATTGTTATTAAGGGATTTGATTGGGGACTGCATGGGAAGGAAACAGAAGTGTATGGTTCTTACAATTGATTTTGAGAAAGCATTTGATAGGGTCTCGCATGTATTTTTGTTTTAAAGTTCTGGAGAGAATGGGATTTCCTAAAAAATTTGTGAATGGGTTAATGTCTTTGTATGATTGTGTGTCAAGTGAGTTTCTTGTTAATGGATGGTTGAGTGAGAAAGTGAATATTATGTCTGGTGTAAGGCAGGGTGTCCCATGTCCCCTGTCTTATTTGTATGTGTGATTGAACCTTTGTGTGCTTGGTGAGACGTGATAAAGTGGTGCGAGGTTTGTTGGTACCGGGGAGTGGGGAAAGCATGTGAAAGTTCTTGGATATATGGATGATGTTGTGGTTGTGAGTGAAAGTGTTGCGTCTATGAGTAGAGTTAAGTTGCTTTTGGAGTTTTTCTGTGGTGCGTCTGGTTTTTAGAGTGAATTGGAATAAATGTAGTTTTAAATGTTTTGGGGATGATGGGGTTAAAATGGAGGGGGTTAAATGTGAGGAGGGTGCTCTCAAAGTGCTGGGAGTATTATTTAATAAGGAGCTGGAAGGTAAGGAGAGCTGGGAGGAGTGTGGATTGCGCATAGAGCGTAAGTTAAATTTTTGGCGACTGAGAGACTTGACTTGAGTGGTAAGATTTTGGTCATAAAAGCGGTGATTCTTCGATTCTGCTTTTTATTGCAACAGTTTTTCCACCGTCTAATAGGAAAATAAAAAGAGTGGAAAAAGTTAGTTTTTTACTTTTTTCTGGAGTAGTAAAATAGAAAAACTTAAGAGAGAAAGTCTTTTTAAGGCATGTCACCATGGTGGCATGGCCTTTCCAAACATTGAGATTTTTCTGGGGCTTCAGTTTATCAAAACGGTAGTTATTTTGTTGATAAAGGAAATAAAGGAGCATATATGGCAAGTTATTCTGCGGTTGGATGTTGTATGGCTTGTGTTGGAGAAAGAGGGATGCTAGAGTGCCTGTTGCTTTCAAGTGTCCGGTCTGGTATGAGGTGATTGAAAAGTTTGTGAGGAAGCATGATTTACTGAGTGTGCCGATGAATGATTTTAGAATGGCTAAGAGGTGATGAAAATAATACATAAGAATGATGTGGAGAGTAATATTGTGGGTTTGAGAGGGAATGAAGTCTCGGTTGCATGGAAGAGTTTGGGAACGCATGGGATGTCTAATAGACAAAGGGATATTGTATGGATGTCCTTGCACAATATTTTGCCTGTGCGACAGGTTCAGAAGAGACGAGGTCTGACCAGAACGGAAGTGTGCCCGAGAGAAGGTTGTGGTGGATGTGAGACTGTGTGGCATACTATGTGGGACTGTGATTACGCGTACAGTGTGTGGAAGTGTGTAGGTGGGTTGTGTAAGGAGTTAGCGGGGGTGAGTTTTATTGACTGGCGTGTTGCAATGTTTGGAATTGGTGCATGTGGTCGTGTGAAAAATAGAATCCTATGGTTTAAAATTATGACTTGTGTGATGCAGAGTTTGTGGGATGTGAGAAATTTAGGAATTTTCAAAGAGAAGCATTTATCTGTGAATAAGTGTGTCGGGCTGATCCTTTCTAGATTATACTTGATTTATAAATTAGATAGTGAAGGCGGTGGTGGTTCTGATGCAGAGGGCATTTGGAAATTTAAAAAATGGCAGCACCTGATCAAATATCAGTGAATTTTAGTGATGTTTATTGATGTTTATGACGTCTTTTGTGTATACCTTTAGTTTGTTATGCTGAATTAAATATGAACCATGATGATGAGAGTTGAAACAACGACGTTTAAGTTGATGAGCTTATATTGAGTTGTTTATAACTAACCTGAATGGTTTTTAAAAAAAAAAAAAAAAAAAGAAACACAGTGTCTGCAAATTGAGATTCTGGTTTGGCTATTATCCTAGGTATGTGATAAGGCTCGTTAAAGGGTCGACATTGACTTGTAGGATTGCTACCTTCCAAAAGGTGGCACTAGAGTTCTAGCTCTCTTCCTCTCTGAGAGGACAATTTGCATAATTAGCATATCAATACCCGTTACCCTTGATTTCTGACCTGTTTTCCAGGGTGAAAAACGCTACTTGGTTTACCAAGCTTTACCTCAGGGGGGCGTATAACCTTATTCGCATTAAGCACGGGGATGAATGGAAGACGGCATTCAATACCCCTGAAGGGCATTTTGAGTACCTAGTGATGCCCTTTGGGCTCACTAATGCTCCTTCCGTCTTCCAGTCCTTCATGAATGACATTTTCAGGGATTTTGTGGACAAATTTCTGATTGTTTATTTGGATGATATCTTGATTTTTTCTAATGACTGGGATCTCATGTGAAACATGTTCGAACTGTGTTCCAGATTTTGAGAGAGAATGCTCTGTATGTGAAGGGATCAAAGTGTCTTTTTGGCGTACAGAGGATCTCATTTCTGGGA
This sequence comes from Oophaga sylvatica, assembly GCA_033576555.1. NCBI lineage: Eukaryota > Metazoa > Chordata > Amphibia > Anura > Dendrobatidae > Oophaga > Oophaga sylvatica. The sequence goes on along the minus strand of JARQOD010000005.1, from coordinate 197,851,724 downwards.
TTCATTTATCCCCATCTGTTATTGAAATGGACCCGGTCAAGGTTCAGGCCATCTGTGATTGGGTCCAACCTACTTCATTAAAGGCTCTTCAGAGATTTTTGGGTTTTGCCAATTTTTATCATAAATTTATTGGTAATTTCTCGGTTATTGTTAAACCATTAACTGATTTGACCAGAAAGGGTTCTGATGTGGTGAATTGGCCTCTGGGCAGTCTCTGCGTTTCAGGAACTTAAGCAGAGATTCACTTCTGCTCCTGTTCTACGGCAGCCTGATGTTTCTCTGCCATTTCAGGTGGAGGTTGATGCCTCGAAATTGGGGCAGGTGCCGTTTTGTCCCAAAAAGATCCAGAGACCTCTAAAAGTAACCTTGTGCCTTTTTCTCTCGAAAATTTTTTTCCTACTGAACGTAATTATGACGTGGGTAATCGGGAGTTATTGGCCATGAAGTGGGCTTTTGAAGAGTGGAGACATTGGCTGGAGGGAGCCAAACATCAGGTGGTGGTCCTTACGACCATAGAATCTGACGTGCCTGCAACATCTTCAGTAAAGGTACCAAAGTGACTTGTGTGTGTGTCTACCTTATTACCCCTACTGCTGGGATCCCCTCTGTCCTGCATCCCTACACATATATCTGCCCTGAAGGACTCAGCCTCACCTGTGGGAGGCTTAACACCTATAGCTGCACAACACCAACCCTTCACTGGATCTGCACCGCAGCGCTGGTCACCCTGACCAGGTACCACAGGTGGCGTCACGAATCCCCATACCAACATTCAATTCCCCTGTAAATATCCCACATTAACGGGTGAGCGCCAGAGCCACGGACTGAGCTGTGTTGCCGTGACATCCCCAAAGAAGTCTATAGGCTCAGATCCGAGTTCCCATTGCTCTGGAGGGCGACTCAGTATCTTAAAATGATTCTTAATGAGGCTAAAGGAAAGGAATTCTTTGCCATGATATATATCTCGTAGTTTCCTAATTCCATATTCTTCCCATATTGGATTTAGTGTATGACGATATAGTGACAATATTAATGATAAATTTACGTTTTCCATTAAGTTGTGCCTAATTTGACCCCTTCTAGGTTTTGACAATTTTGACCAGGCCTCAATGAAAAGCTGAAAAATAGGATGAGAATAAGTAAGACTATTTCTTTGTAAAATATGTTTTAATATAATGAATTGCAGAGGGTTGTTTTTGTTAAAGAAAGATTCAAGCTCATACCAAGCTGGAAGATATTTTTGAGACCACCAATATTTGCTTTGTATAATTAGGTTAGCGAAGTAGTACGCAGTTATATTTGGTAATACTGTGCCCCCATGAAGTTTATTTTTATATAAAACACTGGTGGCAAATCTTGCTTTCTTGTTCATCCAAATGAATGAGTCAATTTGAGATTGTATACTGGTTAGGTATGAGGTTGAAACCATCACGGGGAGGGACCTAAATACGTATAAGATTTTAGGTAAAATGATTGATTTAACAATCATCACCCTGCTCCGCTAAGTCAATTCATTACCTCCAAAGAAAAGAAGATAATTGGAAATGGTTTTCATTAGGATTTTTAAGTATTCGGGAATTAAGGAATCTATCTTTTTGGCAAAGGTTAAACCTAAATACGTAATATAACTTTCGGACCAGCTTCGGACATGAAGTTTTATTTTTTATTTGGTCAATTTGGGGGATGTCAAGAGGAAATCCATAATTTTAGATTAAGTTTCATTAATTTTAAAATGTGAAATAGATGAAAATAAGTTTAGGCATTTTTGCAATTTTGAGATTGAGACTACTGGGTTTGTTAGAGTAAGTATAATGTCATCTGCGAAGAGTCCAATTTTAAGTTCCCTCAAAGTGGTTGGTGTCCCTGAAATTTCTTTATCCTCTCTAATCAGTTGTGCTAAGGGTTCCATTGCTATGGCAAATAAAAGAGGAGAAAGGGGGCATCCTTGTCTAGTTCCATTTCTTATATTAATGGAAGTAGAAAGGTGATTGTTAGCGTAGACTCTCGCTTTTGGGTTAGTTTATAAAGCCATTATTTTAGATAAACAATTTGAAGTTAGACCAAATTTTGCAGAGTTTCTCTTAAATAGATCCAATTAAGCCGATCAAACGCCTTTTCGGTACCTAAGGAGACAATAACAGAACCAACCTTTTTTGAATGAATAATTTAATTATGTTGATAAGTCTCCTTGTGCCTTCTGTGGACTGCCTACCTTTGATAAAACCAATCTGATCATTTAGAATAATTTTAGGTAGTATAATATTTAACCTATTAGCGAGAATTTTAGAGTAGATTTTTAGATCCGAATTGATCGGGGATATTGGTCTATAATTATTTACCAAGTTCAAATTTGAATGGGGTTTGGGAATAAGGACTAATGTAGCTTCTAACATTTCATCCGGGAAACTACTTGACTCAGAAGCTGCGTTAAAAATATGTGAAAGATGCGGGGCTAGGAGTTTTCCAAATGACTTATAGTATTCGTTATTGAAACCATCCGGACCCGGTAATTTTAAAGATTTTAAGTTTTTTATAGTTTCTAACATTTCTTCTTCAGTTAAAGGGGAAGAAAGATAGTTCAAATCCTCCTCAGATACTTTCGGAAGATTAATAGATGACAAAAAGGTTTCCAAGTTTTGTTTATTAATTGGAGGACTTACCTGGGATTGTTCAATATTGTATAGATCACTATACTATTTCACAAAAGTATTTGCTATATCTTGGGGATGGGTTGGTGAATCTCCCTTTGGGGAATTAATTCTGTTAATTCTATTCTTCAGTTTCAATTTATGCAGTCTATTGGACATGTATTTGGAAGGTTTATTTAAGTTAAGATATTGTTTGAATTTTGATGATTTGACTGTTGCATCATAAAAAGAAAAAATAACAGATTTCAGATTTTGCCTAAGACTATTTATTTCTGACTGTAATATAGGGCAAGGTGAGGGTCTTTTTATTTGGATATTCTCTTTTGTGTCTATTAACATTTGTAATTCTTTAATTTTTGATCTACTGTATATACTCGAGTATAAGCCAAGATTTTCAGCCCATTTTTTAGGGCTGAAAGTCCCCCTCTCGGCTTATACTCGAGTCATATACAGGGGGGAGGCGGAGCGCAGCTGTTCTATATACTCACCCCTCCGCCGGCGCAGTCCCAGCTCTTCTCCCACGGTCTCCGGCGCCAGTGTTCAGCGGTCAGGTGGCACCGCTCATTAAAGTCATGAATATATGCATATTCATGACTTTAATGAGCGGTACCACCTGACCGCTGAACACTGGCGCCGGAGACCGTGGGAGAAGAGCAGGGCAGAGAAGTGCCGGCGGAAGGGTGAGTATAAGCGTTATTTACATGTCCCGTTCCACCGCTGCGCGCTGCTGTGTCCTCGGGTCCTCTTGCTGCGATGTTCAGGCAGAGGGCGCGATGACGTGGTTACTACGCGCCACGCCCTCTGCCTGATCATTCACTGCTGGAGGACCCGGAAGACAGCGGCGCGCAGTGGTGGACCCGGTGACAGGTAAATATCTCAGGTGCCGGGTGTCACGGGTGTGTCACCACGAAGATCGTCGCGATTACACAATCTGACTTCGCGCAGCTGAGTTTTAGGTGCTTGGTGTTTTTCGGCAGTGAGGGAGTTAATTCTTTCTCTCTCTGTGCTAGACAAGGCCAGCCACACCCAGCTGCAATTAATGGGATTCCTTCAAATACCTGCCAGTCTGCTAGGAATATGTCGGTGAAAGCATTCATGCAGACCAGCAGAGCGGATCGTGGTATTGTGAAGTCTGAAGTGAAGAGTACCTGGTGTGGTCTTTTTTCCCCTCCTCGCTTTATCATTTATCTCCGTACCCGTTGGTGTTCCCTCTGTTTTTTGTGGTGTGAGTTTTGTATGCAAGGTGGATTTTAGTTTACCCCTTGTACTGTCTCGTTCGTCTATTACTGTGTCTAGGCATATACCTTTCAGTCCCCTCTGTTGTGATCAGGGTCCTTCTCAGGACTAGATCACTGAGGTTCAGGGATCCTCAGGAGGTAGGAATTACGCTGGCGGCCTGGACCTCTGTACCATCAACAGTACCTCCAGGTAGAGGGATTAGTCAGGACCCCAGCTTAGGGTCAGCATAGACCCCGGACCTCCTGTATGCAGTAACAGCGTGACATTTTCACCGACCACTAAAGATTTTCTCCAGCCACCATGGATCCAGTAGCCAGTCTAGCTTGGCAGTTGCAGAGTTTGTCCATGGAGCTGGCGGACGTTAAGTCCAAGGTTTTGTACCCCCTGGAGCAAGCCGGACCAGAACCTAAAGTAGCTCTCCCTGACAGGTTCACTGGAGGGCGGGACAAGTTTTTTGCTTTCCGGGAGGCATGTAAATTGTACTTTCGGCTGCAACCTCGGTCATCTGGGAGTGAAGAACAAAGGGTGGGGATTGTCATCTCGCTCCTACAAGGAGACCCCCAATCCTGGGCGTTCTCTCTCCCCCCGGGCTCCCCAGCTCTCCAGTCAGTGGATAGGTTTTTTGCAGCTCTGGGTCTTGTATATGATGACCTGGATCGGGTCTCCCTTGCTGAATCTAAGTTACGTAGGATCCAGCAGGGAGATCGTCCGGCGGAGGAATTCTGTTCGGAGTTCCGTAGGTGGGCCACGGACACCCAGTGGAATGACCCGCTCTTAGGACCAGTTTTGTCAAGGTTTATCTGACAAATTAAAGGATGTGCTGGCACAGTATGACCCTCCCACGTCACTGGAAGCCGCTATGGCCCTTGCTATTCGTATTGACAGACGGCTTCGGGAGAGGTGCGGGGTAACTCCGCCCCCTGTGATGACTCCACCTTCCTCAAGGGTCCCTTATATGGAGGTTCCCCTGGTCAGTCCAGAGGAGCCTATGCAATTAGGAGGGACATCATTCCGGGGAGGGGATCGGTGGGGCGCCACAAAACAGGAAGTTGTTTCTTCTGTGGGAAAAAGGGACATTTTATTGGGGGGTATCCATCCCGTCCTTTGCAGAGTGAGAAGTCGCCGGAAAACTATTGATCCCAGATTGTGTGGTGGATGGCAATCTGGGAGTAAGTATTTCGTCCCTAAGTTCGTCTCAGTTTCTCGTACCGGCAGAGGTGGTGGTGGGTGCGAGAACTGAGAAGATATCTGTTCTTCTGGATAGTGGGGCCGGGGCTAATCTGGTGGATGCTCGCTTTGCCCGGGTTCAAGGTATGCAATTGAGTGTGTTGGCTAAACCCGTCCCCATATTCTCGATCGACGCCAGACCTCTCGGTCAGGGTAGTTTTTTGCAAGCAGTGCATAACATAGATCTTCAAGTGGGGGTGATACATAAAGAACTGTTGTCGTGTTACGTGTTGGAGGGTCTTCCCACTCCTATAGTGCTGGGCCTTCCTTGGTTAACTAAGCATAACCCGGTTATGAATTGGCAATCCAGAGAGATAAGCCAATGGAGTGAATTCTGTAATAAAAACTGCATGAATACGGTCATCGGTGCGGTCGCTCCTAGGACCTTACCTCCATTTCTGGTGGACTTTGAGGATGTATTCTCGGAGAAAGGGTGTCAAGAACTACCTCCTCATCACGTGTATGACTGTTCTGTAAAATTGCTCCCTGAAGCTAAGTTACCGAAATCTAGGTTGTATAACCTTTCTGGTCCTGAGAGGCAGGCCATGAAGGATTATATTTCAGAGAGTCTGGCTAAGGGGCATATTAGACCTTCATCTTCCCCGGTGGCCGCGGGGTTCTTCTTTGTGAAGAAGAAAGATGGAGGCCTACGCCCTTGCCTGGATTTCCGTGAGCTTAATCGGATTACGGTCCGAGATCCGTATCCGCTCCCACTTATTCCCGATCTCTTCAATCAGATCGTGGGCGCCAAATGGTTCTCTAAGTTGGATCTCAGGGGGGCATACAATCTGATTAGGATGAAGGAGGGGGATGAGTGGAAGACGGCGTTTAACACTCCGGAGGGGCATTATGAGAACCTTGTCATGCCATTTGGTCTGACTAATGCCCCGGCGGTGTTTCAACATTTTGTTAATGACATCTTTCGCCACCTAGTGGGACAGTTGTCATATATCTGGATGACATCTTAATTTACTCGCCGGATCTTGTGTCTCATCAGGAGCATGTTAGGCAGGTGTTACAGATCTTGCGAGGATAATAAACTGTACGCCAAATGGGAGAAGTGTGTGTTCGCCGTACAGGAACTTCAGTTTTTAGGATTCCTGGTGTCAGCATTCGGTTTTCGTATGGACCCTGGGAAAGTGCGGGCAGTTCTTGAGTGGGATCTGCCAGAGGATCTTAAGGCATTACAACGTTTCCTGGGGTTTGCTAACTACTACCGGAAATTTATTCGTAATTTCTCGTCCATAGTTAAACCTCTCACAGACATGACTAAAAAAGGGACGGATTTTTCAAGGTGGTCTGACAAGGCTTGTCAAGCGTTTTCCTCCTTGAAAAAATGTTTTGCTTCGGCACCCATATTTATTCAACCTGATGCGTCACAGCCGTTCATTGTAGAGGTGGACGCTTCCGAGGTAGGGGTGGGAGCAGTATTGTCACAAGGTTCGTCCCCTGGTAAATGGCATCCGTGCGCCTTCTTCTCTAAAAAATTGTCGTCCGCTGAGAGGAATTATGATGTCGGCAATAGGGAACTCTTGGCCATTAAGTTAGCTTTTGAGGAGTGGCATCATTTTTTGGAGGGGGCAGTCCACCCGGTCACCGTCATTACCAATCACAAGAACCTGCTATATTTAGAGTCTGCTAAACGTCTGAATCCCAGACAAGCTAGGTGGTCGTTGTTTTTTACCAGGTTTAATTTTGTCGTCACATATCGTCCTGGGTCAAAAAATGTTAAGGCGGATGCCTTATCTCGCAGTTTCCCTGGGGCCGGGAAGACGGATGACCCGGTTCCGATCCTTGAGGAGGGGGTGGTGGTGTCGGCAGTATGCTCTGAGCTTGAAGAGGACGTATTGGAGGCTCAGGGGGACGCCCCTGTAGGACCTCCAGGGAGACTGTTTGTTCCAAATCAGTTGCGACAAAAGGTGATCGAGGCACACCATAATTCAGCTTTGGCAGGACACCCAGGGAGTAAAGCAACTGAGGATCTCCTCTCGCGCCGGTTTTGGTGGCCTAACTTACATAGGGAGGTGGTAACTTTTGTCGCGTCCTGCAGGTTTGTGCGCGCTCTAAGACCCCACATACCTGTCCGTCTGGGACCCTCTTACCTTTGAAGATCCGGAGCGTCCGTGGACTCATCTGTCTATGGACTTCATTACGGACCTCCCGCCGTCTTCGGGTAAAACAGTCATACTCGTTGTAGTGGAAAGGTTCAGCAAGATGGCACATTTTATCACTCTTCTGCTCTTCCTAATGCTAAGACTCTTGCGCAGGTGTTCATTGGGGAGATTGTGAGGCTTCATGGGGTACCCTCCGATGTGGTGTCTGATCGGGGGTCTCAGTTTGTGTCCAAATTCTGGAAGGCATTTTGTACACGGCGGGGGATGCAGTTGTCATTTTCATCGGCTTTTCATCCGCAGACCAATGGTCAGACAGAGTGAAGAGTACCTGGTGTGGTCTTTTTTCCCCTCCTCGCTTTATCATTTATCTCCGTACCCGTTGGTGTTCCCTCTGTTTTTTGTGGTGTGAGTTTTGTATGCAAGGTGGATTTTAGTTTACCCCTTGTACTGTCTCGTTCGTCTATTACTGTGTCTAGGCATATACCTTTCAGTCCCCTGTGTTGTGATCAGGGTCCTTCTCAGGACTAGATCACTGAGGTTCAGGGATCCTCAGGAGGTAGGGTTTACGCTGGCGGCCTGGACCTCTGTACCATCAACAGTACCTCCAGGTAGAGGGATTAGTCAGGACCCCAGCTTAGGGTCAGCATAGACCCCGGACCTCCTGTATGCAGTAACAGCGTGACACCGGGGGCCCTGAGCGAGCGGTGACACCGTCACCTGTCCCCCATAGTGCGCCGGTGTCCCTGCCTGCTCAGGACACCGGCACCTGGCCCCCAGCGACAAGAGGTGAGTTTGTCTTTTTTTTGCAGCAGCTGCGGCAGCATAAGGGTCAATGCGGCATCTATGGGGGCATAATACATGGGGCATCTATGGGGGCATAATACATGGGGCATCTATGGGGGCATAATCTGTGGAACATCTATGGGGGCATAATCTGGTGAGCATCTATGGGGGCATAATCTGTGGAACATCTATGGGGGCATAATCTGGTGAGCATCTATGGGGGCATAATCTGTGGAACATCTATGGGGGCATAATCTAAGGAGCTTCTATGGGGGCATAATACATGGGGCATCTATGGGGCATAATCTGTGGAGCATCTATGGGGGCATAATCTATGGTGCATCTATGGGTGCATAATCTATGGATCATCCATGGGGCACAATCTATGGAGCATCTATGGGGCACAATACATGGGCAGCATATGGGGCACAATACATGGGCAGCATATGGGGCACAATACATGGGCAGCATATGGGGCACAATACATGGACAGCATATGGGGCACAATCTATGGAGCATCTTGTGGGGCATAATACATGGGGCAGCATATGGAGCACAATACATGGAGCATCTTGTGGGGCATAATACACGGGGCAGCATATGGGGCATAATCTCATTTTCCACCCTAGGCTTATACTCGAGTTGATAAGTTTTCCCAGTTATTTGTGGCAAAATTAGGGGGGTCGCTTATACTCGGGTCGGCTTATACTCGAGTATATATGGTATTTGCTTTCTTTATTTTTGATGATATTTGTATCAATACTCCTCTTATTACACTGCCTTGTGTGCGGTCCATACTAAGAATGGGTTTTGGGAGACGGTTTTATTTTCTTTAAAATAGTTCTCAATTGCGTTGGAAACTTCAGAGTTATAAGTTGGATTATGAAATAATGATGAATTACATTTCCATAGAAAATAACTATTTGTTATTTGACTGTCCGAAATTTCACCAAATATCAGTGCATGGTCTGAAATGGATTTTGAGCCAATAGAAATTAATTCAAGTCTAGGGAGAAAGAATACATTGTCAACAAAAGGTCGACTCTGGAAGCTGTTTGATGAACATCTGAAAAATGTGAATATTTTCTAGCTGTCTTGTGAAGGCACCGAAAGACATCAAATAGTTCATTGTTAAATATCCAGTTATTTAATGAAGGCATTTTATGTCTTTCCGACGACGTTGAATCTAATTGACAGTCAGGTACTATATTAAAATCTCCCATTATTAAAAGAGTACCGTATTTTTCGGACCATAAGACGCACTTTTTTCCCCAAAATTTTTTGGGAAAATGGGGGTGCGTCTTATGGTCGCAATATACATACAAATTCTGTGGCTGTGGCAGTACGGCGGGGCTCTGTGGTGTGGTGGTGGTGGGCTGTGCTTCGGGGCAGTGACTCTCTGTGCTCTGTGGGGAGCTCCGCTGGCATTTCGTCAAAGTCCAGAGGCCCCCGCACATTCGTTGCTGCCATGTTGCAGTGGCCTCCGGGAAAATGGCCTCTGGGAATATGGCCGCCGGGCCGGCGCATGCTCAAATTTAGATCTCATCCCGAGATCTCGGGAGATGAGGACTTTCTAGCATCCATAGTGAATTTTGATAGATCAGCAAATATTTTTAACTTGTGAAATGGTTCTGGGAAATATTTTTTATCCCTCAAAAATTTTAGAATTTTTTCTTTCGTATTATAAAAATGTACACGAAGAATTATATCTCTAGAAAGTTCTTGAGAGATATGAGTCGGTCTAGGAAGTCTATGTACACTGTCCAATATCAGGTCTGATTCTGAGAGAGAAGGAATAGCCTTCCACAGTTGGGATTTGTAAAAGGTAGGAGTGTGGTCACAAATGTAAGACATACACTGTTAGCCAAAGATGTAATAAATAAAAGAGAAAACAGTCAAGGTAAGCCGGCTTTGTTTACACTAGATGCAGAGAAGGCTTTTGACAGTGGCGTAACTAGAAATGGCGGGGCCCCACAGCAAAATTTTGAACGGGGCCCCCTCTCCCAAACGGGCGGCGGGGTTCTGATAGTGGGCGGAGCCAATAGCAGTGGGCGGAGCAAATCACAGCAATTCTCTAGGCCAAAAAATACTCTTCAGTCTCATAACGGCCAGCTTTTTGCCCAAATCAGAGCTGTATTTAAAGCAGACATTATGGAAACACAATATAATATAATGGACTGGTAGCAATGCAGCCCCCTTATGCTACCATTACTAGTAACCATGTCCTGCATAACTATTAATGCAGGCACATTATGCCCCATAACTAGTAATAAGCCCTCTTATTCTCCCATCAGTAGTAATGTGCCCCTCAAGTAGTAATGCAGCCAAGAATGCAGAGTTATCACTCACACAGTATGTGCCCCCGTTAATCTTCGGTGGTATCTTCAGCTCCACAGTGGAGCACACTCACCACCAGTGTTCACCCTTCTGGGCGCCGCCGACGAGTGACGTCAGCAGCGTGATCACATGACATGATCACGCTGCAGACGTCGCTCTGACCCGGCGGTCAGAGCTTCAATTGTACTGGCGTCTGTATAGACACCAGTGCAATTGATTCCTGGGAGACGGCACGCAGCAGCTTCTCTGCGCCGGCTGTCAGCATGACAGCCAGCACAGGGAACCGCCGACTCTCAGGCCATGGGCGGCGGAACACAGCCGCAGGGGAGACAGCTGCAGCAGGGACGGGCCCCCTGCTAGCCCGGGCCCTATGGCAGCTGCTTCCCCTGCTTCCACGATAGTTCCGCCCCTGGCTTTTGATAAGGTGAAGTGGAATTGGGTAGGACAAGTTTTGGACAAAATTGGGATGGTAGGGAATTTCAGAAATTTTATAAAAGCCCTGTATGTTAACCCCGCAGCAAGAATTCAAACCCCGGGTCATTTATCGGCAAATTTCTCACTTGAAAAGGGAACACGTCAGGGATGTCTTTGATCCCCGCTTATATTTGACCTGGCACTAGAACCCTAGAACTAGAATTCTCCCGGCTACTTACTACATAGTAATACGTATTACGTATCCTGCCCAGATCTTGTATTAGCTAAATCTGATAAATGAGTGGCTGCACTTAGGAGACCCAAGTAAATAATCAAAAGATATCTACATTCAGGTGGATCAAGTACTACAGGTAAGGCCGGGGTCACACTTGTGAGTGCAGTGCGAGAAACTCGCGCGAATCTCTCGCCTCAATACCCGGCAATGCTGCCAGCACTTGGACCAATGCGTTCTGCTGCATAGAAATACATGCAGCCGCACACTGGTCCCGAGTGTCAGAGGCAGTGCCGAGTATTGAGGCGAGAGACTCGCGCGAGTTTCTCGCACTGCACTCGCAAGTGTGACCCCGGCCTAACTGACTGACAACTCTGAACAATAAACTTCAGCTATTGATCTCCGGTACACATAATAAATGGTCAAGCTAATATATACATGGATAATACATATATGAGTCGCACAAAGTACAAGGGCTTGTGGGGTACTCGGCACCGAGCCCGTTCACGTCAATGGGGAGAGAGTCACAGGTAGCACAGCTCGGTCCATTGCCTGGGCGCTCATACAATGGGGGATATTTACAGGGGATTTAGTAATTGTTCGTGACGCCACCTGTGGTTTCTGATCAAGATGACCAGCGCTGCAGGGTGAATCCTCAGAGGGGTTGTTACTGGGCAGCAAGATGTTAAGTCTTCCACAGGTAAGACTGGTCCCTCTAGGTATATGGCGGTGCAGGGTGCAGACAATAAGGCAGACACACACAAGTCAGTCTCTTTCCATACCTTTACTGGTGGTATTTGCAGGTATGTCCCGGGAAGCTGCTCAGGGTGGAGGATGCACATCCAGGTAATCACTGAGTAGGTTTAAGGCCTCCTTACTTCTTAATGTGTGAGTTTCCAACCTGCATGAAGCTAAGTTCAACACAATGTAGAACAGCTACGCCCGGCCAACATTGTGGTGGAGCCTTTTTTTGGCAAGAACTAAGTCTATGGCTGATCAGGCCCGACTCCTGTTCTTCCTGACCCCGGTTACGTATCAGCACTATAGGGCCCCTCTGCGACCTGAAGTCCAGCAGGGATTCCGGTTTTCTCCTACTAGCCGTGAAGGTTCTAGCAAGCTTCGGACCCGGTGTCCGGTTGTGCAGAGTGGAGGCAGCTACAGTTGCTATATCACCTCGGTCACTCTTTCTTCCTTTTGTCACCACTCACCTGTCGCCCTACTCTCACCCTTAACATAAGCACGAGTAGCAGTAGGTGTAGTCGTCAGCTTCCTTCCTTCCACAGCTCACTGACCATTTCTCAGTTGGCTCGTTGTTATAATAACTGTAGTCCCCTTCCTTCTTTCCTTCATAGACTCTGTCCAGAGCAGCTCTCAGAACCTTCCGTCAGACTGAATTCACGCCCGCTCCGAGAGTCACTTTCCACGTTCATAGAGAACTAACAGTCACTCTGTTCTGAGGTAACGGCTTGCAATCTTTCCTCTGTCTCATCTGACAGGAATCACCAACCATCTGAACACGCACTGGCTCAGACAAAGCTCTGACTAGCAAAAGCCCACTGGCTGGAAATCAATGGCCAGAATCCCTCCTGCTACGTCTCCCACACCCTTAAATAGTCTAAGGCTCCCTCTGGTGGCAATATAGGGAAGTGTGAGTGTGAATGAATATCAGGTTTTTGTAATTACCTTTCTGTGCATTCTCCAGGGAACATGTGTACCAAGCGCAGCTGGGCCACACATCCTCCCCTAGTTATATTCAGCACTCCCGGGCTGAAATAGAAAAAACAATTTTTTTATAATAACATCAACAACATAACTCATCCCTTGCGGGAGGTAAGCACACTTTAACGTTACATTGTGTACAAATTGCAATACAAAAATATCAAAATACTTTCTCAGTGCAAATAAATACAATATTCTTGTGGAGGACCCACACCAAACCTCCCACGTGGGTCCTGGGTGGGCTGCAGGACTTCCTTGCTGCAGACCTCACTCAAGGCCACACCATACGGGTTTTGCTTCAGAGGTAGAATGGCTTTTACGTAAAACCAAGATGGGGCACCGAAGTGCTAACTATTTACAACTAAAGTTCTTGTGCTGCAAGAGTCCTCAGCACGCAGTCCTTTGCATAAGAACATTTCACACAATATTTCACATTACCCAACTGGGGTATACTACTTCAAATTATGCAAACATCATCATCACATTTTCAACATTCAATAAGTGCAAATCTTCTTAACTTTTTACAGTTGCAGTAAACCCTGTCTGGGTCCTACTGTTCTTCTTTGCAAATAGCAGTGACACCTTCCATACCTGGGGCTGGAAGTACGCGGTGCACTCTGGAACGCATCACTAAAAGATCATGTCCTGCTACCTGTGTCTGGGTAGCTACAGTCCTCTTTACAATTTTGCGATTTACTTGAGACCTTACAGGTGCCTCTTCTGAATACAGATCTGGCTCCATGGGGGTCGCACTAGCCTGCTGCGATGCAGAGTAGAATGCAGATTGTGCGCAGTGATGCAGGACAGGATGCAGGCGCGCACAGTGGCTCAGCTGGAGACGCACAAGGCTGTTGCGATGCAGAGTAGGATGCAGAATAAGATGCAGGTGCGCGGCCGGTTGCTGATGGGGCTGTGACTTGGGACGCTGAGACACGGGGTACATTTCCAGCTTCAGGGACGGGGTCGCTGACACGGGAACATTCAGAGCATACCACCCCTTAAGACCCCAGTGCCGCGTGTAGATGACAATATCCCCTATCATGAGATCCCTTCCCGGGTGTCCCTCTGGCAGGTGAGACTCCACATCCCTGCGGTTGACGAATACCTCCTGGTACAGGCCTGGTTCGTGGATGAACCCCCAGCCTCCCAGGAGTTTGAAGTCTCTAATGGCCCCCTGGCGCCGCGGTTCCCGGAGCGTACCTTTGTCTCTCCTGACGTTCTCCTTGTCAGCGAGATCCTTTTCCCGGTACCTCTGGCAAAGCTGCTGCGCCTCTCTCTGCTCCTGCTGCTGCCGCTGCTCCTGTTCACGGCGTCGCCACTCGTTCTCCTTCTGGGCGGCGTATTCCATGTCGTCCAGGTACTCCATCTCCTCCCAGTCAATCTCCATTGAATCAGGCAGGATTCCTTCCGTCGTCCCTACCGGGGGACTGCATTCCGCTGCGGCCTCTGGTTCCAGGCCTGGCTGGCATTCTGGTCCGGGCAGGGCCTCCTCAGCCTCCTTCCCTCTCGCCGCTTCCTCGGTGGAGTCAGGATCAGCTCTTTCGGGGCCGGCCTCCGGTGGTTCATCAGCAGCTGGGTCCAGTGGTGGCACAGGTAACGGTTGTGCATCCAGGGGGAGAGTATCGCGTCCCACAGCAGCCGCTGTTTCAGGGAACGCCAGCTTTTCTCCATCGCCTCCATTTCGGCGCGGTGCCGGGCCATGTCCCTCAGCACCGCATCCACCTCCTCCACTGTTTGCGTTCTTCGGGTGTCCACCCAACCTGGGGAGGGCTCAGGCACAGGCAGCAGCTCTTCAGGGGAACGGGGTCTGCGCACCGCCATTCCTCCACACAGCGTCTCCTGTCCTTCCGCCATCTCACTCCATGCCAGACTGTGTTTTCCATCTGGAACAATCTGGTCTCTTCCGTGGAGGCGGGACTTTCGCTTTCTCTTCCTGGCATAGAGGATGAAGAGAAGGCGGATCTCTCTTGCAGTGGGGCAGGCTCTCACTTTATAATAGCATTTATACAGGGCGCCCATAGCTTTCGCTCCACGGGGGTGGTACGCCCACGAAGGCACGCCCACCTTCTTCACCAGCGCCTCAGGGCGCGAATATGGCGGCAAAATGGCGGAAAATGGCGCCAAAAATCAAACAACAGCAACACAGTCTTTTTGCTCAAAACAGTCCAATTCTAGGCACACAGGACTCACATTTAGTAAGCTTCGTATCCTGTTCGTGACGCCAAAGATGAGTCGCACAAAGTACCAGGGCTTGTGGGGTACTCGGCACCGAGCCCGTTCACTTCAATGGGGGAGAGGTCACAGGTAGCACAGCTCGGTCCGTTGCCCTGGGCGCTCATACAATGGGGGATATTTACAGGGGATTTAGTAATTGTTCTTGACGCCACCTGTGGTTTCTGATCAAGGTGACCAGCGCTGCAGGGTGAATCCTCAGAGGGGTTGTTACTGGGCAGCAAGATGTTAAGTCTTCCACAGGTAAGACTGGTCCCTCTAGGTATATGGCGGTGCAGGGTGCAGACAATAAGGCAGACACACACAAGTCAGTCTCTTTCCATACCTTTACTGGTGGTATTTGCAGATATGTCCCGGGAAGCTGCTCAGGGTGGAGGATGCACATCCAGGTAATCACTGAGTAGGTTTAAGGCCTCCTTACTTCTTAATGTGTGAGTTTCCAACCTGCATGAAGCTAAGTTCAACTCTATGTAGAACAGCTACGCCCGGCCAACATTGTGGTGGAGTCTTCTTTTGGCAAGAACTAAGTCTATGGCTGATCAGGCCCGACTCCTGTTCTTCCTGACCCCGGTTACGTATCAGCACTATAGGGCCCCTCTGCGACCTGAAGTCCAGCAGGGATTCCGGTTTTCTCCTACTAGCCGTGAAGGTTCTAGCAAGCTTCGGACCCGGTGTCCGGTTGTGCAGAGTGGAGGCAGCTACAGTTGCTATATCACCTCGGTCACTCTTTCTTCCTTTTGTCACCACTCACCTGTCGCCCTACTCTCACCCTTAACATAAGCACGAGTAGCAGTAGGTGTAGTCGTCAGCTTCCTTACTTCCACAGCTCACTGACCATTTCTCAGTTGGCTCGTTGTTATAATAACTGTAGTCCCCTTCCTTCTTTTCCTTCATAGACTCTGTCCAGAGCAGCTCTCAGGACCTTCCGTCAGACTGAATTCACGCCCGCTCCGAGAGTCACTTTCCACGTTCATAGAGAACTAACAGTCAGTCTGTTCTGAGGTAACGGCTTGCAATCTTTCCTCTGTCTCATCTGACAGGAATCACCAACCATCTGAACACGCACTGGCTCAGACAAAGCTCTGACTAGCAAAAGCCCACTGGCTGGAAATCAATGGCCAGAATCCCTCCTGCTACGTCTCCCACACCCTTAAATAGTCTAAGGCTCCATCTGGTGGCAATATAGGGAAGTGTGAGTGTGAATGAATATCAGGTTTTTGTAATTACCTTTCTGTGCATTCTCCAGGGAACATGTTGCAGCTGGGCCACACATATAGAACACCGAACAACCTAAATTGTCAGCTTTGTGAAAGTGGTTATATTAAAAATATATGGTTATATAAAAAAAATCTTCATCCTATTTATGGAATTCTTCTGGCACACATTTATATGTGTGCATAGCTCCAAACAATCCCAGATTCAGTGTGACTGTCAAGGTTTTAAGTCTAAGTCACGTGTCCCAGTTTCTATACTCACCTCTCTTCTACATCTTCATTGCTTCGTTGCTCTTCTTCCTCAATTGCAGGACCATGTGTCCCTACTAGTGTTGAGCGATAGTGCTCGATATCTAAAAATATCGTATTGAAATTGTATCGCCGATAGCACTAAATATCGTCGATATCCGATTTCGATACCGGAAGTCCAATGTAAGTCTATGGGAACAAAATATCGCAACTAAAAAAAAACTTTATTTCCTTGTAAACACTAAATATACACACATAGAATACATATATATATATATATATATATATATATACATGTCATTGTGACATATATATATATACATATATGTATAGTTTATACACTTCTACATAGTAAAATATCCTCTGATTCAATTGCCGGGTAAAGCCGGCTTCTGTGAAAAGACAGAAGCACCCGACATGAAATGACACTTGGTGTACATAGGGTTAACCATGTCTTTTCATGTCGTTTGCTATCTGATTTGCACAAACAATTACATCAGTCTATGTGTGCAAAATTTCACACCTGTAGGGGTTAATTAAAGGTGTAAATTCGTTGTAAAAAAAAACGGACTTTTTTGCTACGAATTTACACCTTTAATTAACCCCTACAGGTGTGAAATTTTGCACACTTACACTCATGTAATTGTTTGTGCAAATCAGATATCAAACTACATGAAAAGACATGGTTAACTCTATGTAAACCAAGTGTCATTTCATGTCGGGTTCTGCATTTTCACAAAAGCCGGCAATTGAATTAGCGGCTATTATACTATGTAGAAGTGTATGAACTATAAATATAAATATATATATATGTGTCACAAATTCAATGACATGTGTATATATATATATGAGGTGTAAAATTGCTGAAAAAAAATGCATGGGCTCCCGCCCTATTTTCGCAACCAGACAGACAAAGCCAGTGAGTGGGGGCAGATAATAATAGCCCAGAGAGGGACCATTATTTTTGGCCCCCCCCGGCTACTAACATCTGCCCCCAGACACCCCAGAAAGGGCAAATCTCTAATTAGATTTGCCCTTTTTGGCACTTTGCCCGTCTATTCCCATTGCCCTGTAGCGGTGGCGAATGGGTTAATAAGGGGTTAAAATGACCTTGCAATTGAAAGGTCACTTTAAGCCAGGTTAATAATTGAGAGCTGTCAATCAGACAACTATCAATTATTAATCCTATTGTATGAAAGAAAAATCAAACACACACACTTTAATAAAAAAGAAGTTTAATGAAATAATCACAGTTTTTGACCATATTTTATTTACCTGCTAAAACCATTTCCTGTAATAAAATAAAATAATAAAGCAAAATTATTCTTACCAATCCGATGTACAGTCAGGTCCCACGGTGTAATCCATCAGAAAGGGTTAATGTTTACTGCAGGGACCGCAGCTAATGCTGCAGCCTCACAGTAAACCCCCAAATGAATGAGCTCCTCTCCTGGCTGACAGGAGAGGAAGTGGAAAGCTTAATTGATTGCTTTCCACTTTCACTTCAGGTCAGCCAGGGACACAATCAGTGACGTCAGAGGGAACTGGTTAACAAAAATAGGGGATCCCCTCGAAAAAAAAATGGCGTGGGGTCCACCCTATTTTTGTTAACCAGCCAGATGAAGCAGACCGCTGAGGCCTGTTTTTTCAGGCTGGTAAGGATCCAATATCCATGGACCTTGCAAGCCTGATAATACCAGGCCACAGCAGTCTGCATATCTTGGCTGATTAACAAAAATAGGGGATCCCCTCGAAAAAAATTGGCGTGGGGTCCCCCCTATTTTTGTTAACCAGCCAGATGACGCGGACCGCTGAGGCCTGGTTTTTCAGGCTGGTAAGGATCCAATATCCATGGACCTTGCAAGCCTGATAATACCAGGCCACAGCAGTCTGCTTAGCTTGGCTGGTTAACAAAAATAGGGGATCCCCTCGAAAAAAAAAACGGCGTAGGGGTCCCCCTATTTTTGTTAACCAGCCAAGTAAAATGCAGACTGCTGCGGCCTGGTATTAAAAGACTGTCAAGGCCCATGGATTTTGGCCCTCAACAGCCTGATAATACCAGGCTACAGCAGCCCCACATTTGGCGCATCAAAAGATGTGCCAATTGTGGCACTTTACCCGGCTCTTCCCACTTGCCCTGTAGCGGTGGCAAGCGGGGTAATAAGGGGTTAATGTCACTGTTGATTGCACGGTGACAATAAGCCCGGTTAATAATGGAGAGGCGTCAATAAGACACCGATCCATTATTAATCCCAAAGTTATTAAATGCATAAAAAAAAGACAAAGCAAGAAAAAAGTATTTTAATGAAATAAAAGAGACAACACAGTTTTCATTTCTTTTATTGTACTCTCATTCCTGCGACGCCATCGATCTCCTGTAAAAAAAGAAAAAAAACAAACCAACAGTATACCACCTGTCCGACGCAGTCCATAACGACAGTCCCACGACGATCCAGCTCTGCTACATCGCAATGACAGGCAGAGCCTGTCATCGCGACACAGCACAGCTGAATACCTGCTTCCCCGGCGGTGACGTCATCGGACTGACTGCTTTACGGCCGGGATTACCCAGCAGTCACTGCAGTTATCGCGAGAAACTGCATGTGACCGCCGGGGAGAAGAGGATGGCGGCCATGAAGCAGTCCAGGACGTGACCGCCGGAGATCTTCTGCCAGGTAAGTGCCGCTGACTCCTGACAGACCCAACCGACGGACACTGACAGTGACAGACCCGACCGACGGACACAGACAGTGACAGTGACAAATCCGATTCCGGTATTCGATAAGACGAAAATATCGAAACGAATTATCGAAAGGCCGATAGAGCTAATATCGGCCGATAGCCGATATTTACATTATCGTATCGCTCAACACTAGTCCCTACTCAGTGAATAAATTAAATCAGGGGTCCCCAACCGCCGGTCCACGGCCCATTACCGGGCCGTAGCAGTTCTGTTGCCGGGCCGCGGAGCCATGGCACAGAATGCTGTACACACTTGGAGCCAGCGGCTGCAGCACTGTAGTGACAGCTGCAGCCGCCAACTTCAAGAAGACATCGATACTTACCTTCCGTCGCCGCGTCCTGTCGGCCGCGGCAGCTTCCTCCTGGCAGTGTGGTGACGTAGTACCACTCATTAAGATAATGAATATGGATGTGACTCCACTCCCATAGGCGTGGCGTCCATATTCATGCCCTTAATGAGCGGTATTACGTCACCGCTGCGCACAGGAGGAAGCTGCCGCGGCCGACAGGAATGCAGGGACCTGCAGCGACGGAGCGAGGAGGGTAAGTATGATGGGGGAGGACGGGGGAGCAGAGCCATGTATACAGGATGGGAGGGGGGAGCGGAGCCATATATACAGGATGGGAGGGGGAGCGGAGCCATATATACAGGATGGGAGGGTGAGCGGAGCCATGTATACAGGATGGGAGGGTGGAGCGGAGCCATGTATACAGGGGGGAGGATGGGGGAGCGGAGCCATATATACAGGATGGGAGGGTGGAGCGGAGCCATGTATACAGGGGGGAGGACGGGGGAGCGGAGCCATGTATATAGGATGGGAGGGGAGCAGAGCCATGTATACAGGATGGGAGGTTGAGAGCGGAGCCATATATACAGGATGGGAGGATGGGAGTGGAGCCATGTATACAGGGTGGGAGGTTGAGAGTGGAGCCATATATACAGGATGGGAGGATGGGAGCGGAGCCATGTATACAGGATGGGAGGGGGAGCGGAGCCATATATACAGGATGGGAGGGTGGAGCGGAGCCATATATACAGGATGGGAGGGGGAGTGGAGCTATGTATACAGGGGGGGAGGGCGGGGGAGCGGAGCCATATATACAGGATGGGAGGGTGGAGCGGAGCCATGTATACAGGATGGGAGGGTGGAGCGGAGCCATATATACAGGATGGGAGGGGGAGTGGAGCCATGTATACAGGATGGAGGGTGGAGCGGAGCCATATATACAGGATGGGAGGGGGAGTGGAGTCATGTATACAGGGGGGGAGGACGGGCGAGCGGAAGCCATATATACAGGATGGGAGGGTGGAGCGGAGCTGTGTATACAGAATGGGAGGGTGGAGCGGAGCCATATATACAGGATGGGAGGGGGAGTGGAGCCATGTATACAGGGGGGGAGGACGGGGGAGTGGAGCCATATATACAGGATGGGAGGGTGGAGCGGAGCCATGTATACAGGATGGGAGGGTGGAGCGGAGCCATATATACAGGATGGGAGGGTGGAGCGGAGACATATATACAGGATGGGAGGATGGGAGCGGAGCCATATATACAGGATGGGAGGGTGGAGCGGAGCCATGTATACAGGATGGGAGGGTGGAGCGGAGCCATATATACAGGATGGGAGGATGGGAGCGGAGCCATATATACAGGATGGGAGGATGGGAGCGGAGCCATATATACAGGATGGGAGGATAGGAGCGGAGCCATATATACAGGATGGGAGGGGGAGCGGAGCCATGTATACAGGATGGGAGGGTGGAGCGGAGCCATATATACAGGATGGGAGGATGGGAGCGGAGCCATATATACAGGATGGGAGGGTGGAGCGGAGCCATATATACAGGATGGGAGGGGGAGCGGAGCCATGTATACAGGATGGGAGGGTGGGAGCGGAGCCATGTATACAGGATGGGAGGTTGGGAGCGGAGCCATGTATACAGGATGGGAGGTTGGGAGCGGAGCCATGTATACAGAATGGGAGGGTGGGAGCGGAGCCATGTATACAGGATGGGAGGTTGGGAGCGGAGCCATGTATACAGGATGGGAGCGGAGCCATGTATACAGGATGGGAGGGTGAGAGCGGAGCCATATAAACAAGGGTGGGAGCGGAGCCATGCATACAAGGGTGGGAGCGGAGCCTTGTATACAAGGGAGTCACATTCACATTATAAATGTTATAATTAAATGATGAGTATGCACTACTACTAAACTACAACCCCGTCCATAGCCCCGCCCCCTTATGACCAAAGCCCCACCCCTGCCACACCTCCATCCCCGCCCTGCCGGGCCATGGAAGAATGGTCTTTCTTGAAGCCAGTCCCTGGTGCAAAAAAGGTTGGGGACCACTGAATTAAATAATGTTTTCACTGCTTCTCTCTCCTATGTTCAGGTCTCTCCATGATCGCAAGCTGTTGCTCTATCTAGGAGCCACAGCCCACAATGATGGAGATAGGAGAGTTTTGACCTCTATTACAGGCATTGAACCCAGAAGCTGGTTATACATGTCCATAGTGATACATTGTGCATAATAATGTATTTCCATGTTCCCTCTATACTAAGATGAAGAAAAAGATTTCTGTGCTGCTATAAAAGTGGTAAAAACAATAATAAGCAATTACAAAATCGTCATTTTTTTCTGAGTCTGCCCAGTACTTGAATTCACAACATTAACATTACAGGCAGGAGCTTAAGCTACCGAGCTGCAAGAACCGCCTTTTTAAGGTCATGCCACAGCATCTCAATCGGATTAAGGTCAGTTCTTTGACTAGGTCACGCCAAAGTCTTAATTTTGTTTTTCAGGGCTATGTAGGGTCCATTATAATATTTAGAGGGCTATGTGGGAGCCTTTATACTTTATGGGGGCCATTATACTGTATGCTAGCAATTACACAGTGTGAAGGTTTGTGTGGGGTACATCATACTGTTTGGAGGGCTAGTGGGGGCCATTATACAGTGTGGCCAGGTGTGGGGCTCATTATACTGTATGTAGGCCCATTATACTCCATGGAGGGCTGTGTGCAGGTCTCAGTTGGGGGATCATACTGTGTTGGGGTCACCATACTTTGCAGGAAAGTTGAGTTGGGGTACCGTAGGGTCATCATACTGTGCATGTGGAGGGTACTGTAGAGGAATTGACTATGTGGTTATCATACAATGTTTGTGTGTTTGTGGGGCACTTTTGTTGGCATCATACTTTATGGGTGATTTCTATGTACGCTCCTGAAGTGAACCCTTACACTGTTTAATTCGAATACTTATTGGATGAAGCTGATCAGGTGTTTGTATTTGTGTAATGAGGGAGGGTGTGGCTGTGAGGATGTGGACTGTCTTACCCTGTCCCTACCATAAAGACAACCACTGTATGCCTATTGTGTAGAATAATGGGGCAAATGCCAAAACCCCATGATAGTGTATAAAGATGTTTTATAGATAGAAAGGAGCAAGGATTATTAGTATTATACAGTAGAGATATGAAATAAATAAGAAATAGTTAAAGTTAGGTACAGGCACACAGATGGGAGGGGAATAGTGTTAATAAAAGGGGAGGTAATTCCTGGTTATGGGTGGTTAGGAGTAGTGGAAGGTTTGAGCAACTTCTTTGTGGAGCTTAAGTGCAGTGGTCTGCTAGGGCAAACATGGGCCTATCACTCGGGGCAATGGATTGCCAGACAACTCCTCCATTCAGATCCATTCGTTGGGCCCGGCACCTCAAGATTGGCATTGGTGTCACTGGGCACAACGCGCCTGCTGGCCTGCAGGGGAAGATGGACATCAAAGGCGGAGGATGTTGGAATCCGGGTGCAATGCCACTGGTGGCGATGATCCCTAAAGGTAGTGGAGACAGCAGGAAAAGGGATTCTCTATTGGGAAGGAGTGTTATAGCTGAAGTTATGTCCGGTACCTGAGGAAAAGACTGTATCCCGCTGTGCCCTAATGCACCACTGTAATGACTGTGAATTGCTCAGGAAACGTTTGACAGTTGAAAAGCATTTAGTGTCCCGTGGATTGTGTGTGGCGTTTCCTGAAGATGGAAGCCTGGAGTCAGCGGAGACGTATGGACCACAAGTGAGTGTGATGCAACCCACACCTAACAGCACACCAGAACTGGGGGCACGATTTTTCTGTAGGGTGCCAGAGTGTGTAGATGCAGCAGCTCATCCATGACTACCTCGCGCAGGCACCTTACATTTGGTGTAGTCGGCAGGATGGATTCATGCATCAAGCAAGCTTGAAAGATGTGGGGAAGGATTCAGCCGAAACAAAGATGGCACTGAAACTGATGACAAGATGGTGGTGAGCGGCGCAAAATGGCAAAATGTACTTGTGAGTCGCACGTACAGTACCAGGGCTTATGGGGTACTCGGCACCGAGCCCATTGAAGTCTATGGGGAATGTCACAAGTAGCACAGCTCGGTCCGTTGCCCTGGGCGCTCATACAAAGGGGGATATTTACAGGGGATAATAGTAATTGTTCGTGACGCCACCTGTGGTTTCTGATCAAGGTGACCAGCGCTGCAGGGTTAATCTTCTGAGGGTTGTTACTGGCAGCAAGGTGTTAAGTTAAGTGTTAAGTCTCCCACAGGTAAGACTGGATCCCTCTAAGTATATGGCGATGCAGGGTGCAGGCAATAAGTCAGACACACACAAGTCAGTCTCTTTCCATACCTTTACTGGTGATGGTTGCAGGTATGTCCCGGGAAGCTGCTCAGGGTGGAGGATGCACATCCAGGTAATCACTGAGTAGGTTTAAGGCCTCCTTTCTCTTTAATGTGTGTGAGTTTCCAACCTGCATGAAGCGAAGTTCAACTCTGTATAGAACAGCTACGCCCGGCCGACATTGTGGTGGAGCCTTCTTTTGGCAAGAACTAAGTCTTTGTATGCAGCGTCCCACTAGACTCCTGTTCTCCCTGAAATTGCGATGACTTCTTCCATACCTGGGGCTGGAAGTACGCGGTGCGCTCTGGAACGCATCACTAAAAGATCATGTCCTGCTACCTGTGTCTGGGTAGCCACAGTCCTTGTTTCACTTTTGCGATTGGCTTTGCGACTTCCTGGAGGCCTTACAGGTGCCTCTTCTAAATATAGATTTGGATCCATGGAGGTCGCACTAGCCTGTTGCGTTGTAGAGTAGGACGCAGTATACGATGCAGGACACGATGCAGTTGCGCGCAGTGGCTCAGTTGAATACGCACAAGGCTGTTGCGATGCAGAGTAGGATGCAGGTGCGCGCAGTGGCTCAGTTGGAGACGCACTAACCTGCTGCTGCCGCTGCTCCTGCTCACGGCGTCGCCTCTCGTTCTCCATCTGGGCGGCGTATTCCACGTTGTCCAGGTACTCCATCTCCTCCCAGTAAATCTCCATCACGGACGGCTGGGTCTCCTCCGGCGTCCCTACCGGGGGACTGCATTCCGCTGCGGCCTCCAGGCCTGGCTGGCATTCCGGTGCGGGCAGGGCCTCCTCAGCCTCCTTCCCTCCCTCCGCGACCCCGGCGGAGTCAGGATCAGCACTTTTGGAGCCGGCCTCCGGTTCTTCATCAGCCGCTTGCAGTGGTGGCGCAGGTGACATCTGCGCATCCAGGGGGGAGAGCATCGCATCCCACAGCAGCCGCTGTTTCAGGGCACGCCAGCTTTTCTCCATCGCCTCCATCTCTTCACGGTGCCGGGCCATGTCCCTTAGCACCGCATCCACCTCCTCCACTTTCTGCATTGTTTGGTCGGTCTCCCGACCTGGGGACAGCTCAGGCACAGGCAGTAGCTCTTCAGGGGAACGGGGTCTGCGCACCGCCGTTCCGCCACACAGCGTCTCCTGTCCTTCCGCCATCTCACTCCAGGCCAGACTGTGTTTTCCATCTGGAACAATCTGGTCTCTTCCGTGGAGGCGGGACTTTCGCTTTCTCTTCTTGGCATAGAGGATGAAGAGAAGGCGGATTTCTCTTGCAGTGGGGCAGGATCGGACATTGTAGAAGCATTTAGACAGGGCGCCCATAGCTTTCGCGCCACGGGGGGGTACGCCCACGAAGGCACGCCCACCTTCTTCACCAGCGCCTCAGGGCGCGAATATGGCGGCAAAATGGCGGAAAATGGCCCAAAAATCACAAAAACTGCACACAGTCTTTTTCACAAAAACAGTCCAATTCTAGGCACACAGGACTCACATTTAGTAAGCTTCGTATCCTGTTTGTGACGCCAAAGATGAGTCGCACGTACAGTACCAGGGCTTATGGGGTACTCGGCACCGAGCCCATTGAAGTCTATGGGGAATATCACAAGTAGCACAGCTCGGTCCGTTGCCCTGGGCGCTCATACAAAGGGGGATATTTACAGGGGATAATAGTAATTGTTCGTGACGCCACCTGTGGTTTCTGATCAAGGTGACCAGCGCTGCAGGGTTAATCTTCTGAGGGGTTGTTACTGGCAGCAGGTTAAGTTAAGTGTTAAGTCTCCCACAGGTAAGACTGGATCCCTCTAATATATGGCGATGCAGGGTGCAGGCAATAAGTCAGACACACACAAGTCAGTCTCTTTCCATACCTTTACTGGTGATGGTTGCAGGTATGTCCCGGGAAGCTGCTCAGGGTGGAGGATGCACATCCAGGTAATCACTGAGTAGGTTTAAGGCCTCCTTTCTCTTTAATGTGTGTGAGTTTCCAACCTGCATGAAGCGAAGTTCAACTCTGTATAGAACAGCTACGCCCGGCCGACATTGTGGTGGAGCCTTCTTTTGGCAAGAACTAAGTCTTTGTATGCAGCGTCCCACTAGACTCCTTTCTCCCTGACCCCGGTTACGTATCAGCACTATAGGGCCCCTCTGCGACTTGAAGTCCAGCAGGGATTCCGGTTTTCTCCTACTAGCCGTGAAGGAACTAGCAAGGCTTCGGACCCGGCGTCCGGTTAAGCAGAGTGGAGGCAGCAATTGTTGCTGTAACGCCTCGGTCACTCTTTCCTTTAGTCACCACTCGCCCGTCGCCCTACTCTCACCCTTAACATAAGCACGGGTAGCAGTAGGTGTAGTCGTCAGCTTCCTTCCTTCCACAGCTCACTGACCGTTTCTCAGTTGACTCGTTGTTGTAATAGCTGTAGTCCCCTTCCTTCTGTTCCTTCATAAACTCTGTCCAAAGCAGCTTTCAGGACCTTTCGTCAGACTGAATACAAGCCCGCTTTGAGAGTCACTTTCCACATTCATAGGGTACTAACAGTCAATCTGTTCTGAGGTAAACAGCTTGCAATCTTTCTGCTTCTGTCTCATCTGACAGGAAATCTCCTCACGTCTGAACTCGCACTAGCTCAGACAAAGCTCTGACTAGACTGTCTCACTCTGGTGTCCTGAGGAGATCTGATCTGTCTGAGGTACAACCAACAACTAGAATAGCTGTCTAGCTAGAATGCCTACTGCTGCATTTCTCCACACCCCTATATACCTGAATCTAAAGGGCTCCCTCTGGTGGCTCCTGGGAAATGTGAAGTGTGAATGAATATCAGGTTTTTGTAATTACCTTTTTGTGCATACTCCAGGGAACATGTGTACCAAGCGCAGCTGGGCCACACATCCCCCCCTAGTTATCGTCAGCACTCCCGGGCTGAAATAGACAAAAAACAATTTTTATAATAACACAACAATAACTCATCCCTTGCGGGAGGTAAGGACACTTTAACGTTACATTGTGTACAAGTTGCAAAATAGAAAAATATCAAAATACTTTTCACAATAAATACAATATTCTTGTGGAGGACCCGCACCAAAAACCTCCCACGTGGGTCCTGGGTCGGCTGCAGGACTTCCTTGCTGCAGACCTCACTCAAGGCCACACCATATGGGTTTTTCTTCAGAGGTAGAATGGCTTTATGTAAAACCAAGATGGGGCACTGAGTGCCAACTATTTACAACACAGTTTTTGGGCTGGCAAAGTCCTCAGCCACGCAGTCCTTGGCATAAGAACATTTTTAGAAAAATCACATTTCTATAATAATACTTTGTTACTCATTACCCAACTGGGGTAGGCTATGCACATATTATGCAAACATCATCACATATTATCAACATTCAATAAAGTGCAAATCTTCTTTTAACTTTTTACAGATGCAGTAAACCCTGTCTGGGTCCTACTGTTCTTCTTTGTAAATTGCGATGACTTCTTCCATACCTGGGGCTGGAAGTACGCGGTGCGCTCTGGAACGCATCACTAAAAGATCATGTCCTGCTACCTGTGTCTGGGTAGCCACAGTCCTTGTTTCACTTTTGCGATTGGCTTTGCGACTTCCTGGAGGCCTTACAGGTGCCTCTTCTAAATATAGATTTGGATCCATGGAGGTCGCACTAGCCTGTTGCGTTGTAGAGTAGGACGCAGTATACGATGCAGGACACGATGCAGTTGCGCGCAGTGGCTCAGTTGAATACGCACAAGGCTGTTGCGATGCAGAGTAGGATGCAGGTGCGCGCAGTGGCTCAGTTGGAGACGCACTAACCTGCTGCTGCCGCTGCTCCTGCTCACGGCGTCGCCTCTCGTTCTCCATCTGGGCGGCGTATTCCACGTCGTCCAGGTACTCCATCTCCTCCCAGTAAATCTCCATCACGGACGGCTGGGTCTCCTCCGGCGTCCCTACCGGGGGACTGCATTCCGCTGCGGCCTCCAGGCCTGGCTGGCATTCCGGTGCGGGCAGGGCCTCCTCAGCCTCCTTCCCTCCCTCCGCGACCCCGGCGGAGTCAGGATCAGCACTTTTGGAGCCGGCCTCCGGTTCTTCATCAGCCGCTTGCAGTGGTGGCGCAGGTGACATCTGCGCATCCAGGGGGAGAGCATCGCATCCCACAGCAGCCGCTGTTTCAGGGCACGCCAGCTTTTCTCCATCGCCTCCATCTCTTCACGGTGCCGGGCCATGTCCCTTAGCACCGCATCCACCTCCTCCACTTTCTGCATTGTTTGGTCGGTCTCCCGACCTGGGGACAGCTCAGGCACAGGCAGTAGCTCTTCAGGGGAACGGGGTCTGCGCACCGCCGTTCCGCCACACAGCGTCTCCTGTCCTTCCGCCATCTCACTCCAGGCCAGACTGTGTTTTCCATCTGGAACAATCTGGTCTCTTCCGTGGAGGCGGGACTTTCGCTTTCTCTTCTTGGCATAGAGGATGAAGAGAAGGCGGATTTCTCTTGCAGTGGGGCAGGATCGGACATTGTAGAAGCATTTAGACAGGGCGCCCATAGCTTTCGCGCCACGGGGGGGTACGCCCACGAAGGCACGCCCACCTTCTTCACCAGCGCCTCAGGGCGCGAATATGGCGGCAAAATGGCGGAAAATGGCGCCAAAAATCACAAAAACTGCACACAGTCTTTTTCACAAAAACAGTCCAATTCTAGGCACACAGGACTCACATTTAGTAAGCTTCGTATCCTGTTTGTGACGCCAAAGATGAGTCGCACGTACAGTACCAGGGCTTATGGGGTACTCGGCACCGAGCCCATTGAAGTCTATGGGGAATATCACAAGTAGCACAGCTCGGTCCGTTGCCCTGGGCGCTCATACAAAGGGGGATATTTACAGGGGATAATAGTAATTGTTCGTGACGCCACCTGTGGTTTCTGATCAAGGTGACCAGCGCTGCAGGGTTAATCTTCTGAGGGGTTGTTACTGGCAGCAAGGTGTTAAGTCTCCCACAGGTAAGACTGGATCCCTCTAATTATATGGCGATGCAGGGTGCAGGCAATAAGTCAGACACACACAAGTCAGTCTCTTTCCATACCTTTACTGGTGATGGTTGCAGGTATGTCCCGGAAGCTGCTCAGGGTGGAGGATGCACATCCAGGTAATCACTGAGTAGGTTTAAGGCCTCCTTTCTCTTTAATGTGTGTGAGTTTCCAACCTGCATGAAGCGAAGTTCAACTCTGTATAGAACAGCTACGCCCGGCCGACATTGTGGTGGAGCCTTCTTTTGGCAAGAACTAAGTCTTTGTATGCAGCGTCCCACTAGACTCCTGTTCTCCCTGACCCCGGTTACGTATCAGCACTATAGGGCCCCTCTGCGACTTGAAGTCCAGCAGGGATTCCGGTTTTCTCCTACTAGCCGTGAAGGAACTAGCAAGGCTTCGGACCCGGCGTCCGGTTAAGCAGAGTGGAGGCAGCAATTGTTGCTGTAACGCCTCGGTCACTCTTTCCTTTAGTCACCACTCGCCCGTCGCCCTACTCTCCCCTTAACATAAGCACGGGTAGCAGTAGGTGTAGTCGTCAGCTTCCTTCCTTCCACAGCTCACTGACCGTTTCTCAGTTGACTCGTTGTTGTAATAGCTGTAGTCCCCTTCCTTCTGTTCCTTCATAAACTCTGTCCAAAGCAGCTTTCAGGACCTTTCGTCAGACTGAATACAAGCCCGCTTTGAGAGTCACTTTCCACATTCATAGGGTACTAACAGTCAATCTGTTCTGAGGTAAACAGCTTGCAATCTTTCTGCTTCTGTCTCATCTGACAGGAAATCTCCTCACGTCTGAACTCGCACTAGCTCAGACAAAGCTCTGACTAGACTGTCTCACTCTGGTGTCCTGAGGAGATCTGATCTGTCTGAGGTACAACCAACAACTAGAATAGCTGTCTAGCTAGAATGCCTACTGCTGCATTTCTCCACACCCCTATATACCTGAATCTAAAGGGCTCCCTCTGGTGGCTCCTGGGAAATGTGAAGTGTGAATGAATATCAGGTTTTTGTAATTACCTTTTTGTGCATACTCCAGGGAACATGTGTACCAAGCGCAGCTGGGCCACACATCCCCCCCTAGTTATCGTCAGCACTCCCGGGCTGAAATAGACAAAAAACAATTTTTATAATAACACAACAATAACTCATCCCTTGCGGGAGGTAAGGACACTTTAACGTTACATTGTGTACAAGTTGCAAAATAGAAAAATATCAAAATACTTTTCACAATAAATACAATATTCTTGTGGAGGACCCGCACCAAAAACCTCCCACGTGGGTCCTGGGTCGGCTGCAGGACTTCCTTGCTGCAGACCTCACTCAAGGCCAGACCATATGGGTTTTTCTTCAGAGGTAGAATGGCTTTATGTAAAACCAAGATGGGGCACTGAGTGCCAACTATTTACAACACAGTTTTTGGGCTGGCAAAGTCCTCAGCCACGCAGTCCTTGGCATAAGAACATTTTTAGAAAAATCACATTTCTATAATAATACTTTGTTACTCATTACCCAACTGGGGTAGGCTATGCACATATTATGCAAACATCATCACATATTATCAACATTCAATAAAGTGCAAATCTTCTTTTAACTTTTTACAGATGCAGTAAACCCTGTCTGGGTCCTACTGTTCTTCTTTGTAAATTGCGATGACTTCTTCCATACCTGGGGCTGGAAGTACGCGGTGCGCTCTGGAACGCATCACTAAAAGATCATGTCCTGCTACCTGTGTCTGGGTAGCCACAGTCCTTGTTTCACTTTTGCGATTGGCTTTGCGACTTCCTGGAGGCCTTACAGGTGCCTCTTCTAAATATAGATTTGGATCCATGGAGGTCGCACTAGCCTGTTGCGTTGTAGAGTAGGACGCAGTATACGATGCAGGACACGATGCAGTTGCGCGCAGTGGCTCAGTTGAATACGCACAAGGCTGTTGCGATGCAGAGTAGGATGCAGGTGCGCGCAGTGGCTCAGTTGGAGACGCACTAACCTGCTGCTGCCGCTGCTCCTGCTCACGGCGTCGCCTCTCGTTCTCCATCTGGGCGGCGTATTCCACGTCGTCCAGGTACTCCATCTCCTCCCAGTAAATCTCCATCACGGACGGCTGGGTCTCCTCCGGCGTCCCTACCGGGGGACTGCATTCCGCTGCGGCCTCCAGGCCTGGCTGGCATTCCGGTGCGGGCAGGGCCTCCTCAGCCTCCTTCCCTCCCTCCGCGACCCCGGCGGAGTCAGGATCAGCACTTTTGGAGCCGGCCTCCGGTTCTTCATCAGCCGCTTGCAGTGGTGGCGCAGGTGACATCTGCGCATCCAGGGGGAGAGCATCGCATCCCACAGCAGCCGCTGTTTCAGGGCACGCCAGCTTTTCTCCATCGCCTCCATCTCTTCACGGTGCCGGGCCATGTCCCTTAGCACCGCATCCACCTCCTCCACTTTCTGCATTGTTTGGTCGGTCTCCCGACCTGGGGACAGCTCAGGCACAGGCAGTAGCTCTTCAGGGGAACGGGGTCTGCGCACCGCCGTTCCGCCACACAGCGTCTCCTGTCCTTCCGCCATCTCACTCCAGGCCAGACTGTGTTTTCCATCTGGAACAATCTGGTCTCTTCCGTGGAGGCGGGACTTTCGCGTTCTCTTCTTGGCATAGAGGATGAAGAGAAGGCGGATTTCTCTTGCAGTGGGGCAGGATCGGACATTGTAGAAGCATTTAGACAGGGCGCCCATAGCTTTCGCGCCACGGGGGGGTACGCCCACGAAGGCACGCCCACCTTCTTCACCAGCGCCTCAGGGCGCGAATATGGCGGCAAAATGGCGGAAAATGGCGCCAAAAATCACAAAAACTGCACACAGTCTTTTTCACAAAAACAGTCCAATTCTAGGCACACAGGACTCACATTTAGTAAGCTTCGTATCCTGTTTGTGACGCCAAAGATGAGTCGCACGTACAGTACCAGGGCTTATGGGGTACTCGGCACCGAGCCCATTGAAGTCTATGGGGAATATCACAAGTAGCACAGCTCGGTCCGTTGCCCTGGGCGCTCATACAAAGGGGGATATTTACAGGGGATAATAGTAATTGTTCGTGACGCCACCTGTGGTTTCTGATCAAGGTGACCAGCGCTGCAGGGTTAATCTTCTGAGGGGTTGTTACTGGCAGCAAGGTGTTAAGTCTCCCACAGGTAAGACTGGATCCCTCTAATTATATGGCGATGCAGGGTGCAGGCAATAAGTCAGACACACACAAGTCAGTCTCTTTCCATACCTTTACTGGTGATGGTTGCAGGTATGTCCCGGGAAGCTGCTCAGGGTGGAGGATGCACATCCAGGTAATCACTGAGTAGGTTTAAGGCCTCCTTTCTCTTTAATGTGTGTGAGTTTCCAACCTGCATGAAGCGAAGTTCAACTCTGTATAGAACAGCTACGCCCGGCCGACATTGTGGTGGAGCCTTCTTTTGGCAAGAACTAAGTCTTTGTATGCAGCGTCCCACTAGACTCCTGTTCTCCCTGACCCGGTTACGTATCAGCACTATAGGGCCCCTCTGCGACTTGAAGTCCAGCAGGGATTCCGGTTTTCTCCTACTAGCCGTGAAGGAACTAGCAAGGCTTCGGACCCGGCGTCCGGTTAAGCAGAGTGGAGGCAGCAATTGTTGCTGTAACGCCTCGGTCACTCTTTCCTTTAGTCACCACTCGCCCGTCGCCCTACTCTCACCCTTAACATAAGCACGGGTAGCAGTAGGTGTAGTCGTCAGCTTCCTTCCTTCCACAGCTCACTGACCGTTTCTCAGTTGACTCGTTGTTGTAATAGCTGTAGTCCCCTTCCTTCTGTTCCTTCATAAACTCTGTCCAAAGCAGCTTTCAGGACCTTTCGTCAGACTGAATACAAGCCCGCTTTGAGAGTCACTTTCCACATTCATAGGGTACTAACAGTCAATCTGTTCTGAGGTAAACAGCTTGCAATCTTTCTGCTTCTGTCTCATCTGACAGGAAATCTCCTCACGTCTGAACTCGCACTAGCTCAGACAAAGCTCTGACTAGACTGTCTCACTCTGGTGTCCTGAGGAGATCTGATCTGTCTGAGGTACAACCAACAACTAGAATAGCTGTCTAGCTAGAATGCCTACTGCTGCATTTCTCCACACCCCTATATACCTGAATCTAAAGGGCTCCCTCTGGTGGCTCCTGGGAAATGTGAAGTGTGAATGAATATCAGGTTTTTGTAATTACCTTTTTGTGCATACTCCAGGGAACATGTGTACCAAGCGCAGCTGGGCCACACACTTGCCCATTGTGGTCGTACCTGAAGAAAAACTGCCCGAAAGTCCGTCCAGCCCAAGGAGGGACTTGTCCAGAGAGACCAGCACATGGTGAGCAGTATCCACCCCCAACGGGAGAGACAAAAGAAGAAGAAACCACGCCCATTGCAGTCAGTCGAAAGAGAACAGGGGTGCTGCCAGAAGTTACCCCACCCAGCAATCGACAGTCTGGAAGAGGGGTCCCTCATGCTGAACAGATTGATGCCATTACTGAAAGAGACGACAAGGGAAAGCATGCAGCACTCCAGCGTGTCTTT
This sequence comes from Oophaga sylvatica, assembly GCA_033576555.1. NCBI lineage: Eukaryota > Metazoa > Chordata > Amphibia > Anura > Dendrobatidae > Oophaga > Oophaga sylvatica. The sequence goes on along the minus strand of JARQOD010000005.1, from coordinate 197,818,336 downwards.
TCGAGGCGGTGAAAGGGGGGCCTGGGCTGTAGTAGTCGTGGCTAACGGTGGCAGTTCTGGTACACCCTGGCCCTCCGTAACATTAATATAATGTCCCTTCTGTGGTGAACTTGGTGGTCCACTTACTTTTACTTCAGGGTCCACCTCGGTCTGCTGGGGCTTCTCTCCTTTAAGCAGCACGTAATGACAGGCAGAGTCCAGGTTCAGCTTTAACAAAACAGGTTTACTCAGCTTGTCCAGTTTAGTCACAGAAACAGCACAAGTTTCTTCATAAAACATCACCATTCTGTTCCCTGTAGTGTCCCTCACATCTTCAGGAATATAGAAGGGTTGTCCTGTTGCCTTTGGTACCGCAGCTTCTTGTCTGGACAGCCAAACCCGCTTCAGGAGTTCCCTGTCCATTTCGACCCGGACGTTTAGGGTTGTTCCCACGAAGTTTGCAGCTACCATATTGATGCTGCCCTGTATTCCTACTCCACCGTGTGACTATCAGCCCATAGGCCCTGGGCGACTGGGCTCCCTGCTTGAACGTTATGGGACACAACTGTCCTACCCTGGCTCCCAGCCCTAATTCACCAAAAACCCAGGAAGCCCTCTAACTTACTCCCAGTTGGCCCCTCCTAATTAACTACATCCTTTCTTACTCTATTGTGCCCCCTCTCATTGCTAAAGCTATATCCTACACTTTCCCTATATCTACACAATACAAGAATATATATATACAAGGCATTGCACAATATAATAACATACACTACAAGACATATGAGGTATATCCATTGTGCAGAGACTTAGGGACATGTGCAAGTTGAGCAGGGCATAAACTAGCCTCCGTACCCCCTTACAGTGCCATCAGCTGCATGGAATGGAAAAGGCAGGAGACCCTTGCAGAATGGTGGCCAGGTGGCCACTGGGTAATAGGTGTTCTAGATGAAGACCCTGAGGATGTGCTTAATTTCCTGAAACGATAGAGCAGTCAAGGAGAAGTAGCAGCCGTGCTACGAAAGCCCAGTAGCAGAGGCGGACGGCCGTGACCAGTAAGTGGACCAAAAGCGGTGAGTCATCCTAAAGTCCCTACTTTCAACCCACTACCTGAGATTTACGTGGAGGAGACCCCAGTCCTTTCCCCCGAGAGGGCAGAGTGGATAGCGGGGGTGGCAGAGGAGAAGAGTTGGTGGGAGAGAAATATCTTAGTGGAGTTAGTGTCCAGGAGGGGTGGCCAGCTATCATTTCAACTCAACCCAGGTGTACAGGTTTACAAGAGAAGCCAGCACTGGGGACAAGGTCTACTTTAACACTGAGTCCATCCAGTTTCACTGCCTGCTGCAAGAGTGGGATCGCGTGTCCTTTATTAATGTGGATTGGTTTAGGGGATATTACACGGTGGCAGTCACCATGTCCACGCTGGAAGACGGCCCTCAAGCGGAAGCCCATACAATTGGATGGTTGCAGGTGGCGGCCTCCTCCCTATCAATGAGGACTTTACTAGGCCCCAGAAATTAGGCAGGAGCTTATAAAGGCTCCGTTTAACTCCCTGAGTTCCTTACCCCCTGGAGAAAGAACCCGAGGGCCAGTGGAGGGTCATCATCCAGTGAGTCTACGGGCACGACTGTAATCATTTGGAGTGGACACCTATGTCGGTAAGACCGGGGCCTGAGAGGCCTGGGTATGAACACAACCGCAAGTGAAAATGCAGTTCAAGAAAAGAAAAAAAAAAGATTAAGTTGTGCTTGTTGCACTGGGAAGGAACCACCAAGGAACTGTTCTACCTTCCTGATGGCAGGAGGCCGTAAAGATTGCTAGGAATCCCGTGCTGGCCAGGAGGGCCAGAAGAGTTTTGTGTTTTCCCTCTCCCAGTTAGTTTTTGTGCACGTTTGCGCATTCCCCTGCTATATAAGGGGACTCTTAAAGGGCCCAAGACATTTTTTTGTCCCTATGGACTGTGCTACTTAAAGGGACTGTTACCAGCAAAAGGGGGTGGGAAGGAAACGACTGACTGGATGATCCAGCCAGGTCAGGCCTCTATGGACTGTGTCCCTGTGTTAATTGCACCTCTTTTTTAAAAGACGGATGAGGGACCATATGAACTGTGCTCATGGACTGATGGGCCAATGTTGTGTGGGCCTAAAAGACATTATTATAAGTAAAATGAAGAGACTTCTGCTCCATGAACTGTGATTCTTCATTCACAAAGCAATTCGGAGGACATACACAGTCAGCGATAAAATAATGATTAATGATAAAGGTGCGCATGCATTTAATTCGCGTTGATGCGGGTCATGTGAATTTGTTTCACTGATTATGTATGTCCTCCTAATTGCTTATGTGAATGAAGAATCACAGTTCATGGAGCTGGAGTCTTTTGATTTTATATTTTCCTCACCTTGACAAGTTGCTTCCGTGCTCCGAACACCCTCAAGGTGCAATCACAGTAAGCTGGATTTTATTTTATCGTTGTTATAAGTAACCATGGATTCGGATGGACACTAGTTAGGCGATTCTGACCAAAAGGACTGCTGTTGCTTAAACAAAAGAACAGGAGGAGGAATCGAGATGTGCCCATTGACTATAGGGCAGACTGTATGATGGCCAATGGGCTTTGGATTATAATGACTGTCTTCTTTATCTTGGAGGTCACTGAACTGGCCATGGATGCTTTATACCACAGAAAGAGAAGTTACTAAGACTTTGAGTTGAAATGTATTAATGCATTGGAACTGTGTGGTTGTCTTGCAGGTTTCCAGATGGTCGAGGATGACCATGTGCAAAGACGGGTGGAATGTGAGGATGTGGACTGTCTTACCCCGTCCCTACCCTGAAGACAACCGCCATATGCTTATGTGTAATATGAACAGTGTTATGTGTTTTATGTATTTAATGTGTATGTGTATAAACCCTATGTAATGTGTTATGGTAATGTGTAGAATAGCGGGGAAAATGTGGAAACTCAATGATAGTGTATAAAGATAACTATTTTATAGATCAAAGGAAGCAAGGCTTATTAGTATTATACAGTAGAGATATGAAATAAACAAAGAATAGTTAGGGTGTTAGGGCTGAAATTATGTCCAGTACCTGAGAGAAAGCCTATAACCTGTTGTGCCTTATCCCACATGCTCCACTGTAATGAATGTAAACTGTTCAGTAAAAGATTGACCATTGAAAAGTCCTTAGTGTCCCCTAGATTGTGTGCTGCATTTCCTGAGATGTAAACCTGTTGTCAGCGGAGGACTTTTGAATCACAAGTGAGTGTGATGCAACACACATCTAACAGCACACCGGGACACGATTTTCCTGTAGGGTGCCTGAGCATTCAGAAGCAGCAGCTCCTCCACGACTACCTCACTTGGGCACCTTACATAGCCTAAGTATATCAACACTCTTAAGATGTGCAGAATTATTAAGTAGCTAGTTTTCCTCTAGCAAAATGGTCCAAAAAGGAGATTTTAACTGACTCTGAAAGTCAAGCATTGTTACAAGTCTTCCATAGGGATGCAGCACACTTGGAATTGATAAGATCAATTGGGGCATGATCAAAGAACCATCCAAAGTTTTGTTGCAACTAGTCAACAGGGTCACAAAAAATGTGTTGAGAAAAAAGATGCACATTAACTACCAAAGATTCGAGAAGAATTAAATATGAAGCTACCAGGAACCCATTATCCTCAAGTGCTGTCATATTCCAAAACTGCAACCTCCCTGGAGTGCCAAGAAGTACAAGGTGTTCAGTGCTCAGACACATGGCCAAGTTAAGTAAGCTGAAACCTGACCACCACTGAACAAGACACAGAAGTTGAAACATCAAGACTGGGACAAAAATATCTGAAGACAGGTTTTTCAAAGATTTTATGGACTGATGATATGGGTTACTTTTGACTGACCAGATGGATGAGTCAGGGACTAGATCAATAACAAGCAAAGACCTCAACGTCGACTTTGTCTCCAGAAAAGTGAAGGTGGGGTACTGCTATGGGTTGTTATTAAAGATGAGCTTGTTGGACCTTTTGGGGTTGAAGATGGACTCAAAATCAATTCCCAAACTTACTACCAGTTTTTAGAAGACACTTTCTTCAAACAGTGGTACAGGAAAAAGTCTGTAACTTTCAAGAAAACCATGTTTTTTTCAGGACATCAAAGTAATTCCCTGCTTGGCTGGACAGTAAAAGCCTTAAAGGGTTGGTCTCATACCTAAAATGTCCTTTCTAAATATCTATCTCTATTCCCTAATCACTTTTATAATTAGCTTTATTATAAAATACCCTACACTTCTGTTTTTCGTGCTAATCCCTAAATGTGTTATTTTAATGGAAAGGTGATTTTTATTGTTGTATCAATAATTATTGATTATATAATCAATTATTTTTAATACGAAAATAAATGTACTATTTTAACAGTTTTTTTATTTATTAATTTTTACATCAGCCCCTGGGGACTGCTATTTGCATTTGAGGATGTGTGTCTGACCACAACACTTAGGGCCTGTGCACACATTGCGGATTTGCCTGCGGATTTTTCCGCGCTGAAACCGCACCTCTTGGCAGAAACCGCAGGCGCGGTTTTGGCGCGGTTTTGATGCGGTTTTTGGCGCGGTTTTGACGCGGTTTTTCTCATGCGGTTTTGTATGCGGTTTTTACAGTTAAATAAAGATATGTTGTTTAACAAAAAAAAAAAAAGATTTGTGATGTCATTTCTTGTCCAACCTCCTCTTTTTTTCATTTGTCCAACCCACACTCCATTACACACACACAGATAGAGATAGGCCGGCGTCACACTTGCGAGTGTAATGCGAGTAAGTCGCACGTCTTTCTCGCATCAACACCCGGCACGGCTGCCCGCTCTCGGACCCGAGTGTGCGGCTGCATGTATTTCTATGCAGCCGCACACTCGGGTCCGAGAGCGGGCGGCCGTGCCGGGTGTTGATGCGAGAAAGTTGTGCGACTTACTCGCGTCACACTCGCAAGTGTGACGCCGGCCATAGATAGATAATAAATACCAGTAGTTAGATAGATAGAAAATACTTAGATAGATAGATAATAGAAAGTTAGAAATATATATAGAAGATAGATATATAGATAGACAGAAAGATATATAGGTAGATAGATAGATAGATAGATAGATAGATAAATAGATAGAATGGTACATAAATAAAGACACACGCGTACACATACACAAAATAACGCAATAGTTAATAAAAATAAAAAAAAAATAGGGAAAAAAAATGGCGTGGGCTCCCGCGCAATTTTCTGCGCCAGAGGGGGAAAGCAGACAGCCGGGGCCAATATTTCTATAATATATACAAGGTATGGGGCACAAAGCCCCTGCAAGCTCACCCAACTTTCACCGGAGCACGGAGCCACGAAGTCCTGACCAGGACATGGAATTGTAGAGAAAAAGGCAGTTGCAGTCCAGCTTCTTAGAAGTCAAATTCTTTATTTCCAATATGATAAAACATCACAAACGGTGGAGGACACCGTTTGTGATGTTTTATCATACTGGAAATAAAGAATTTGACTTCTAAGAAGCTGGACTGCAACTGCCAATATTTCTAGCCTGGGAAGGGGTTAATACCCATGGATCTTCCCAGGCTATGAATATCAGCCCACAGCTAGCCTTCACTGGCTATTAAAATAGGGGGACCACCCCAAAAAAATGACGTGGGGTCCCCCTATATTTATAGCCAGAAAGGCTAGGCAGACAGCTGCGGGCTGATATTCATAGCCTAGGAAGGGGCCATGTATATTGGCGCCCCCTCTGGCTAAAAATACCAGCACCCAGCCGCCCCAGAATTGGCGCATCTGTACGATGCGCCAATTCCGGCACTTAGCCCCTTTCTTCCCACTCCCCTGTAGCGGTGGGATATGGGGTAATAATGGGTTAATATCACCTTGCTATTGTAAGGTGATATTAAGCCCCGTTAATAATAGAGAGGCGTCAATAAGACGCCTATCCCTTATTAATCTTATATTAATAAAGGGTTAAAAAAAAACACACGCATAAGAAAAAATTATTTTAATGAAATAAAACACAAGACAGTTTTCATTTCTCTTTATTATACGCTCAGATCCAAGCGACGCCCTCGATCTCCTGTAATAAAACGTAAAAAAAATAAAACAACCGTATACTCTCTGTCCGACGCAGTCCAATTAATAACGAGGGTCCCACGACGGTCTCCCCTATAGAACTCTGTAGGGCCTCCCAGTGATGCACTGACAGGAGACAATGGCTCACTGAGCGTCACGCTGTATAGCAGATATATATATATGTGATGTCAGTAATCTATATCAAAAGGGCAACATACTATATAACATGCGCATAGATATATGATAACATAGATTTACCTGACAGAATGTCCAGAGGGTCAAAACGGAATCCGTTATACGCTGTCTCCGGCTAGAGGGTGACCGGGGTCTAAGCTGACCCTAAACTGGGGTCCTAACTAATCCCTCTACCTGGAGGTACTGTTAAAGGTACAGAGGTCCAGGCCACCAGCGTAAACCCTGTCTCCTATCAATCCCTGCCAACTGTAATCTAGTCCTAAGAAGGACCCTGAATACCACCAAAGGGAATGAACAGGTAACGGTTAATGAACAGAAAGACAAACAACAAAGACAAGAAATAAAGTAAATAAAGTCTTACATACAACACTCACACACAGTAGGAACACCTAAGGTCTCAGAGAAAAACTATAAGCTGTAAGAGTAAAAACAACTAAGGAGCTCTTAGCTTAAATATTCTCAGATCCGATCCAGTCTGCTAAACTACATGAATGCTTTCACCGGCGTCTAACACCCAGACTGGCAGAAATATAAAGGAAACTAATTAGAACATAATCAAAAGCAGCCGGGCGAGGCTGGACCTAGTCTTAGCAAAGAGCTAGGAAAAATTAACTCTCTCATTACCAAAAAACAAAGAAACAGCAGCTCAGCTGTGAGAAGTCAGAATGTGCAATCGCGACGATCTTCATGGCGATGCACCCATGACACTGAGTTCATTCTCTCACTTTATGGCAATGCTGCGTGGGAATTTTCTCACCCAGCATTGCCGTGAGAGAATGAACTGTAGTGACGTCATTCTCTCCCGGCGGCAGAGCGGTGCACAGATGGATGGCGTCGGGGAAGAGGTGAGTATGTGCTCAATGTTATGTGTTGTATGTCATTGTATGTTATATGTTGTATGTCATGTGTATGTTATATGTTGTATGTCATGGTATGTTATATGTTCGTATGTCATGTGTATGTTATATGTTGTATGTCATGTGTATGTTATATGTTCTGTATGTCATGTGTATGTTATATGTTGTATGTTATGTATGTTATATGTTCTGTATGTCATGTATGTTATATTTTTGTATGTCATGTGTATGTTATATGTTCTGTATGTCATGTGTATGTTACATGTTCTGTATGTCATGTGTATGTTATATGTTCTGTATGTCATGTGTATGTTGTATGTCATGTGTATGTTATATGTTCTGTATGTCATGTTTTTTTTTTACATTCAGCACATTAGCCGGATGATGGGACTACTACTGTCCCATCATTGGCTAATGTGTCAGTCACTGTAGCAGGCATCGCCGGATGGGACTTGTAGTCCCATCCGACGATGCCTGCATACACGGAGACACGCACACAGGCCCGCACACCGCCGCACATACACAGCCCCGCACACGGCCGCACATACACAGCCCCGCACACCGCCGCACATACACCGATCCCGCACACAGCCCCGCACACCGATCGCGCACACAGCCTCGCACACCGATCCCGCACACAGGCCCGCACACCGATCACGCAGACACCGGCACACAATCACCGCCCACACACACATAGCGCCGCACACTATACACGCCCACGCACCGCCCACACACTTCCCTCCTCCCGAACTGCAGCGGTTTCACCCGCAGCAAACCCGCAGATCTTTTTTAGATCTGCGGCTTTGCTGCGGAAGTGCCCGACTCAATGCAAGTCAATGGGCGCCGAGCCACTGCAGTTCCGCACAAAGAATTGACATGCTGCAGAAAATAAAACGCGGCTAAACCGCGCGTTTTTTTCCGCAGCATGTGCACAGCAGACATGCGGTTCCCATTAGATTACATTGACAGTGCACTGTGCTGCGGGTTGGATGCGTTTCCGCACGTTGAAAAACGCAGCGGAAACGCATCTAAAAACGCAAAGTGTGCACATGGCCTTACACACCTCAAATATGCCAGGCCCTGTGCATAAGAGACTGCAGTCGACATCCAACTGTATCTTTTGTACTGAGACTGCTTCAGCACTGACCTGAGCACGCCCCATGGACTGTCCATGTTAGAACTATGGGAAAAGATCGGCGCCATCTTTGTGTAGCCAGCAGTGACCGCTACTGACCGCTGACCTGTTCAGAGCACAAAGGGAAGGTGAGTAGAAATATTTATCTTTTTTTCTATGCATTGAACAGCGGCGGTGGCAGAATGGGGGACATATATCAGGATGGGGAACAGGGGGGTATATTACATGATGGGGAACATATACCAGGATGTGTGCCATATACCAGGATGGGGAACATATACCAGGATGGGGCCAAAGATGAGGGACATATACCAGGATGGGGAACATATACCAGGATGGGGGACATATACCAAGATGGGGCCAAAGATGAGGGACATATACCAGGATGGGGAACATATACAAGGATGGGGGCTTATACCAGGATGGGGAACATATACCAAGATGGGGCCAAAGATGAGGGACATATACCAGGCTGGGGAACATATACAAGAATGGGAGCTTATACCAGGATGGGGAACATATACTAGGGTGGATGACATATACCAGAATGGGGAACATATATCATGCTGGGGGACATATACCAAGATGGGGGACATATAACAGGATGCACTATACGGGGCACGTTATACTGTGGAGCACTGTATGGAGCCATTATACTGTGGGACACTATTTTGGGCCACTATACAGAGGAAAGCATGACTCTGCAACTCTGCAGAGCGTAGCGGGACCAGGAGTGGCTTCTGCTACAATCTATAGAGCTTCATTCTCTGAACGAGGATCCATAGCCTGGGGAACGTCTTGAGAAAGCAATGGACTACGTTGGACTTGCATAACAACTTTCTGTTTTCTGATAAATTGGTGAACGAGAGACAGTGTCTTGTTTTTATTTCTCTCTTTTTATATTGTTCATGTTTCCATTTGTGAACTATGACGGATTCCTTGGACTATGGCAGAGTGTCATGTTTTTTTTTATAAATTGGTGAACTAGAGAAAGTGTGGGGGAGTGTTTTTTCAAATAAAATGTATTTTTCAGTCTGTGTGGTTTTTTTTTTCACTTACTGTTTTGGTAATGGGGTTGTATGACTATCACCTCTCTATTACTAACCCCATGGCTTGATGTCAACTGTGATTTTTGACAATTCACAGCTGACATCAACCCAAACAACCATTACCATGATTGCCACCACACCAGGGCTATCGGCAATAGCAGTGCAAAGTGCCAAAACTGGAACATTTAATGTGAGGTGCCACTTCGGGGGCAGCTGAGAGCTTCTATTTTTAGGGTGGCTTCCCAGCCTAATAATATCAGCCCCCATCTGTCTGCTTTACCTTGGCTGGATATCAAAAATAGGGGGGACCCCAAATAGTTTTTTTCATTTATTAGGTTAAACAAGGCTAAACACCCTTTATTGCTACATGAAAGTCACTAAAGGGTGCAAGTGGTGTAATGTGTGACCCTGCTCTGTCCACTTCTATGAGAACAGTGGTATATTGCGTGACCCCATTCCTCTCACTTATATGCAAGCAGTGGTGTAATGCATGATCCCATGTCTACTTCTATGGGAGCAGTGGTGTAATGTGTGACCCCGTTCCATCTACTTTTATGGGAGCAGTGGTGTATTGAGTGACAGCGGTCTGTCAGCTTCCATGTGAGCAGTGTTATAATGCGTGACCCCACTCTGTCTACTTCGATGGGAGCAGTAGGCTGCACTCAGTTCCCTGCAGCTAGATTCCCTCCTGGAACAGGACGTCATCAGGGGACTTCACTGCAGTTACCACAGTTTCTTGCATTGCCGCCCTTTAAAGATGTCCTGGATACATGGTGATAGAAGCTATGGTAGAGGCGAGTGCAGTGCTAGCACTCTGCTACTGTCTCTGCTACCACTGTTTCAAACTATAAAGCACATTTAGGTATTTAGGTATAAAGCTAATTACAAAAGTAATTCATATGTAAACATAGATATTTAGAAAGGACATTTTAGGTACCGGACCTCCCTTTTGAAGATGAGAGAACAGTGACGTAGCCCCTTCCCCCCTGACCTAAATCCTATGGAGAAGTTGTGGGCCCTTCTTAAACAGGAGACCAAGGCTATGTTCCCACAATAAGGCCGGGATCACACATGCGAGGAATACGGCCGAGTCTCGCATGTTAATTCCCGACACTGCCACCGGCCTCGGGAGCGGAGCATGCGGCTCCATGTATTGCTATGCGGCCACACACTCCACTCCTGAGGCCGGCGGCAGTGTCGGAAATTAACATGCGAGACTCGGCCGTATTTCTCGCATGTGTGATCCCGGCCTAAGCTTTTGTTGAGTTTTTTACGCAGCAGAATTTCTGCCCCATTTCTGCACCTAGTATTTAAAATAGATTACTTGCTTTTATTCATTGTGTTTTTGTGTGTGTTTGTGTGTTTTTTACATGCATTTTTACAGTATTTTTGACTCTGTGTCCTTTGAGTCTTTTTTGGTGTGTCATACTTCGCTGCATTGTTTTTATACTTTCTGGTATTTGGCTTTGAAAAAACTTTATTGATATACTTAGGTGAAGATTACATGTGTTTTTAACTCGTTTCCAACATGGAAAGGCATTAAAAACGCATGTGTGTTTTTTACCTGCGAATTTTCTGCATTAAATGCAATTCTATGGGGAAAATCTGCACATAAAACTCAACATACTCATAAGAGAAATGGGCAAGTTGCGTATTTTAAACACGCACCACAGGTCAGTTTACACTGAGTTAAAAAAAGACACACTGGAAATGAGATGTCTAGAAATCCCATTCACTTTGCTGGAACTATAAGATGCAGCGTTTTTGATGCAGCAAAAATGCACCAAAATCTCATTGTGTGAACGTAGCCTTACAGTAAAGGAAAACAGTCACCTCTCTGCTGCCGAAAAAGTTGATTATCAATAGATTAACAAACTGACAGACTTCATGGATGGAAGGCTTATTACTGTTATTGAAAAGAAGGGGGCTATATTGATCACTGATTATTTTTTTTTGTAATGTCATTATTGTATTTTTCTATATTTTGAGTTGTTTGGTTATTATTCTCACTTTACCAGATGAAAATAACCAATTAATATGGGAAAATGTACCTTTTTCATTCAGTTGCATAATAATTCTGCACACTAATAGTTGCCAAATAATTATGTACGCAGATATTTTCTGAAGAAAGACAAAACCACACTTCTACTTTCTTAAAGGGAATCTGTCACCCTAAATTGGCGGGATATTTAAATGAGGCAGTCAGGTCAGATGGGCGGTGTCTTGGGTACTTGCCTTAACATGTTGTTCGCCGCTGTCTCCATTATTTCTGGGAATTGTAGTCGTTGCCCTCCATATAACGCGCCTGCGCATTGCAATCTTGAATTGCGCACGCGCAGTATGCTTTGCCCGCAGATTGCAATGCGCAGGCGCGTTATATGGAGGGCAACGACTACAATTCCCAGAAATAATGGAGACAGCGGCGAATAACATGTAAAGGCAAGTACCTAAAACACCGCCCATCTGACCTGACTGCCATCATTTAAATATCCCGCCAATTTAGGGTGACGGATTCCCTTTAAATTAATCAACAAAATACAAATTGCCTAATAATTGTGCACACATAGTGCAAATACATTGTTAATACATTATTAAATAGACATTATATAGTTATTCTTGTATATTCCACGCACTACATGTATGACTATTTGACCTTTTTTCCAGATTCATGAAGACTTGCTAAGTGAGGTCGCCACCTAGTGGAAGCACATTATATTAATTCAATGACACAGGCATGCAAAGCTTTCACAAGCCATTCTCCCTGCTGTGTAGATTGGGAGGATTCCAGCTGATAACTGGAAGCTCTCACCAAGTGTATAGGAAAGTCTAATTTCAGAAGGACTGAGTGACACACATTATTTTGTAGTCAACAGATGGCCTGTGAAGACAAACACTTCTAACATCAGCTGTCTACTGAGGCAGAACATGTGCCAGCAGCTTAACTCATTGTGCACCTAGGCCAGTAGGATTCATTGCATATTGAAGAAGTGTAAGGAAGAAGATAAGTACATTTTAATTTAGCTTTCTTAGTTCTGCTTTGATTTTATTCATTTTCTAGTTGCTGATATCAATTTCCAGAATCACTACAGACATACAGGCAATAATTGCTCCAGGGGTGTAGTGAAAGGCTCATGGGTGCCACTTATACATACTCCAATGTTCCCACTACTGCTCCCTAATGCCTACTACAAAACCAAAAGTTTACCTTGTATATACGTCTCTATACTCCATATGTTTATGGTCAGTTTCATGAGTCAGGTTTTTTTGTGTGTGTTTTTTGAAAAACGGACCGATTTTCATAAATTTTGTGAATCAGATTTTCACCAGTGAGTCAGTTTTTACAATCAGTTTCACCATATTTTCTTATATGCAACAAAAAAAAAAAGAAAAAGTTCTGGAGGTTTCTCAAGCTTCTGACAAAACAGTGAAAAACAGAAAGCACTAGGATGCAAATAGAATGCCATCAGTGTGCTGCCTGAGCTTTTACTAAACTATTGACTTGCATGCAGGGCCGGACTGTCCATCGGACAAATCTAGCAAATGCCAGGTGAGCTGGTCTGGCCGTGGGTGGTATTGTTTGCTACAATGTTAGGCCGGGGTCACACATGCGAGAAACACGGACGAGTCTCACATGTTAATTCCCGGCACTGCCGCCTGCACTCTGGAGCGGAGCGAGCTGCTGCATAGAAATACATACAGCCGAACGCTCCGCTCCCGAGTGCAGGCGGCAATTTCGGGAATTATTCTGAGACTGCGGGGTTTTTTTTTGTAGTGGTAAATTTAGATCAAGATTGTTTGCATTTATTTTTGAAAAAAAATCAGAATTTTTATGAAAATTTTGAAAATTTCACAATTTTCAAACTTAACTTTTATGCCCTTAAACCAGATAGTTATATCACACAAAACAGTTAATAAATAACATTTACCAAATGTTTACTTTACATCAGTGTCATTTTTGAAAAAACTTTATTTTTTTGTTATGAAGTTAGAAGGTTAAACGTTTATCAGCAAATTTTTATTTTCCAACAAAATCATTTTTAAGGGATAACATAACATTTGAAGTGATTTTGAGGGTCCTATATGACAGAACATATGAAAAAGTTACACCATTTTAAAACAGTACCCCTCAAAGGGCTCAAAACCACATTCAGGCCAGTCTCACATGTCCAGATATTTCCGGTACCGGAGATATCCGTGTGCGTGTGTCCGTGTAAAAACGTGGTAAATCTGTGTGGCACACGTGTGGGAAGCAGCGAGCAGAGAGTCGGTGACGTTACCGCTCTTCACTGAGTCTCTGAGCGCTGCTTCCCAGTCATTCCCCAGTGCTTTACAGCAAGAGCGGCTGCATTAGCAGAGCTCCGGCTGTAAACTGATTAACCCCTGAGATGGATTTACGCCGTGGGACCTGACTGATCGCCGGACAGGTATGGGATATTGTTTTTTTATTTTATATTTTTTTACAGGAGATTGATGGCATCGATTCCAAGGAATGGCAGTATAATAAAGATGTAAAACCTGTGTAGTGTATTCATTCATTAAAAGACTTTATTGTTACTGTGTGTGTTTATTTAACCCTTTCTTTACTATAGGATTAGTAATGAATAGGTGTCTTATTGACACCTATGCATTACTAAGCCTGGTTTAACGACACTTTACAATAGCAAGGTGGCATTAACCCTTTATTAACCCCACTTGCCACCGCTACATGGCAAGTGGGAAGAACGCGACAAAGCTCCAGAATAGGCTCATCTAATTGATGCGCCTTTTCTGGGCAGCTGTGGGCTGCTGTGTTTAGGTTGGGGGGGGCCCATAATCATGGCCCCTTTCCAGCCTGAGAATAGCAGCGGCAGCTGTATAGTTTTACCGGGTTGGTTGAAAACCTAAGGGGACACCATGTCGGGTTTTTCATTTGTTCTCCCTGCTCGCTGTTGCCGGCAGAGCAGGGAGAATAATGACAAGCAGCTTCAGCACCACAGGCAGGGGACAGCGCTTACTGTAGCTGTCCGTGTGCACGGAGGACTGTGTGAACAGTTCTCTGTGTGCACGTGTTCAGCATTTTTGCGGTCCGTGCGCTCCCACGAACACTGACATGTCTCCGTGTTTTCCACACAGACACACGGTCCATGAAAACATGCTGACATGTGCAGAGACACATTGATTTTAATGTGTCTACGTGTGTCAGTGTCTCTGTTACATGAGGAAACTCTCACTACACGTATCGGAGCCACTGACGTGTGAAACCGGCCTCAAGAAGTTTATTAACCCTTTAGGGGCTTCACAGGAATTAAGCAAAGTGGAAGAAAAAAATGAAAAATGTAACTTTTCCCCACAAAAGTTGCTTTAGCCCCAAGTTTTGCATTTTAACCCCTTCCCGACCTGTGACAGCGTATGCTTCATGAAAGTCAGTGCCAATCCGACCTGTGACGCATATGCTGTGTCATGGAAGGATCGCGTTCCTGCGGGTTGGGTGACCGGGGTCACTGAAAGCTCACCCAACCCAGAGGCACACGACCCTTTGTACTTCACCACAGGGGGGTGGCTTAACCCCCCGTTGCTACGATCGCTCTGATTGGCTGTTAAAAGTGAAACAGCCAATCAGAGCGATTTGTAATATTTCACACAATAGCATCGGCCATGGCTGGAGACCGGATCCGACCCCCCCCCCCCACACCGAGTGACAGGTGCGATCGGATCCGCCACCGGTTGATGGAGGCGATCGGTCGCCGCCGTCACTATCTGATCCACTCCCCCTCCCTCCGCTCCCCCCGCTTCCGATCCACCCCTCATCTCCCCCGATACCTGCAATGTCACTGAGTCTGCCCCGGTGTCCCTCCCGGATACTTCATGGGCGCCGCCATCTTGCAAAATGGCGGGCGCATGTGCAGTGTGCCCGCTGGCCGGCAGATTCCATTCATTTATTTTGAACACTGTGATAAACTCTCACAGTGATCAAAATAAAAAAAAAGTAAATAAACTCCCCCTTTATCACCCCCATATGTAGGGACAAATAATAAATAAAGAAAATATTTTTTATTTTTCTATTAGGGTTAGCATTAGGGTTAGGGTTAGAATTAGGGTTAGGGTTAGCATTAGGGTTAGGGTTGGAATTAGGGTTAGGGTTGGAATTAGGGTTAGGGTTAGAATTAGGGTTAGGGTTTGAATTAGGGTTAGGGTTGGCATTAGTTTTAGGGTTGGAATTAGAGTTAGGGTTGGGATTAGGGTTAGGCTTGTGGTTAGGGTTAGAGTTGGGATAAGGGGTAGGGGTGTGTTGGGGTTATGGATGGGATTAGGGTTAGGCTTGTGGTTAGAGTTATGGTTAGGGTTGGGATTAGGGTTAGGGGTGTGTTGGGGTTAGGGTTATGGTTAGGGTTGGGATTAGGGTTAGGGGTGTGTTGGGGTTAGGGTTGTGGTTAGGGGTGTGTTGGGGTTAGGGTTGGAGTTAGAATTGAGGGGTTTCCACTATTTAGGCACATCAGGGGGTCTCCAAACGCGACATGGCCCACCATTTATTCCAGCCAATTTTGCGTTCAAAAAGTCAAACAGTGCTACTTCCATTCCGAGCCCCGACGTGTGCCCAAACAGTGGTTTACCCCCACATATGTGGTATCAGCGTACTCAGGAAAAATTGCACAACAACTTTGGGGGTCTAATTTCTCCTGTTACCCTTGGGAAAATAAAAAATTGGGGACTAAAAAAATATTTTTGTGAAAAAAAATGATTTTTTAATTTCACGGCTCCGCGTTATAAACTTCTGTGAAGAACTTGGAGATTCAAAGTGCTCACCACACATCTAGATGAGTTCCTTGGGGGATCTAGTTTCCAAAATGGGGTCTCTTGTGGGGGGTTTCTACTGTTGAGGCACATCATGGGCTGTGCAAACGTAACATGATGCCCGCAGACCATTCCATCAATCGGCATTTCAAAACGTCACTACTTCCCTTCCGAGCCCCGACGTGTGCCCAAACAGTGGTTCCCCCCACATATGGGGTATCAGCGTACTCAGGACAAACAGGACAACAACTTTTGGGGTCTAATTTTTCCTGTTACCCTTGGGAAAATAAAAAAATTGGGGACTAAAAGATCATGTTTGTGGAAAAAATATATTTTTATTTTCATGCCCGGGCGTTACAAACTTCTGTGAAGCCCTTAGGGGTTCAAAGTGCTCACCACACATCTAGATAAGTTCCTTGAGGGGTCTAGTTTCAAAAATGGGATCACTTATGGGGAATTTCTACTGTTTAGGCACATCAGGGGCTCTGCAAACGTAATATGACGCCCCCAGACTGTCCCATCAAAGTCGGCATTTCAAAACGTCACTACTTCCCTTCCAAGCCCCTACGTGTGCCCGAACAGTGGTTTCCCCCCCCCACATATGGGGTACCAGCATACTCAGGACAAACTGTACAACAACTTTTGGGGTCCAATTTCTCCTGTTACCCTTGTGAAAATAAAAAATTGCGGGCTAAAAAAATCATTTTTTGAGAAAAAAATATATTTTTTATTTTCACGGCTCTGCATTATAAACTTCTGTGAAGCATGTTGGGGTTCAAGGTGCTCACCACACATCTAGATAAGTACCTTGGTGGGGTCAAGTTTCCAAAATGGGGTCACTTGAGGGGGTTTCTACTGTTTAGGCACATCAGGGGCTCTGCAAACGTAACAAGATGCCCGCAGATCATTCCACCAAGTCGGCATTTCAAAGCGTCACTACATCCCTTCCGAGCCCTGATGTGTGCCCAAACAGTGGTTCCCCCCACATATCGGGTACCAGCGTACTCAGGACAAACTGGATAACAACTTTTGGGGTCCAATTTCTACTGTAACCATTGTGAAAATAAAAAATAGGGGGCTAAAAAATCATTATTTGAGGAAAAAAAATGATTTTTTATTTTCATGGCTCTGCGTTATAAACTTCTGTGAAGCACCTGGGGTTCAAAATGCTCACTATGCATCTAGATAAGTTCCTTAGGGGTCTAGTTTCCAAAATGAGGTCATTTGTGGGGGAGCTCCAAAGTTTAGGCAAACGGGCTCTCCAAACACGACATGGTGTCCGCTAACGATTGGAGCTAATTTTCCATTCAAAAAGTCAAATGGCGCTCCTTCCCTTCTGAGCCCTGCCGTGTGCCGAAACAGTGGTTCCCGCCCACATATGGGGTACCAGCGTACTCAGGACAAACTGGACAACAACTTTTGGGGTCCAATTTCTCCTGTTACCCTTAGGAAAATAAAAAATAGCGGGCTAAAAAATGATTTTTGAGGAAAAAAAATGATTTTTTTTTTTATTTTCACTGCTCTGCTTTATAAACTTCTGTGAAGCACTTGGGGGTTCAAAGTGCTCACTACACATCTACATAAGCTCCTTGGGGGGTATAGTTTCCAAAATGGGGTCACTTGTGGGGGGTTTATATTGTTTAGGCACATCAGGGGCTCTGCAAACGCAACATGACGCCCCCAGAACATTCCATCAAGTCTGCATTCCAAAATGGCGCTCCTTCCCTTCTGAGCTCTCCCATGCGCCAAAACAGTGGTTCCCCCTACATATGGGTGTCAGTCTACTCAGGACAAATTGCACAACAACTTTTGTGGTCCAATTTCTCCTGTTACCCTTGTGAAAATAAAAAATAGGGGGCTAAAAAATTAATTTTCCATTCAAAAAGTCAAATGGCGCTCCTTCCTGTCTGGGCGTTGCCATGCGCCCAAACAGTGGTTTATGACCAAATATGAGGTATCGGTGTACTCAGGAGAAATTGCCCAACAAATTTTAGGATCCATTTAATCCTGTTGCCCATGTAAAAATGAAAAAATTGATGTGAAAAGAAAATTTTTGTTGGAACAATTAAAATGTCCATTTTTTCCTTCAATGTTGCTTTAGTTCCTGTGAAGCACCTGAAGGGTTGATAATCTTCTTGAATGTAGTTTTGAGTAGCTTGAGGGGTGCAGTTTTTAGAATGGTGTCACTTTTGGGTATTTTCTGCCATATAAATGGTTTTGTAAATTTTGTTGTAAAAATGAGAAATCGCTGGTCAAGTTTTAACCCTTATAACTTCCTAACAAAAAAAATTTGGTTTCCAAAATTGTGCTGATGTAAAGTAGACATGTGGGAAATGTTATTTATTAACTATTTTGTGTCACATAACTCTCTGGTTTAACAGAATAAAAATTAAAAATTTGAAAAATTGCAAAATTTTAAAAATTTTCGCCAAATTTCCGTTTTTTTCACAAATAAACGCAAAAATTATAGACCTAATTTACCACTAACCTGAAGCCCAATATGTCATGAAAAAACAATCTCAGAATCGCTAGGATCCGTTGAAGCGTTCCTGAGTTATTACCTCATAAAAGGACACTGGTCAGAATTGCAAAAAATGGCCAGGTCTTTAAGGTAGAAATAGGCTGGGTCATGAATGGGTTAATAAATGTAACAAGAGAAAATGAATCATCAGTTTTTTTTCAATTTCTCCTGAGTACACCGATACCCCATATGTGTAAACCTGTCACAATGTGACACGACCCAGCGGGTGGTTGGTCAGTGGACGGCACAACACACACACAACGGGATGTGTTATGAATGTGCTAGAGATGCTTTCTGAGCAGAGGCTCCCTCTGGTGGTTACAGACAGTACTGAACCTTTCAGCGAGGAATGGCAATCTGGGATCACTGACTGGTCTGATATAAGGGAGGTTCCCTCCCATGATGGTTACCGGTGATCAATTGTTTTTGTCTCAATTGTGGTTCCTGGTTCACTTGGAAGTTTGCTGAGTCTTGCCTGCATCTTCTGCTATCAAATAAGATATTTTCTGCTTTTATATTTGTGCTTGGTTTTTGCATTGTTCCCTGCACTTCTGTGGAGGTCAGCCAGGTCCCCTCCGGGGGCTTGTGCTCCTCTCAGTTTATATGGAGCCACTGTTATTTGTTCATTTGCTTTTTCCTGTTTTTTCAGTGGCTGCGGCTTAGTTTTGTTACACCAGAGAAATGATTTAGGTGGTAGAGATCATGTGATCTCAGGTGTTTTTGCAATCAGAAGAGTTGGTATTTTTAGGGGGTTTTTTGGATTGCAGTGAGTATCCTTTCCTGTACTTTTCTGTCTAGACAGATTGGGCCCCAGCGTTTGCTCATTCTATTTTCTGTCTGTGTCCGTGCTTCTTCTTGTCTAACCGCCATTACATGTTTGGGGGCTTCCTATTTTCTTTGGGGATCTGCTCCGGGGCAGATAGCTTTCATCTTTCTGCCTTTAGGTGTAGTTATTTCTCAGGCTGTGACGAGGCGTCTAGGATCAACGTAGGAACGCTCCACGGCTACCTCTAGTTGTGTGGTTAGTTCAGGTTACTGCAATCCAATAGGTTCCAGCCTCTCTGGTGTATTGCCGTTTTTGCTTATTCTCCTCAGCTACCAAAACATAACAGGGATGGTATTGGGGATGGATGGCCCTACTGATAGGGAAATGGGGGATGGTCACCACCTGAGCCTGTCCCTGCACTTAGGGTGTTAGGGGAGTGCAGGGACAGGCTCAGGGGGGATGGTCACCACCTGAGCCTGTCCCTGCACTCCCCTAACACCCTAAGTGGGTCCTTCCCCCCACCGCTGTCAGGAACTTCGTTCCTCGTCACCTATTACTGCCCTGGCTAGTGCACTGGCCGGCAAGGGGCGCTAGCCTCACAACTGCAGATAATACCACACAAGGGACAGTGACAAACACCAAAGGGACAAGGAGAAAACACAGCACTTAGCTTCCAGACACCAATGCCAAGCTCCACATCGCAGAAAGCACAGCAACAGGACTCCAAACACCAGACGTGGCTGACACAAGAGAGCTGCTCCTACAAAGTCTGGTCTCCATAGAGAATCTTTATCACCAACAGTCAGCTGATGCATCAGGTGAGCAATTAAAGGATGGTGGGAGTGGTGTCCACCCACATCAGCTGACCTAACCTTACTGCCGTTACAGCTCATTGCCAGCGGGGGAAAACTGATATTAACCCCCACTGGTCCTGCAAGGAAAAAAGATACTTTCAAAACAGAGTGGAACTAGAGCTGCCACGAATCCAAAAATGGATTGTGACAACTCTTGTTTGGGCACATGGCAGGGCTCTCAAGGGAAGAAGAACATTTTTAAGCCTCAGGCGGTTCACAGAATTATTTAACATTGTGCTGAGTCAATGGAAAATTACCATTTTTTCATTAAAATGTTGCTTTGGACCCAAGTTTTTAATTTTAACCCCTTTACCCCCAAGGGTGGTTTGCATGTTAATGACCAAGCCAATTTTTACAATTCTGACAACTGTCCCTTTATGAGGTAATAACTCTGGAACGCTTAATGGATCCCGGTGATTCTGACAATATTTTCTCGTAACATATTGTACTTCATGACAGTGGTAAAATTTCTTTGATATGACTTGCGTTTATTTGTGAAAAAATGGAAATTTGGTGAAAATTTTGAAAATTTTGCAATTTTTCAACTTTGAATTTTTATGCCCTTAAATCACAGAGATATGTCACACAAAATAATAATGAGTAACATTTCCCACATGTTTACTTCACATCAGCACAATTATGGAACTAAATTTTTTTTTGTTAGGAAGTTATAAGGGTTAAAAGTTAAACAGCGATTTCTCATTTTTAAAACACCATTTTTTTTAGGGACCACATCACATTTGAAGTCACTTTGAGGGGTCTATATGATAGCAAATACGCATTAGTGACACCATTCTAAAACTGGATCCATGAAGGTGCCAAAACCACATTCAAGAAGTTTATTAACCCTTTTGGTGCTTCACAGGAATTTTTGGAATGTTTAAAAAAAATTAACATTTAACTTTTTTCACAAAAAATTTACTTCAGATCCAATTTGTTTTATTTTACCAAGGGTAACAGTAGAAATTGGACCCCAAAAGTTGTATAAAATTTGTCCTGAGCACGCTGATACCCCATGTATGCAAATAAACCACTGTTTGGGCGCATGGCAGAGCTCGGAAAGGAGGGAGCGCTGTTTGACTTTTCAATGCAATTATTGGCTTGCCTTGAAATTAGATCAGATGCCATGTGTTTGAAGAACACCTGATGTGCCTAAACAGTGGAAACCCCCCACAAGTGACTCCATTTTGGAAAGTAGACCCCCTAAGGAACTTATCTAGATGTGTTGTGAGCACTTTGATCCCCCAAGTGCTTCACAGAAGTTTATAACATAGAG
This sequence comes from Oophaga sylvatica, assembly GCA_033576555.1. NCBI lineage: Eukaryota > Metazoa > Chordata > Amphibia > Anura > Dendrobatidae > Oophaga > Oophaga sylvatica. The sequence continues at coordinate 197,796,835 of JARQOD010000005.1, read as the reverse complement.
CCGTAAAAATAAAAAATCATATTTATTTTCACAAAAAATGATATTTCCCCCCCCCCCAATTTTTTATTTTCCCAAGGGTAACAGGAGAACTTGGACCCCAAAAGTTGTTGTGCAATTTGTCCTGAGTACGCTTATACCCATATATGCAAGTAAACCACTGTTTGGGCGCATGGCAGAGCTTGGAAGGGAAGGAGCACTGTTTGATTTTTTCAACGCAGAATTGGCTGGAATTGAGATCAGACGCCATGTCGCATTTGGAGAGCCCCTGATGTGCCTAAACAGTGGAAAAACCCCAATTCTTACTTCAACCCTAACCCCAACACACCCCTAACCCTAATCCCAACCCTAACCATAACCCTAACCACAAACCTAACCCTAACACACCCCTAACCCTAATCCCAACCCTAACCCTAATCCCAACCGTAACCATAATCCAAACCCTAACCCCAACTCTAAACCCAACCCTAACCTTAACTTTAGTCCCAACCCTAACCCTAACTTTAGCCCAACTCACTTTAGCCCAACTCTAACCCTAATTGGAAAATAGAAATAAAGACATTTTTTTATTTTATAATTTTTCCCTAAATAAGGGGTGCTAAAGGGGGATTAATTTACTATCACAGTGATCAAAACTCATTATAGTGGGTTTTTATTGTCAGGCTGCTGCAATGCAGATAGGTGCAGGCTCCACTAGATGGTGTCATGATCCCAGTGCAGGGTTGACCTGCACGCTAGGGGTTAAGGTTTTGATCCCAGTGCAAGCTCTTACCTGCACACATGGGGCTTATTATTGTGGCCTCTCCTTGGTTCGGGGAGAGCTTCTTATAGCCCTAGGAAGCTCCAATCCCCGTCAGTTATACTTTCGCCCTTGGCAGAGTGTGTTGATGGTGTGTTTGTGCTGGTTTGCCTGATACTTTGGTTTTGACTCGGTCTGATCTCTGGATACTGCTTGTTGGATTCTGTTTCTGTACCTTCGCTGTCTGTTTGGTTTTGACCTCTGCCTGGCCCCGACTATCCTTCTGTCTCATCCTTGGTACTATACTGTCTTCTCGTGCTTTGACCTTGGCTTGTTCAGATTTACGTCTCTGTCTGTGCCCCTGGGTAACTTTGTCCCGTAGTTACCTTTCTAGGAGTTTTCCCTCAGCTTCTAGCTCCCTGGAGCTGAAGCCACGCCCCTCAACTGTCAGGTGATTCAGGCACTGAAACCATCTCTCTCCTGCCTTGCTCACCCTGCGTTCCTAGGAGCCTGAAGCTTTCTTCTGCACTCGTCTTCAGGGAGATTGCACTGGTGAGTTCTCTTGCAATCCTCACCGTGATAGACGGCAATAGAGTGAACGCAGAACTGCACCTAAACAGAGCAGGCTTGCAATGTAGCAGCAAGGCTACCACAGGTGGCAGCAGAGTAGTCAAACAGGCCGAGTCAAGCAACACACTGTAGAGCAGTACAAAACGAAATAAACAAACTCAGGCTCAGAGGCAAGCCGAGAAGGTCAGTAACGGTCAGGAGCGGATAAGCCAAAAGACAAAAGACAGAAGCAGGTCAGGATTAGTGTTGAGCGATATTGCTCGATATCTAAAAATATCGTATCGAAATTGTATCGCCGATAGCACTAAATATCGTCGATATCCGATTTCGATACCGGAAGTCCCATGTAAGTCTATGGGAACAAAATATCGAAATTAAAAAAAACCATTCTCGCCTTGTTGGTTAATTGTACATGAAGGAAAACAACAAAGACTAATGTAGAATGTATTGGGGGAGGTTGAGGAGACATTAAAGGCATAGATGTTTAACCCAATCAAATGGAATAGCATTAATATATTTTTTTTTAAAGATGTTCGGATTGACGAAGAACTTGACAATGTTGTTAACCTTTTTTCTATTTTGGCAAATATGTATGTTTCACAACTTCCATGCTCTTCACCTTTTTAACTTTTGCCAGTGCCACACTTTCTCCTTCATAATCTTCAGCAGCAGCATCATCTTTCTCATCAAATTATTCTTCATCTTCACCTTCTTAATCTTCTTCTTAAACTTCTTGCTATTCATGTTTTTGTTTACATTACTCATATTGTTATTATTAAACTAATTAATCTTCTTCTATTCAAATTCTTCATTTCTTCCTCTTCATCTTCTTCATCATATTCTTATTTGTGACAGAGATTCCTGTACTTGTAATCTGTAAAAGTATGAATTGTTCATCCTTCCGTTCTTGCTGTCACAAAAGATTTAAATTACAACAGTATTTGTCCGTGTTCAGTTTAGCCTGCAGCAGCAGCAGGCATTTTCCAGTGGCACCACGAGGAGGAACGGACTCACCCCCATACACTGCTTAGTCTTCTTCTGCTTAGAATTTAGAGCATATATTTTGCTCTTCATTTTGGTCTTATACTTCATGTTCTTCTGCTTTTTGATCTTCTGCTTATTGTTCTTCTGTCTCTTGTTCTGTATCTTGTAGTTTGTCTTAACCTTCTTTGTCCTGTTGGTGATCTTCTTCTGGGTAATCTTTTATTTTTTCTTTGTGATGGTGTTCAGGCTGGTTGGCTTCATGCTCGTCGTCCTTGTTGTCGTCATCTTCTTCTGGGTGGTCTTTAATGTCGTCTAATTTCCGAGAAACAGCTGACGTTACTGGAACCCTGACGGGTATCAGATGGAGCAAGAGACAATGGAAGTAACAAGGACCAGCTGACTGTGCTGGACCCCGGACGGGTAGCAGAAGGAAAAGAGGCAATGTCACAACCGAGTACCAGCTGACGTTACTGTGACACGGTTACTAAGCAGGAGGTACCTGTGCTCCAAAGCACTACCAAGGACCAGCAGACGTTGCTGGAACTCGGATACGGAGATGGAGGCACCTAGGCCAAAGGCACTGGGAGAACCAGTTGACGATACTGGACCCCGGACGGGTAGCAGAAGGAAAAGAGGCAATGTCACAACCGAGTACCAGCTGACGTTACTGTGACACGGTTACTAAGCAGGAGGTACCTGTGCTCCAAAGCACTACCAAGGACCAGCAGACGTTGCTGGAACTCGGATACGGAGATGGAGGCACCTAGGCCAAAGGCACTGGGGAGAACCACTTGACGGTACTGGACCCCGGACGGGTAGAAGAACGCACCCATGAAAATGTAAGTTGACAGGACGCAAGCCGTCCGCAGTTACAGAATCACACAGTCCTACAGTGGGTGCTTATCCTATTGTCACAATGGAAACCGCCTTTATTTACATATCCCACAGCACACATAGGAATCACCTAAACTGCAGGCACCATAGAGTCGGCTAACCCGAATGCAACACGACAGCACAACTTATTGGAGGATAATTGACGTTCACACTGCCAGGAAACAGCTGTCGTGCTGTAACCAGGCTGGCCAGGAGTCAGTACCCCTGCCAATTACTTACGAGCAACAAATGGCGGTGTTGTAGCCCAGGGAGTAGAGTTCAGGTGGTAGAAAGATGAACATAACCGGAGACATGGAAAACGTTGCCAAACAGTTATTTAATCTGAAAACGGACAGGCAAATTCAGGTGAGATCCATGCCTTGTTCATTTTCAGAAAAGTAAGCCGGTCTACATTCTCTGAGGATAGTCGCATGCGACGGTCTGTTACTACACCACCTGCAGCACTAAAGACACGCTCAGATAATACACTGGCAGCAGGGCAAGCCAGCACCTCCAATGCATACTGGCTAAGCTCTGGCCATGTATCCAACTTAGAGACCCAAAATTTGAAAGGGGAAGAGGCATCTGGGAGTACACTTAGAGGGAAAGCCAAGTAGTCTGTCACCATCTTACGGAAACGTTTCTTCCTGGTGACTGGAGCCGTCTCGGATGGTGTAGACCTTGCTGGCGCTGTCACAAAACTTTGCCACATTTGTAACATACAGTTCTTGCCCTGTGCAGAGGCGCTGCTTCTGCTCCCTCTTGTTGTAGAGGTGTCTACACTGCCTCGACGCACAGAGCTGCTTTGTAAAGCAGTAGCAGCAGCATCTCTCTCGGCTGGAATGTACAACAGTATGGATTGCACCAGTGTGTCTTGGTACTCCTGCATTTTACGGTCCCGGTTCACCGGTGTGATGAGGGTTTGTAAGTTGTCCCGGTAGCGAGGGTCTAGGAGGGTGTACACCCAATAATCTGACGTGCTGAGAATGTGGGCGATGCGGCGGTCGTTTCTTAGGCACTGAAGCATGAAATCAACCATGTGCTGCAGACTCCCAACTGGCCAACACAGGCTGTCCTCTGGAAGAGGCGTCATCTCTGTCTCCTCTGCATCACCCCACCCTCGCTCTACATACTGACTACAGCGTTGTGTACCTTCCTCTGTAGGGATTTCTTCCTCCTCCATTGACTCCTCCTCCTCATCTCCTCACAAAGTGAGCCCTGCCCAGCCCTTTGTGAGGAACCACGTTGCGCTGACTGTCCTGAAGGTAATTGAATTTGTGACTCCTCATCCTCCACCTGTTTCAAAACCTCTTCCTTTAGTGCTTTCAGTGATTTCTGAAGCAGGCAGATAAGGGGGACAGTCATGCTGACTAGTGCATCATCTGCACTCGCCATCCGCGTTGAGACATCAAACGCACGCAAAACGTCGCAGATGTCCTTCATAGAGGCCCACTCAGTAGTGGTGAAGTGTGAACGGCGCAAATTGCGAGTTGATTGCGCCTGTTGCAGCTGATACTCCATTACTGCTGGCTGCTGCTCACACAACCGCTCCAACATATGTAACGTGGAATTCCACCTGGTGGGTACGTCACATATGATGCGATGTTCAGGAAGGCAAAATCTGACTTGCAGAGCTGCAATGCGCGATCTGGCCATGCTGGAACGTCGCAAGTGAGCGCACTCTAGGCGGACCTTGTGCAGCAGTGCATCAAGATCCGGATAGTCCCTCAAAAACCTCTGCACGACCAAGTTGAGCACATGTGCCAGACATGGTATGTGAGTGAGGTTGCCAAGGCCCAGAGCTGCCACCAGATTTCGGCCATTGTCACACACTACCAAGCCTGGCTGGAGATTAGCTGACAAAAACCACACGTCGCTCTCCTGCTTGATGGCATCCCAGAGCTCCTGCGCTGTGTGGCTTCGATTCCCCATGGGAATTAATTTCAGGACGGCCTGTTGACGTTTGGCCACGGCTGTGCTCATATCGGTCGCAACAGGTAAGCGTTCACGGGTCCATGTGGAGGTATACCGTGACGGCTCGTGCAGCGATGATTCTGAGGAACTGGAGTAGGAGGAGGAATCAATGTGCACAGACTGGATTCCTGCAATCCTTGGAGTTGGCAGAACACGTACAGCGCCACTGGCAAGATCTGTACCCGGCTCCACAACATTGACCCAATGGGCAGTGAGGGAAAGGTATCGTCCCTGGCCATGGGTACTGGTCCACGCATCGTGGTCAGGTGGACCCTGCTACTGACGGCGTTTAGTAGCGCATGTTTAATGTTTCCCTCGACATGTTTTTGCAGAGCAGGGACAGCTTGCCTGCTGAAATAAAATCGGCTTGGCACATTATATTGTGGGACTGCCAATGCCATAAAGTTCCTGAAACTGTCAGTCTCCACCAGCCTGAATGACAGCATTTCAAGGGACAGGAGTTTTGCAAGGCCAGCATTCAGAGCCTGTGCTCATGGATGGTTTGCCGAGTATGGCCGTCTTTTATCCCATGCCTGTGTTACCGATGGCTGTTTTTTGTACTGGGAGTGTGACGATGACTGTGAACTTGCTGCAGTGGGTGGAATAACAGTTTCTCTATGGACAACAGTGACCGAGGTTCTTCCATGGAGATCCTGTGAGGAAGCCAAAACAGGTGTGTGAGAGCTGGAGGTAGAGGCTCGAACATGACGTAAAGATGTAGGTGCTGCTGTAGGTTGGCCTACATCTCCAGTGTGTCTTTGGAACTCAGCTACGTGCTTTGTCCGTACATGTGTCCACATATTTGTGGTATTCAGGTTCCTGATATTTTTACCTCTTTTAACTTTTTGCTTACACAGCTTGCATTGAACATAGCAAATATCATCTACAAGTCTGTCAAAAAAGGACCACGCAGTGCAAGTAATGGGAGCGCCAATTTTGACATTTCTAAGAGAACTGCTCCCAACAGGTGCCAAACTGGAGGCTACAGGCAAGCGAGTCTGCAGCCTACCTCTCCCTCCTCTTTGTACCGTTGGGACAATCTCTTCCTCAGAGCTGCTCCCACCACCTTGCTGTTGCTCACGCCATGTTGGGTCTCGGACTTCATCATCTCCACTACCCTCTTCCAACACCTGCTGCTGTTGGATGGTCTGGGCAGCACCATGCTCCACAAAACCTGGCACCTGAGTCTCATCATCATCATAAGATGCGTTCTGCGGTGTGCTGTCCATCGGCACTGGCTCACCCGCCTCTTCAGATTGAGAGAGACACAGCTGTTGCGCATCACTGCATACTCCCTCTTCTTCAAATTGCAGAATGCTGCTTGCCTGTGCCCGTGTTTGCGAGCCAACAGATTCTGAGAACAGAAGCAGAGACTCAGCTGGCTCCTGTACAGAACTCTCTGACTGCCTTGGCAATTTGACAGGCGGTGAACAGACAGATGGTTGCTCAACAGTGTTGTGTTCCTGAGAGGAGGTGGAAGGAATTGAAGTCGATGCATTGGCTGCCATCCAACCAACAACGGCTTCAATTTGTTCTTCCCGCAGCAGGGGGGCACGCCGAGCTCCTACCAAAGTGCGCATAAAGGAACGCTCACGGGGATAAATGGTGGATGCTGTGTCACTGAGGGCGGCAGCAGACACAGAATCCCCACGTCCTCTCCCTGCTGAAACTCCACGGCCACGACCACGTGCCTTACTCACTGACTTCTTCATCTTGGTAGATTGATAAAGAAAGTCAGAAAAGTTATAAGGCCTAAGTGTGGTTATTACGCAGAGACTGAAGTGAACACTGAAACACAACTGTTCACAAATCACAATCTGTGAAAGGCTACTCCTTTGTCTACTTCTATAGTGTTTGCAACCAATGTATTGGATACGGATGGAAGCGCGTCACACTAATAGTTAAATTGCATGGAGCAGCAAGAATTACACTGAAGGAAAAAAAAGAGTCTGTGAGTGACAGGTGCAGATGCCTACAGACAGCGTTGCATGCAGAGCAAACTGCAGCGTCACCTGCACTCACACACACCTTGCAGAGCTGTTAAAACAACACTGCAGGCAAAAGGAAGCTTTACACAGCGGTTGGTGCTAGCCTGCCTACAGCACAGTACACTAAATCGCAATCTCTAACTGTCCCTCAGAGTCAGCACAGCAGCGTTCTGTCCCTTACTGAATTCACAGCACAGTGACGCTAAAATGGCGGCGGCGCCTTTTATAGTGCATTCTGACATCATTTCAGCATCCAATCACAGCCATGCCATTAGTTAACATGACCGCAGCAGTACAGGATGTGCCCACACTTCTTAGGATTCCTTATTGGCTGAATAAAATCACATTGCCTCTCAAAGAATTATGGGAACTTCCGATTCGGTATTCGATAAGACGAAAATATCGAAACGAATTATCGAAAGGCCGATAGAGCTAATATCGGCCGATAGCCGATATTTGCATTATCGTATCGCTCAACACTAGTCAGGATACATGCCAAGTGAGCACTGGGAGGTCAATACAATAAAGGGGAACACTGAGTTAAAACTGGAATTATGGAAAACAGAGACTTGGGTTCAGACAGCAAACGCAGGAGGACAAATCAGAGCAATCAAAGTCAGCAACAGCAGCCCTAGGCAAAAACTATAACCTGATAAATAGCCAACCTGAACCCAGATTGAGGCTTAGCAAGGTTAACCCCTGACATGACCAGACCGGGGAAAAGGGAAAACAGTACTCAAAACCCGGTCTGAATCATGACATTTATGTTTGGCAGCTGTCACACACTAAAAGACGCTTTTATTGCAAAAAATAGTTTTTGCATCACTACATTTTGAGAGCTATAATTTTTCCATATTTTGGCCCAAAGAGTCATGTGAGGTCTTGTTTTTTGCAGAACGAGTTGAAGTTTTTATTGGTACCATTTTCAGGCACATGACATTTTTTAATCACTTAAACTTCTATTCCAATTTTTGGGAGACAGAATGAGCAAAAACCAGCAATTCATGAATTTCTTTTGGGGGGCGTTTACACCGTTCCTCGTGTTATAAAATTGATAAGGCAGTTTTATTCTTTGGGTTAGTATGATTACAGCGATGTCTCATTTAAATCTTTTTTTATATTTTGGCGCTTTTATGTAATAAAAACTATTTTATAGAAAAAATAATTGTTTTTGCATCACTTTATTCTGACAGCTATAATTTTTCTTTTTTCACTGATGACTCTGTATAGTGGCTCATTTTTTGCGGGACAAGATGATGTTTTCAGCGGTACATGTTTATTTATATCCGTCTTTGTGATCGTGTGTTATTCTACTTTTTGTTCGGCGTTATGATGCATTGTTTTTTGCCTTGTTTTTTTTATAGTGTTCACTAAAGGGGTTAACTAGTGGGAAAGTTTTATAGTTCGGTTCGTTACGGACGCGCCGATACCAAATATGTGTACTTTTATCGTTTAGATTTTTTTTCATTCAAATATTTATTTAGTGATAGAATAAATACTGATTTATTATAATTTTTTAAAAAATACTTTTACAATTATTTTTAATTTTTTTTAATTTCATTCTAACTTTTACACTTTGCCCCACTATGGGACATTTTCTGCAGCCTGATCGCGTCTATATGCTGCTTCATCTGCATGCTACAGAAGCTGTCAGCACTGCACTCAGTGCACACTGTCCTGAGAGACTTCCTGACATGCTCAGACTGCGGGGACCGACAGCATGGGTCCCTGCACATCTTCCCATATGCCACAGCCAAATCAGAACCAGACAGACAGAACGTAGCACAGGCACAAAGCACTGGCACAAGCACAACAGGGTCACACACACTCGGCCAAGGGTCAGAGTATAAGCGACAGAGGATGGCCCCACAATGAGGCTATAAAAAGCCTCCCAGAATCCCAGAGTGAGGCCATCCCGGTTAACCCTAAAACCACCTAATCCCAGAAACTCAGCAGACCATGACAGGTTCCCTCCCATGATGGTTGCCGGTGATCAATTGTTCTTGTCTCAATTGTGGCTCCTGGTTCATTTGGAAGTTTGCTGGAGTCTTGCCTGCATCTCCTGCTTTCAGATAAGATATTTTTTGCTTTTCTTTTTATGCTTGCTTTTTGCATTGTTTTCTGCTCTTTTGTGGAGGTCAGCCAGGTCCCCTCCTGGGGCCTGAGCTCCTCACAGTTTTTCTGCAGCCACTGTTATTTGCTAATTTGCTTTTTCCTGTTTTTTCAGCCGCTGCGGCTTGGTTTTTGTTCACACTGAGATCTGATTTAGTGGGTGGCGAGATCGTGTGATCTCAGTATTTTTGTAATCAGAATTGTTGGATTTTTGTAGGGTTTTCTGGGTTGCAGAAAGTAATCTCACCTGTCCTATCCTATTTAGTCAGCTTGTGGCCCCAGCATTTGCTCAGTCTATTTTTTGCCTATGTTTGTATTTTCATCTTGTCTAACCGCCATTATATGTTTGGGGGCTTCCTATTTTCTTTGGGGATCTGCTCCGGGGCAGATAGCTTTCATCTCTCTGCCTTTAGGTGTAGTTATCTCTCAGGCTGTGACGAGGCGTCTAGGATCAACGTAGGAACGCTTCACGGCTACCTCTAGTTGTGTCGTTAGTTTAGGAATCTACAACCCATCAGTTACCAACATCTCAGGTGTTCGCTGCCCTGCTGTTGTTCCTGTCCTCCTCAGCTACCGAAACATAACAGTATCACCGGCCATAACTGAAAATTATATGGTACTCACAGAAGGGAAAAATAGTGTGGAAGGAAAAAAGTTGTCAGAGTTGTCAGAGATTTTTTTTTTTTTTTTTCTGTCTGTTGCATTTTTTTCCTCTTTTTCTCTGGTGCTGAGGAGGATTTTTTTTTCTCTCAATGGAGTTTGCACAGTTGTCTGGCCGTGTGGATCAGCTTGCCACTGAGGTTCGGAGTATTGCTACCTATCTTGCTGGGTTGCCGGTTGTGGAACCTAGGATTCCCTTGCCAGATTTGTTTTTGGGGGATCGGGCTAAATTTCTGAATTTCAAAAATAACTGTAAGTTGTTTTTCTGCCTTAAAGCCTAAGTCTTCAGGTAACGCAGCACAGCAGGTTCAAATTGTCATCTCTCTCCTGCGCGGCAATCCTCAGGATTGGGCTTTTTCCCTGACACCTGGGGATCCTGTTTTGAATGATATTGATGCATTTTTTCTGGCTCTGGGGTTATTGTACGATGAACCTAATGTCACTGATCAAGCTGAAAAAACCTTGTTGGCATTAAATCAGGGTCTTCAAGACGCTGAGTTGTACTGTCAGAAATTCCGAAAGTGGGCAGTCCTGACCAAATGGAATGATGATGCTTTGGCAGCCCTTTTTCGGAAGGGGCTGTCAGAGAATGTAAAGGATGTTATGGTTGGATTCCCTGCCCCCTCTGGTCTCAATGATTCTATGTCCTTGGCTATTCAAATTGACAGACGTTTGCGTGAGCGCAGAGGTATGCGTGAGATAGTGTTGCCTTGTTAGTCAGCTTCTGAGCCCATGCAGTGTGATAGAGTGACTTCTGGGGCTCAGCGTCATGAGTTTCGAAAGCACAATGGGTTATGTTTCTACTGTGGTGATGCCTCTCATGCTATTTCAGTCTGCCCTAAACGGGGAAGACGTTTTGCACGCTCAGTTGTCTTGGTAGTGTTCAGACTAAATTTCTGTTGACTGTTACCCTGATTTGCTCCCTGTCCACATTTTCTGCTCAGGATTTTGTTGATTCGGGAGCAGCTATTAACCTGATGAATTTTGACTTTGCCAAACGTTGTGGGTTTCCCATGATACCCCTGCGGAAGTCTTTTCCCCTACTGGGCATTGATTCTACCCCTTTGGCTGAGAATAAACCCCAGTTTTCTACTCAGGTGATAATGAGGGTTGAACCAGATCATCAGGAGAGTTGCTGTTTTGGATTGGAAATCTGTGTCTGTGACCAGATGGGGCTGCCAATGTGTTAATGCCGACACTCCTGTTTTTTTCTGCCTCTTCCAAGTCTCAGGATGTTCCTCACTTTTTGACTGATTTTTCGGATGTATTTAGTGAAAGTAAATCTGCATCTTTGCCCCCTCACAGGAGCTACGATAGCGCTATTGAATTAGTGCCTAGTGGTAAATTTGCTAAATGTCGCCTTTTTAACTTGTCTGTACCTGAACACGATGCTATGCGATCTTATATCAAGGAGTCATTGGAGAAGGGTCATATCAGACCATCCTCTTCACCCTTGGGTGCCGGTTTTTTCTTTGTGGCCAAAGAGGATGGTTCATTGAGGCCGTGTATTGATTATCGTCTCTTGAATAAGATCACTGTGAAGAATCAATATCCGTTACCCTTGATTTCTGACCTGTTTTCCAGGGTGAAAAGTGCTAGTTGGTTTACCAAGCTTGACCTCAGGGGGGCGTATAACCTTATTCGCATTAAGCACGGGGATGAATGGAAGACGGCGTTTAATACCCCAGAGGGGCATTTTGAGTACCTGGTGATGCCCTTTGGGCTCACTAATGCTCCTTCCGTCTTCCAATCCTTCATGAATGATATTTTCAGGATTTTGTGGATACATTTCTAATTGTTTATTTGGATGATATCTTGATTTTTTTCCAATGACTGGGACTCTCATGTGAAACAAGTTCGGACTGTGTTCCATATTTTGAGAGAGAATGCACTGTATGTGAAGGGATCAAAGTGTCTTTTTGGCGTACAGAAGGTCTCATTTCTGGGATTCATTTTGTCTCCGTCTGTTATTGAAATGGACCCGGTCAAGGTTCAAGCCATCTGTGATTGGGTCCAACCTACTTCATTAAAGGATCTTCAGAGATTTTGGGTTTTGCCAATTTTTATCGTAAATTTATTGGTAATTTCTCCGGTATTGTTAAACCATTGACTGATTTGACCAAAAAGGGTTCTGATGTGGTGAATTGACCTCCTGAGGCAGTCTCTGCGTTTCAGGAACTTAAGCAGAGATTCACTTCTGCTCCTGTTCTACGGCAGCCTGATGTTTCTCTACCGTTTCAGGTGGAGGTTGATGCCTCTGAAATTGGGGCAGGTGCCGTTTTGTCCCAAAGAGATCCAGAGACCTCTAAGAGTAGCCCTTGTGCCTTTTTCTCTCGAAAATTTTCTCCAACTGAACGTAATTATGACGTGGGTAATCGGGAGTTATTGGCCATGAAGTGGGCCTTTGAAGAGTGGAGACATTGGCTGGAAGGAGCCAAACATCAGGTGGTGGTTAGAGTTGAGCGATACTTTCCGATATCCTAAAGTATCGGAATCGGAATGGTATCGCCGATATCACTAAAATATCGGCGATACCCGATACCGATACCGGAAGTCCCATGTAAGTCTATGGGAACAAAATATCGAAATTAAAAAAAACCCATTCTTGCCTTGTTGGTTAATTGTACATGAAGGAAAACAAGAAAGAGTAATGTAGAATGTATTGGGGGAGGTTGAGGAGACATTAAAGGCATAGATGTTTGACCCAATCCAATGGAATAGCATTAATTTTTTTTTTTTAGGAAATACGTTCGGATTGACGAACAAATTGACAATGTTGTTAACCTTTTTTCTATTTTGTCAAATATGTCTGTTTCACAACTTCCATGGTCTTCACCTTTTTAACTTTTCACACACTTTCTCCTTCATAATTTTCAGCAGCATCATCTTTCTCATCAAATTATTCTTCATCTTCACCTTCTTAATCTTCTAAAACTTCTTGCTATTCATCTTTTTGTTAACATTACTTATATTGTTCTTATTAAACAGTTATTATTCTTCATATTCTACTTCTTCATCTTCTTCCTATTCATCCTTTTCATCATATTCTTATTTGTGACAGACATTCCTGTACTTGTAATCTGTAAAACTCTGAATTTTCATCCTTCCGTTCTTGCTGTCACGAAAGATTTTAATTACAACAGTATTTGTCCGCGTTCAGTTTAGCCTGCAGCAGCATCAGGCATTTTCCAGGGGCACCACGAGGAGGAACGGACTCACCCCCATACACTGCTTAGTCTTCTTCTGCTTAGAATTTAGAGCATATATTTTGCTCTTCATTTTGGTCTTATACTTCATGTTCTTCTGCTTTTTGATCTTCTGCTTATTGTTCTTCTGTCTCTTGTTCTGTATCTTGTAGTTTGTCTTAACCTTCTTTGTCCTGTTGGTGATGGTACAAAAGCCAATGGAAGTAACGAGGACCAGCTGACTGTGCTGGAACCCGGAGGGTCAGCAGAAGGAAAAGAGCCAATGGCACAACCGAGGACCAGCTGACGTTACTGGGACAGGGTTACTAAGCAGGAGGTACCTGTGCTCCAAAGCACTACCAAGGACCAGCAGACGTTGCTGGAACTCGGATACCGACATGGAGGCACCTAGGCCAAAGGCACTGCGGAGAACCAGCTGACGGTACTGGAACCCGGATGGGTAGCAGAAGGTACAAGAGCCAATGAAAGTAATGAGGACCAGCTGACTGTGCTGGAACCCGGAGGGTCAGCAGAAGGAAAAGAGCCAATGGCACAACCGAGGACCAGCTGACGTTACTGGGACAGGGTTACTAAGCAGGAGGTACCTGTGCTCCAAAGCACTACCAAGGACCAGCAGACGTTGCTGGAACTCGGATACCGACATGGAGGCACCTAGGCCAAAGGCACTGCGGAGAACCAGCTGACGGTACTGGAACCCGGATGGGTAGCAGAAGGTACAAGAGCCAATGAAAGTAACGAGGACCAGCTGACTGTGCTGGAACCCGGAGGGTCAGCAGAAGGAAAAGAGCCAATGGCACAACCGAGGACCAGCTGACGTTACTGGGACAGGGTTACTAAGCAGGAGGTACCTGTGCTCCAAAGCACTACCAAGGACCAGCAGACGTTGCTGGAACTCGGATACCGACATGGAGGCACCTAGGCCAAAGGTACTGCGGAGAACCAGCTGACGGTACTGGAACCCGGATGGGTAGCAGAAGGTACCCATGGAAATTAAAGTTGAGGCAGCAGGACTGTTTGCCGTTCACACAGCAGGGAACAGCTGACATTACTGAACCCCAGTAACACGGGAGCAAGTGTAGACTGTGCTAACAGCACTTCCGAGAAACAACTGGCGGTGTTGTAACCCAGGGATGAGAAGAGAACAGGGTGAGGCAGCAGGACTTTTTGCCGTTCACACAGCAGGGAACAGCTGACATTACTGAACCCCAGTAACACGGGAGCAAGTGTAGACTGTGCTAACAGCACTTCCGAGAAACAACTGGCGGTGTTGTAACCCAGGGATGAGAAGAGAACAGGGTGGAGGCAGCAGGACTATTTGCCGTTCACACAGCAGGGAACAGCTGACATTACTGAACCCCAGTAACACAGGAGCAAGTGTAGACTGTGCTAACAGCACTTCCGAGAAACAACTGGCGGTGTTGTAACCCAGGGATGAGAAGAGAACAGGGTGGAGGCAGCAGGACTTTTTGCCGTTCACACAGCAGGGGAACAGCTGACATTACTGAACCCCAGTAACACGGGAGCAAGTGTAGACTGTGCTAACAGCACTTCCGAGAAACAACTGGCGGTGTTGTAACCCAGGGATGAGAAGAGAACAGGGTGGAGGCAGCAGGACTATTTGCCGTTCACACAGCAGGGGAACAGCTGACATTACTGAACCCCAGTAACACAGGAGCAAGTGTAGACTGTGCTAACAGCACTTCCGAGAAACAACTGGCGGTGTTGTAACCCAGGGATGAGAAGAGAACAGGGTGGAGGCAGCAGGACTTTTTGCCGTTCACACAGCAGGGGAACAGCTGACATTACTGAACCCCAGTAACACGGGAGCAAGTGTAGACTGTGCTAACAGCACTTCCGAGAAACAACTGGCGGTGTTGTAACCCAGGGATGAGAAGAGAACAGGTGGAGGCAGCAGGACTTTTTGCCGTTCACACAGCAGGGGAACAGCTGACATTACTGAACCCCAGTAACACAGGAGCAAGTGTAGACTGTGCTAACAGCACTTCCGAGAAACAACTGGCGGTGTTGTAACCCAGGGATGAGAAGAGAACAGGGTGGAGGCAGCAGGACTTTTTGCCGTTCACACAGCAGGGAACAGCTGACATTACTGAACCCCAGTAACACGGGAGCAAGTGTAGACTGTGCTAACAGCACTTCCGAGAAACAACTGGCGGTGTTGTAACCCAGGATGAGAAGAGAACAGGGTGGAGGCAGCAGGACTTTTTGCCGTTCACACAGCAGGGAACAGCTGACATTACTGAACCCCAGTAACACAGGAGCAAGTGTAGACTGTGCTAACAGCACTTCCGAGAAACAACTGGCGGTGTTGTAACCCAGGGATGAGAAGAGAACAGGGTGGAGGCAGCAGGACTATTTGCCGTTCACACAGCAGGGAACAGCTGACATTACTGAACCCCAGTAACACAGGAGCAAGTGTAGACTGTGCTAACAGCACTTCCAAGCAACAACTGGCGGTGTTGGAGCCCAGGGTCAAGGAGGATGTTTAAATACTAGATCAAGTATTTTCCTTGTTACGTGTCAATTAAAAATGTCTATACTCCAAACAAGAGAAATATAACCTTTAGTACCATAAGATGATGATTTACTTTAAAAAATATATGTAAATTAATAATTGACAAACATAAACGCATACATTAACATGTTGAAAAGCAATGCAAACCACAATAAAAATCGGTTAAATAATCTGCTATAACGGTTTTAAATAAAAGCATACAAGTACATATCAGAATCCATTAATGATGGATAAGTAACAGTATGTACACCATTTTCATTTGCTGAATAATATCACTAAAAAGTTTTTAAAAATATCTAAAATTTCCATCATGTAATACTGATAATATGTGGCAATCATTTATATTAACAAAAAAAACCTTTAAAAAGTGCATAGTGAAAACAGCTATTTATGCCTGACTGTGGACTTGCAAGCATGACAACGGATAGATAAGGTATATATAGATGACACTGCATAGCCACAGATGGTGAATGGCGATGTAATACTGTACCTCAATAAAGTGTGCGTTACTACTACATCCTTATTTTTATATAGCTTTCTAAAAGGGTACGTGCATGTATGCTTGCGCCTTTGTTTGGACGCACAGACTGGCTTCCTGCTGTGACGCGTTGGGTATTGGAGCGTCTGTGCGTCTTATGACGCAGACTAACATTCACGGTGCGCATCGTTCATCATCGCAAGCGTACCGACAACACAAAGGCGTTGTCATGACTGCTTTACTCAGTAAACATGCACCTATGATGAAACATACACGCATGTGCCCTATTACATAACAAGCTACAAGAAAAATGCGTGTGAGGTGTGACACAGCTGTTTTGTTAAGGTACAGTATTATATCGACATTGTACAGGTGTCGCTATTCAGTCTGATAAATAGATATCATTCACCTATTCTATCAGTTGTCGTTCTTTCAGCACCACTTACAGGTATATATTTTGCTATTGTGACTATGCACTATTGACTTTACCAAGGTAATGCATGATTTTTGTTAGCGATTATCATGTTTACATGAAGTACCTTTATGATATGGGCTGTTAACTTTCTAATCAAATATGTATTTTTTAAAATGACACAAATATAAGTAATGTTGAAGAGGACTATTCCTACATGCATTGTTTGCACAATATACAGGTGTACATCACGTCCCTTAATCAACATTGGATATTATATTTACTTGTATGCTTTTATTTCAAAGGCAAGAACACTGAAGTATAACCTTCGCACTGCAGCAGTTGTCAAAGTTCAACCCACATTATGCACTTCCAACATTGCAGTATTTGAGTCATCATGATGTGAGTTGGATTTGTGTAAGCTATGGAGTGACAAGGTTGACCATCAGTATCCTATAGCATAAGTAGGCTTTTGTGTTTGCATTTGTTTTCGACATGTGCATATCTGTAATAATATGTCACAATTATTTTGTTACAGATTTGTGACAAAGACAAATCATTTTATGGTTTGAAAGTTGACGTTTCAAATGTTTACAGCTTAGAAATCATGGTGTAGCCTCATATCTATGTGTAGCACTAGACACTTTGAGATGTAATTTTTTTTTTTTCACCATGATTAGGTAGCTAGCAGTCATTTTTGCCGGACACACAGCAGGGGAACAGCAGGCGTTACTGAACCCCACAAACACATCAGCGATTGTTTTCATCTGTGCATCTAACACTTCTGAGCAGCAACTGGCGCTGTTGAAGCCCAGGGTCAAGGAGGGTGTAGGCAGAGGCCTAGTATGAGACGTTTGAAGTTGAAGTTGTAGTTAGCAGCAGTAATTTTTGCCAGACACACAGCAGGGGAACAGCAGGCGTTACTGAACCCCACAAACACATCAGCGATTGTTTTCATCTGTGCATCTAACACTTCTGAGCAGCAACTGGCGATGTTGAAGCCCAGGGTCAAGGAGGTGTAGGCAGAGGCCTAGTATGAGACGTTTGAAGTTGAAGTTGTAGTTAGCAGCAGTAATTTTTGCCAGACACACAGCAGGGGAACAGCAGGCGTTACTGAACCCCACAAACACATCAGCGATTGTTTTCATCTGTGCATCTAACACTTCTGAGCAGCAACTGGCGCTGTTGAAGCCCAGGGTCAAGGAGGGTGTAGGCATAAAATATTGAGTTATTGCCTTGTTACGTGGCCATTGCAAATGTATGTACTTCAAACAAGAATAAATGAAGTTTTACTACAACAATAAAATGATAAATTTCAATTACAAGAATAGAAAAATATTTATACTTGACAGTCCTCTGTGGTTGATAACGTTTAATGGCTAACTGAAAATATGGTAACAAATTCAAAGCTTTCGAGACTACTCAGGTGTCTTCATCAGGCTAAGAGTAAAGCCAAAAATGAAGAATCACATATTTCTACACACAACAGGACACAGGAATAGCTAAGACAAGTGAGGGAGGGACAAGTGAGGGGAGACCGGCAACAAAAAGGAGAACAAGGATGAATTATCAGCGCCACACAATCACAGATAAATTAATGAATTTACCTGTGGCAAAAGACTTTTGTATGCCCGGTCATAGCATCATGGATATGGAATTACTGTTATTAAAATATAACTTCAAATATGAGAAACGTACAAAGGTTTCAGAATATAAGCTCATCATGACCTTTGACACTGTTAGTGATGGAATGAATAGATCACATGGATTTATGTCATTCTATATCAATTAAGGAATCTGCGTCTATGCCCTTCCAGGGTCATGAAAACCACAAAAAATACGCCAATGAGAGGGCAATCAAACTTTCTATCCTTATCTAGGAACTGTTCCAATATTTATGTTCATCCCTGTGAGATAATGACAGTTCTGATACACGTCACTTACTTGTCTTACCTATTGCACTATTCCTGTGTCCTGTTGTGTATAGAAATATGTGATGCTTAATTTTTTTAGTTAGTCTTTCCCTGATGAAGAGACGTGAGTAGCCTTGAAAGCTTGCGATTTGTTTCCATCTTTTCAGTTATCCATTAAAAGGTATCAACCACTGCTGACTCTGAAGTCTAAATATTTTTCTATCTACTGGCTAACACGGTACAAAGATACACATGTTTTCTAATTTCAAGAAGGAAAAATAAAGAAAATACAAATATAAACGCATATATGCACATGCCAAAAATAAATGGAACAACACAACACCCAAAAAATTGGTAACAAAATATAGTGTTGTAAATTTAAGAATAAAAGTAAATTTTTTTTTTTATGAATAATGCTTAAGGAACGCTATGTTAAACCATAACATAGTGAAGACAATGGATTTTGTAATAGTCACTCATCATCATCATCGCAAATTTTATGTGACAGTCACAGACATTTCAATTATTTAAGTTCATAAAATCGTAACTTTCTATAGCATGTATGACATGTCCAGCATGGACTCATCAATGTGATTGATGACACAATAATGTACAATAAAAAATAACCATTTAAAAAAACATTAGGCATTGTTTGTCACAATTTAAGTGTGTGCCTGCAAGTGTAGGTGAAACAAAGGCTACGGATAGCAAAGGTATATTCTATGTCTGTATCAGACAGTGGACAGCCTCTGATGGGTAATGCCGATGTTATACTGTACGTCAATAAAGTCTGCGGCTGAAATCATGCATTTTTTGCTTGTAGAGTGTTGAAGAGGGTAAAAGAATGTCTGGTTGCGCAAAGCTTTATCCGTCAACACTACCTTCCTACTGTCACGCGTAGGGTAGGGTAGCGTGTGGCAATTAGCTGACTATCAAATGTGAGGTTAGGCTGCGTTATTGCGCACTAGGGACGCAAAAAAAAATACAGCAGTAATAATTTAATGTGTAATACTACACCTATGACAAACCAAAAAATTACGTTCCCTCTTTAACAATGTACAAGACTAACAAGCCTAATGGTTGACGCTGACTTAATTGAGATACAGTATTACATCAACATTGTCCATGAGTAACTATGCACTGTGATACCTATATACCAGTATTAATTTATATCTCTTGTGGTTGTTTCAACAGCACTTGCAGGTATAACTACCTATTGTCAGTATGCATGATGCACTTTCTAGATGTAATAATTTATTATTGGACATTATTACCATGTTTACATGCTGGCCATTTCATATATGGTGTTTGAAGTTACAGTTGGCATCAGTATGTGTATTTTATAATGTCTGTCATAAATAAAACTCGTGATGATGATGATGAGGATTTAATGATTCGTACATCCATTGACTGCATTATCTTACAGGTACAGATAAAGTTCCTTAAAAAGCATTAATTCATAAGTCTGAAATGTACTTTTATGCATTAATTTAAAAATGTGAAGAGTAGACTATGTTTTATTTTTTGTTACCATTTCTAATAGACATGTGCAGATATGCGCTGTGATGACAAATTATTATTTGTCCATATTTGTCATAAAAATTTATCATTCTAGGCCTGCAAAACTTCACAATTTCATGTTTTCAGCATAACAAGCAGGGTGACGGCTCTTCCCTATTTGGAGCATGTTGGTCATGTGTTTTTCTGTCCATGTGTCGGGAACAGGACACTTCTTGCCGTTGACACAGCAGGGGAACAGCTGGCGTTACTGAACCCCACTAACAGTAGAGCTTGTGTTTTGTTCTGTGGACACGACACTTCTGAGCAGCAACTGGCAGTGTTGGAGCCCAGGGAGTAGAGTTCAGGTGGTAGAAAGATGAACATAACAGGAGACATGGATAACGTTGCGAAACAGTTATTTAATCTGAAAACGGACAGACAAATTCTGGCGAGATCCATGCCTTGTTCATTTTCAGAAAAGTAAGCCGGTCTACATTATCGGAGGATAGTCGCATGCGACGGTCTGTTAGTACACCACCTGCAGCACTAAAGACGCGCTCCGATAATACACTGGCAGCAGGGCAAGCCAGCACCTCCAATGCATACTGGCTAAGCTCTGGCCATGTATCCAGCTTAGAGACCCAAAACTTGAATGGGGAAGAGCCATCTGGGAGTACACTGAGAGGCAAAGCCAAGTAGTCTGTCACCATCTGACGGATACGTTGCCTCCCGCTGACTGGAGCCCTCTCGAATGGTGTAGACATTTGTGGCGCTGCCACAAAACTTTGCCACATTTTTAACATACTGGTCTTTCCCTGTGCAGAGGCACTGCGTGTGCTCCCTCTTGTTGCAGAGCTCTCTACACTGCCTCGACGCACAGAGCTGCTTTGTAAAGCAGTAGCAGCAGCAGTGCTCTCGGCAGTAAGGTAGAACATTAGGGATTGCACCAGTGTGTCTTGGTACTCCCGCATTTTACGCTCCCGGTTCAACGGTTGTGATGAGGCTTTTGACGTTGTCCCGGTAGCGAGGGTCTAGGAGGGTGTGCACCCAATAATCAGACGTCGTGAGAATGTGGGCGATGCGGCGGTCGTTTCTTAGGCACTGCAGCATGAAATCAACCATGTGCTGCAGACTCCCAACTGGCAAAGAAACGCTGTCCTCTGCAAGAGGCGTTATCTCTGCCTGCTCTGCATCACCCCACCCTCGCTCTACATACTGACTAGAGCGTTGTGTACCTCCCTCTGGAGCGATGTCTTCCTCCTCCATTGACTCCTCCTCCTCATCCTCCTCACAAAGTGAGCCCTGCCCAGCCCTTTGTGAGGAACCACGTTGCGCTGACTTTCCAGAAGGTGATGGAATTTGTGACTCCTCATCCTCCACCTCTTCCAAAACCTCATCCCTTATTGCTTGCAGTGTTTTTTGAAGCAGGCAGATAAGGGGGACAGTCAGGCTGACTAGTGCATCATCTGCACTCGCCATCCGCGTTGACTCATCAAACGCACGCAAAACGTGGCACATGTCCTTCATAGTGGCCCACTCATTAATGGTGAAGTGTGGACGGCGCAAATTGCGTGTTGATTGCGCCTGATGCAGCTGATACTCCATAACTGCTGGCTGCTGCTCACACAACCGCTCCAACATATGTAACGTTGAATTCCACCTGGTGGATACGTCACATATGATGCGATGTTCAGGAAGGCGCAATCTGCGTTGCAGAGCTGCAATGCGCGATCTGGCCATGCTGGAACGTCGCAAGTGAGCGCACTCTAGGCGGACCTTGTGCAGCAGTGCATCAAGATCCGGATAGTCCCTCAAAAAACTCTGCACGACCAAGTTGAGCACATGTGCCAGACATGGTATGTGAGTGAGGTTGCCAAGGCCCAGAGCTGCCACCAGATTTCGGCCATTGTCACACACTACCAAGCCTGGCTGGAGATTCGCTGGCAAAAACCACACGTCGCTCTCCTGCTTGATGGCATTCCAGACCTCCTGCGCTGTGTGGCTTCGATTCCCCATAGGAATTAATTTCAGAACGGCCTGTTGCCGTTTGGCCACGGCTGTGCTCATATCGGTCGCATCAGGTAAGCGTCCACGGGTCCATGTGGAGGTAGACCGTGACGGCTCCTGCAGCGATGATTCTGAGGAACTGGAGTAGGAGGAGGAGTCAATGTGGACAGACTTGATTCCGGCAATCCTTGGAGTTGGCAGAACACGTACAGCGCCACTCGCAAGATCTGTACCCGGCTCCACAACATTCACCCAATGGGCAGTGAGTGAAAGGTATCGTCCCTGGCCATGGGTACTGGTCCACGCATCGGTGGTCAGGTGGACCTTGCTACTGACGGCGTTTAGTAGCGCATGTTTAATTTTTGCCTCAACATGCTTTTGCAGACCAGGGACGGCTTGCCTGCTGAAATAAAATCGGCTGGGCACATTGTATTGTGGGACTGCCAATGCCATTAATTCACGGAAACTGTCAGTCTCCACCAGCCTGAATGACAGCATTTCAAGGGACAGGAGTTTTGCAATGCCAGCATTCAGAGCCTGTGCTCGTGGATGGTTTGCCGAGTATGGCCGTCTTTTATCCCATGCCTGTGCTACCGATGGCTGTTTTGTGGCCTGGGTGTGTGAGGATGACAGGGAACTTGCAGCTGTGGGTGGAATAACACTGTGTCTCTGGACAACAGTGACAGAGGTTTCTTCCATGGCGATCCTTTGAGGAAGCCTTACCAGCTGTGTGTGAACTGGAGGAAGAGGCTCCAACAGGAGCTGAAGATGTAGGCTGCTGTAGGTTGGCCTACATCTCCAGTGTGTCTTTGTAACTCAACAAAGTGCTTTGACCGCACATGTTTCCCACATATTTGTTGTATTAAGGTTACTGACACTTTTACCTCTTTTAATTTTTTGATTACACAGCTTGCATTTTACATAGCAAATATCATCTGCAACTGTATCAAAAAAGGACCACGCAGAGCAAGTCCTGGGAGCGCCCGTTTGGCTGTTGTAAGAGAACTGCTCCGAACGGGTGCCAAACTGGAGGCTACAGGCAAGCGAGTCTGCAGCCTACCTCTCCCTACTGTTTGGACCGTTGGTGCAATCTCTTCCTCAGAGCTGCTCCCACCACCTTCCTGTTCCTCACGCCATGTTGGGTCTTGGACCTCATCATCTCCACCACTACCCTCTTCCAACACCTGCTGTTGTTGGGTGGTCTGGCCAGCACCATGCTCAACAGAAACTGGCAACTGAGTCTCATCATCATCAGATGCGTTCTGCGGTGTGCTGACCATCGGCACTGGCTCACCCGCCTCTTCAGATTCAGAGAGACACAGCTGTTGCGCATCACTGCATACTGCCTCTTCTTCACATTCCAGAATGCTGCTTGGCTGGGCCCCTGTTTCCAAGCCAACAGATTCTGAGAACAGAAGCAGAGACTCAGCTGGCTCCTGTACAGAGCTCTCTGACTGCCTGAGCAATTTGGCAGGCGGTGAAGAGACTGATGGTTGTTCAACAGTGCTGTGGTCCTGAGAGGAGGTGGAAGGTATTGAAGTCGATGCATTGGCTGCCATCCAACCAACAACGGCTTCAATTTGTTCTTCACGCAGCAGGGGGGTACGCTGAGCTCCTACAAAAGTGCGCATAAAGGAACGCTCACGGGGAAAACTGGGATGCTGTGTCACTGGGTGCGGCAGCAGCCACAGAATCCCCACGTCCTCTCCCTGCTGCAAATCCACGGCCTCGACCACGACCACGTGCCTTACTCACTGACTTCTTCATCTTGGTAGATTGATAAAGAAAGTCAGAAAAGTTAAGGCCTAAGTGTGGTTATTCCTCACAGACTACAGTGAACCCTGCAGACAACTGTTCAGTATCTGTGAAAGGCCCCTTTGTGTACTTCTATAGTGTTTGCAACCAATGTATTGTATACGGATGGAAGCGCGTCACACTAATAGATTAGATTTTTTTCCACTAAAATGGAGCAGCACCAATTAGAGAAAAATGTGAAGGATGAGGCAGTGACACACGCTCAGCAGACTACAACCGGCAGTGGTTGAAGTACAAACTGGAGCGTAATCTGCACTCACAAAATGAAAAGCTCACAGACTACAGTGAACACTGAAACACAACTATTCACTATCTGTGAAAAGCTCCTTTGTGTACTTCTATAGTGTTTGCAACCAATGTATTGTATACGGATGGAAGCGCGTCACACTAATAGATTAGATTTTTTTCCACTAAAATGGAGCAGCACCAATTAGAGAAAAATGTGAAGGATGAGGCAGTGACACACGCTCAGCAGACTACAACCGGCAGTGGTTTGAAGTACAAACTGGAGCGTAATCTGCACTCACAAAATGAAAAGCTCACAGACTACAGTGAACACTGAAACACAACTATTCACTATCTGTGAAAAGCTCCTTTGTGTACTTCTATAGTGTTTGCAACCAATGTATTGTATACGGATGGAAGCGCATCACACTAATAGATTAGATTTTTTTCCACTAAAATGGAGCAGCACCAATTAGAGAAAAATGTGAAGGATGAGGCAGTGACACACGCTCAGCAGACTACAACCGGCAGTGGTTGAAGTACAAACTGGAGCGTAATCTGCACTCACAAAATGAAAAGCTCACAGACTACAGTGAACACTGAAACACAACTATTCACTATCTGTGAAAAGCTCCTTTGTGTACTTCTATAGTGTTTGCAACCAATGTATTGTATACGGATGGAAGCGCGTCACACTAATAGATTAGATTTTTTTCCACTAAAATGGAGCAGCACCAATTAGAGAAAAATGTGAAGGATGAGGCAGTGACACACGCTCAGCAGACTACAACCGGCAGTGGTTGAAGTACAAACTGGAGCGTAATCTGCACTCACAAAATGAAAAGCTCACAGACTACAGTGAACACTGAAACACAACTATTCACTATCTGTGAAAAGCTCCTTTGTGTACTTCTATAGTGTTTGCAACCAATGTATTGTATACGGATGGAAGCGCGTCACACTAATAGATTAGATTTTTTTCCACTAAAATGGAGCAGCACCAATTAGAGAAAAATGTGAAGGATGAGGCAGTGACACACGCTCAGCAGACTACAACCGGCAGTGGTTGAAGTACAAACTGGAGCGTAATCTGCACTCACAAAATGAAAAGCTCACAGACTACAGTGAACACTGAAACACAACTATTCACTATCTGTGAAAAGCTCCTTTGTGTACTTCTATAGTGTTTGCAACCAATGTATTGTATACGGATGGAAGCGCGTCACACTAATAGATTAGATTTTTTTCCACTAAAATGGAGCAGCACCAATTAGAGAAAAATGTGAAGGATGAGGCAGTGACACACGCTCAGCAGACTACAACCGGCAGTGGTTGAAGTACAAACTGGAGCGTAATCTGCACTCACAAAATGAAAAGCTCACAGACTACAGTGAACACTGAAACACAACTATTCACTATCTGTGAAAAGCTCCTTTGTGTACTTCTATAGTGTTTGCAACCAATGTATTGTATACGGATGGAAGCGCGTCACACTAATAGATTAGATTTTTTTCCACTAAAATGGAGCAGCACCAATTAGAGAAAAATGTGAAGGATGAGGCAGTGACACACGCTCAGCAGACTACAACCGGCAGTGGTTGAAGTACAAACTGGAGCGTAATCTGCACTCACAAAATGAAAAGCTCACAGACTACAGTGAACACTGAAACACAACTATTCACTATCTGTGAAAAGCTCCTTTGTGTACTTCTATAGTGTTTGCAACCAATGTATTGTATACGGATGGAAGCGCGTCACACTAATAGATTAGATTTTTTTCCACTAAAATGGAGCAGCACCAATTAGAGAAAAATGTGAAGGATGAGGCAGTGACACACGCTCAGCAGACTACAACCGGCAGTGGTTGAAGAACTAACTGGAGCGTGATCTGCACTCAAAAAATCAAAACCTCACAGACTGCAGTGAACACTGAAACACAACTATTCACTATCTGTGAAAAGCTCCTTTGTGTACTTCTATAGTGTTTGCAACCAATGTATTGTATACGGATGGAAGCACGTCACACTAATAGATTTGATTTTTTTCTAATATAATGGAGCTGCACCAATTCCACTAAATAAAATAAAAAAAAAAAAGAGTCAGTGACACGTGCAGATGCCTACAAACAGCGGTGGATGCAGAGCAAACTGCAGCGTCACCTGCACTGTCACACACACACCTTGCACAGAGCTGTTAAAACAACACTGGCAAAATGAAGCTTTACACAGCGGTTGGTAAACTAGCCTGCCTCAAGCACAGTAGTACACAAAATCGCAATATCTAACTGTCCCTCAGAGTGAGCAGAGTAGCGTTCTGTCCCTTACTGAGTTCACAGCACAGTGACGCTAAAATGGCGGCGGCGCCTTTTATAGTGCATTCTGACATCATTTCAGCAGCCAATCACAGCCATGCCATTAGTTAAGATGACCGCAGCATTACAGGATGTGCCCACACTTCGTAGGATTCCTCATTGGCTGACTAAAATCACATTGCCTCTCAAAGAATTATGGGAACTTCCGATTCCGGTATACGATATGGAAAAAGTATCGGAATTAAGTATCGGAATTCCGATAACGCGAATATCGGCCGATACCCGATACTTGCGGTATCGGAATGCTCAACACTAGTGGTGGTCCTCACGGACCATAAGAATCTGGTTTATCTCGAATCAGCCAAGCGACTTAATCCTAGACAGGCCAGGTGGGCCTTGTTTTTCACACGTTTTAATTTTGTGGTTTCTTTTCTTCCTGGCACTAAGAATGTTAAGGCGGATGCCCTCTCGAGGAGTTTCTTTGCGGACTCTCCTGAGTTATCTGATCCTACTGTTATTTTGAAAGAGGGTGTAGTTCTTTCCGCCATCTCGCCCAATTTGAGACTGGCCTTGGAAGGGTGTCAGGAGGATAAACCTGAGCACTGCCCTATTGGGAAATTGTTTGTCCCAGACCAGTGGAAGAAGAGTGTGATGTCTGAGATTCATTGTTCCGCGTTGGCTGGTCATCCCGGGATTTTTGGTACCAGAGACTTGGTGAGTCGGTCCTTTTGGTGGCCTACTTTGTCTCGTGATGTCAGGGAATTTGTGCAGTCCTGTGGGACTTGCTCTCGCTCCAAGCCTTGCTCTCGCTCTAGTGGTTTGTTAATGCCATTGCCTGTGCCCAAGAGGCCATGGACCCATATCTCTATGGATTTTATTTCCGCCCTCCCTGTTTCTCAGAGAATGACCATTATCTGGGTAATCTGTGATAGGTTTTCCAAGATGATACATCTTGTGCCATTACCTAAGTTACCTTCCTCCTCCGAATTGGTGCCTTTGTTCCTTCAGCACGTGGTTCGGTTACATGGCATTCCGGAGAACATTGTGTCTGACAGAGGAGTCCAGTTTGTTTCCAGATTTTGGAGGACATTTTGTTCTAAACTTGGTGTTCAACTATCTTTCTCCTCTGCTTTTCATCCTCAGACCAATGGACAAACCGAGAGAACAAACCAGACCTTGGAGATTTATTTGAGATGTTTTGTGTCTGCTGATCAAGATGACTGGGTCTCTTTTTTGCCTTTGGCTGAGTTTGCTCTTAATAATAGGGCTAGCTCTGCCACCTTGATGTCTCCATTTTTCTGCAATTTTGGGTTTCACCCTCGATTTTCTTCGGGACAGGCGGAGGCTTTTGTCTGTCCGGGTGTTGACTCTGTTGTGGAGCGAATGCAGCAGATTTGGGACCAGGAAATGGAGAGGTTGTCTCTCTCTCAGGTGAAGGCCCAACGGTTTGCCAACCGGCATAGGTCCTCGGTTTAAAGTGGGGGACTTGGTTTGGTTGTCCTCAAGAAATATCCCTATGAGGGTTGCATCTCCAAAGTTTAAGCCCAGGTTCATTGGACCTTATAAGATCATGGAAATCCTTAATCCTGTTTCCTTCCGTTTGCTTCTTCCAGGGACATTTAAGATCCATAACGTGTTCCACAAGTCCTTGTTGAAGAGGTTTGTCGAGCCAGTGGTTCCTATGGCTGCGCCTCCTGACCCTGTTTTGGTTGAGGGCAATCTGGAGTATGTGGTTGAGAAAATATTGGAGTCTCATTTTTCTAGACAGAAACTCCAGTATTTGGTTAAGTGGAGAGGTTATGGTCAGGAGGACAATTCTTGGGTGTTTGCTTCGGACATCCATGCTAGGAGACTGATCCGTGCCTATCACCGAGCTCATCCTGATCGGCCTGGTTGCACAAGTGAGAGTTCGGTGACCCCTCCTCAAGGGTGGGGTACTGTTATGAATGTGCTAGAGATGGTTTCTGAGCAGAGGCTCCCTCTGGTGGTTACAGACAGTACTGAACCTTTCAGCAAGGAGTGGCAATCTGGAATCACGGACTGGTCTAATATAAGGGATGTTCCTTCCCATGATGGTTGCCGGTGATCAATTGTTCTTGTCTCAATTGTGGTTCCTGGTTCATTTGGAAGTTTGCTGGAGTCTTGCCTGCATCTCCTGCTTTCAGATAAGATATTTTTTGCTTTTCTTTTTGTGCTTGCTTTTTGCATTGTTTTCTGCTCTTTTGTGGAGGTCAGCCAGGTCCCCTCCTGGGGCCTGAGCTCCTCACAGTTTTTCTGCAGCCACTGTTATTTGCTCATTTGCTTTTTCCTGTTTTTTCAGCCGCTGCGGCTTGGTTTTTGTTCACACTGAGATCTGATTTAGTGGGTGGCGAGATCGTGTGATCTCAGTATTTTTGTAATCAGAATTGTTGGATTTTTGTAGGGTTTTCTGGGTTGCAGAAAATAATCTCTCCTGTCCTATCCTATTTAGTCAGCTTGTGGCCCCAGCGTTTGCTCAGTCTATTTTCTGCCTATGTTTGTATTTTCATCTTGTCTAACCGCCATTATATGTTTGGGGGCTTCCTATTTTCTTTGGGGATCTGCTTCGGGGCAGATAGCTTTCGTCTCTCTGCCTTTAGGTGTAGTTATTTCTCAGGCTGTGACGAGGCGTCTAGGATCAACGTAGGAACGCTCCACGGCTACCTCTAGTTGTGTCGTTAGTTTAGGAATCTGCAACCCATGAGTTACCAACATCTCAGATGTTCGGCTGCCCTGCTGTTGTTCCTGTCCTCCTCAGCTACCGAAACTTAACACTCCTTTACTCCTGTAAAAACTGTCAGAGATTAAAATAAAGTAAAAAATTAGACATTTAACTGGGTATGTCTGTTTTTGCACACCTGTCTTACTAGTCCATTTTGACAATAATACACACCACACCTATATTGCAGTTTGCCACTACATTTTGTTTTCTGTACTTATACCTACTTAACTAGCATGCCTTATCAAGTCTTTTTTAGCAAAGGTTGAATAATTGGGGCTGAAAATATTATCAAAAGTTAATTGTAGTATTGTACAAAATGTGCTGTAAAGGAAAAAGTGCTAATGGCAGTGGACTGGGTAGTTTAAACCCTTCACGACCTTGGACGTATCCATAAGGTGTTCCCGACCTTGGACGTATAGATACATCCTGGCTATTCATGCGGCACTGTGACTAAAGCCAAGGTGATCACATGAAGGTGCCTGCTGTTTCTGGCAGCAGGGCACCTGTGCTCATTGCCACTGGGGGAAGGTTCGCCGCCCCCTCCCCCACAACTACGATCGCTGTGATCAGCTAACTGTTCCACAGAGCACAGACATTCATGAATATCTCTGCCAAAGAGTTAGGTGTTCCTTAGTCTAGGACTTTTTTTAAAAAGAGTTCTGAGACAAAAAAAATAGTCATTTGCAACCTGTGTGTGCCAAGATCAGCAAGGGCCTAACCACTAAGAGCCTAACCACCACCAGCATGATCAGGCACATATCATCAAAGCACCTGACTCAGTGGGAAGAACGCCTGGGTCCATGATTGGTGCCAGTGGGTGACACCACTGCCACTTCCCCTGTACTAGATGCTTCCTAATCCCCTGTCCATGACACTGGTGCAGATGCCTCCTTCCCTGCATCTATCCTTGCATATTCTGAGGCACCATCATCAGACACTGCCATTAACGTGTCCCAACACAGCATTCAGCTATCCCTACCCCAGGACTTAAAACAAAAAGGAAGGTTCTCAGCCACCCACTCACAGGCCCAAATGCTAAATGGACACATGCTTGCAGTGGAAATGTTGCCGTATAGGCTTAGAGTATCGTCACACTCAGCGACACTGCAGCGATCCCGACAACGATACGACCTGGCAGGGATCGTTGCTGCGTTGCTATGTGGTCGCTGGTGAGATGCCAAACAGTCAGATCTTCCCAATGACGCAGCAACAATACGGCGATCCATAGCAACCTGTGTAACGACGTGTCGACTATGTGTCTCAGTTCTGAGTCGCCAACGAGGTCATTGGTAAGGTGTCAAACACACCGATGCATGCTACCCAGCGGGACCTCAACGATCAAAAGGTCCAGGCAATTCCGACACGACCAGCGATCTCACAGCAGGGGCTTGCTTGCTGCTACGTGTCAAACGTAGCGAGATCGCTGCTGAGGTCACTGTTGCGTCACAAAAACTTGTGACTTAGCAGCGATCTCGCTAGCGATCTCACTTAGTGTGACGGGGGCTTAATATACACAAAGTATTTCTGATGACTCATGGCGACAGCCGTTCCTCGGTATTTGAGCCCCAGACACCACTATTTCTACCAGTGTGGCGTCCCCACCTTGTACCAGCAGGTGTCCAGGAACATCACCCGTGCCCTTACCAACACAGTTAATGGGATTGTACACTTAACGACAAGCGCTTGTGGTCAGGGATGCTACAAGTTCCTGACAGCACACTGGGTGAATATTGTGGAGGCTGGAGATGGGTGCCACCCTGGTACTGCCCATGTGCTACCAACACCGAGGATTGCTGGCCCTAATTCTATCATGGATTCCTCCATGTCCTACGCCAGTTCCTGCACCCCCTCCTGCTCCTCCTCATCCTACGTCTTTATTGTGGTATCTCAGAGCACATTGTCCACATCAGCCGGAAACTGGAAGCTCTGCAGCACTTCCTCAGCGAAACGGCAACAGGCTCTGCTGAATCTAATTTGTCTAGGAGGCAAACCAAACACTGCAGCAGAGTTATTAAAAATAACAGACTAGACAGATCTATGGCTGTCCCACTGAGCCACCAACCAGGCATGGTTGTGTGTGATAATGGCTATAACCCGGTGGCAGCTGTGAAGCTTGGCAAGCTCGCACATGTACTATGCTTGGCCCATGTGCTAAACTTGTTGGTTGAGTAGTTTCTAAAAACCTACCCTGATTTGCAAGAGCTTCTGGTCAAGGAACGCCACATCAGCACCCATTTCCACAAGTCAGCTACAGCTGCCGCTGCTCTGGCAGTGTTGCAGCAGCGCATGGAAGTGCCAGCTCACCGACTGGTGTGTGACATCACCACGTGCTGGAATTCCACATTGCACATGCTGGCAATGCTTTGAGAGCAGAAGAGGCCAGTTGTGGAATACCAGCTTTAACATGCCCGTCGGTATTCTGGGTAGCCTCTGCACATCATAACAGCTGAAGAGTAGACATGGAGGTCTGACGTTTGTGCATTTCTCCAAGACTTTGAGGAGTGCACAAAGATGGTGAGCCTGGATGATGCCAAAATCAGCGCAATGATACCGCCCCTGTGCCTACTTAAACAGTCGCTGTTCACAATTAAAGCTGAATCTTTGCATGCGGATCAGGTGGATATGGAGAAATACATGAGATAGGGAGATACTACCCAGCCAGGCCTCATCTTATCTGCTCATCGTGGATTGGGTAAAGTGGAGGCTGAGGAAGAAAGGAACGTCACAAAAAAGTGCCGAGTGTGTTACAGAAGGGAGATAAGAAAGGACACCACTTGTCAATTCGACAATTGCAGCGACAAACTTCCCCTGTGTATAAAAGAATGTTTCCAGCTGTTCCACTCATCCATGGACTATTAAATTTATTTCTGACTTACACAACTCATATGCCAACTTGATGCACTCTACACAGCTTACATATGCCACTGATGTACTATACACAGCTTACATATGCCAACCTGATGTACTCTAAACAACTCACATATGACCATCCTTATGCACTCTACACAACTTACATATTATGTGTATTATATACACTGCTCAAAAAAATAAAGGGAACACTCAAATAACACATCCTAGATCTAAATGAATGAAATATTCTCATTGAATACATTATTCTGTACAAAGTTGAATGTGCTGTCAACATAATCACACAAAAATCATCAATGGAAATCAAATTTTTGAACCAATGGAGGCCTGGATTTGGAGAGACCCCAAAAATGAAAGTGGAAACAAGTCAAAATAAAAATCAAAACAAGACAAAATTAAATTGGAAACAAGTCAAAATGATGCTCAGTATTGTGTGTGGCATCCACGTGCTTGTATGACCTCCCTACAATGCCTGGGCATGCTTCTGATGAGGTTGCGGATGTTCTCCTGAGTAGAGTTGAGCGATACTTTCCGATATCCAAAAGTATCGGAATCGGAATGGTATCGCCGATACCATTAAAATATCGGCGATACCCGATACCGATACCGGAAATCCAATGTAAGTCTATGGGAACAAAATATCGTAACTAAAAAAACCTCTTTCTTTCCTTGTAAACACTAAATATACACACATAGAATACATATATATATATATATACATGTCATTGTGACATATATATATACATATATTTATAGTTTATACACTTCTACATAGTAAAATAGCCTCTGATTCAATTGCCGGGTAAAGTCGGCTTTTGTGAAAAGACAGAAGCACCCGACATGAAATGACACTTGGTTTACATAGAGTTAACCATGTCTTTTCATGTAGTTTGATATCTGATTTGCACAAACAATTACATGAGTGTAAGTGTGCAAAATTTCACACCTGTAGGGGTTAATTAAAGGTGTAAATTCGTTGTAAAAAAAACAGACTTTTTTGCTACGAATTTACACCTTTAATTAACCCCTACAGGTGTGAAATTTTGCACACTTACACTCATGTAATTGTTTGTGCAAATCAGATATCAAACTACATGAAAAGACATGGTTAACTCTATGTAAACCAAGTGTCATTTCATGTCGGGTTCTGCATTTTCACAAAAGCCGGCAATTGAATTAGCGGCTATTATACTATGTAGAAGTGTATGAACTATAAATATATATATATATATATTGTGTCACAAACTCAATGACATGTATATAATATATATATGAGGTGTAAAATTGCTGAAAAAAAATGCGTGGGCTCCCGCCCTATTTTCGCAACCAGACAGACAAAGCCAGTCAGTGGGGGCAGATAATAATAGCCCAGAGAGGGACCATTATTTTTGGCCCCCCCCGGCTACTAAAATCTGCCCCCAGACACCCCAGAAAGGGCAAATCTCTAATTAGATTTGCCCTTTCTGGCACTTTGCCCGTCTATTCCCATTGCCCTGTAGCGGTGGCGAATGGGTTAATAAGGGTTAAAATGACCTTGCAATTGAAAGGTCACTTTAAGCCAGGTTAATAATTGAGAGCTGTCAATTAGACAACTATCAATTATTAATCCTATTGTATGAAAGAAAAATCAAACACACACACTTTAATAAAAAAGAAGTTTAATGAAATAATCACACAGTTTTTGACCATATTTTATTTACCTGCTAAAACCATTTCCTGTAATAAAAATAAAATAAAGCAAAATTATTCTTACCAATCCGATGCACAGTCAGGTCCCACGGTGTAATCCTTCAGAAAGGGTTAATGTTTACTGCAGGGACCGCAGCTAATGCTGCAGCCTCACAGTAAACCCCCAAATGAATGAGCTCCTCTCCTGGCTGACAGGAGAGGAAGTGGAAAGCTTAATTGATTGCTTTCCACTTTCACTTCAGGTCAGCCAGGGACACAATCAGTGACGTCAGAGGGAACTGATTAACAAAAATAGGGGTTCCCTTCGAAAAAAAAATGGCGTGGGGTTCCCCCCTATTTTTGTTAACCACCAGATGAAGCAGACCGCTGAGGCCTGGATTTTCAGGCTGTTAAGGAGCCAAGATCCATGGACCTTGCCAGCCTGATAATACCAGGCCACAGCAGTCTGCATATCTTGGCTGATTAACAAAAATAGGGGATCCCCTCGAAAAAAATTGGCGTGGGGTCCCCCCTATTTTTGTTAACCAGCCAGATGAAGCAGACGCTGAGGCCTGGTTTTTCAGGCTGGTAAGGATCCAATATCCATGGACCTTGCAAGCCTGATAATACCAGGCCACAGCAGTCTGCATATCTTGGCTGATTAACAAAAATAGGGGATCCCCTCGAAAAAAATTGGCGTGGGGTCCCCCCTATTTTTGTTAACCAGCCAGATGAAGCAGACCGCTGAGGCCTGGTTTTTCAGGCTGGTAAGGATCCAATATCCATGGACCTTGCAAGCCTGATAATACCAGGCCACAGCAGTCTGCTTAGCTTGGCTGGTTAACAAAAATAGGTGATCCCCTCGAAAAAAAAATGGCGTAGGGGTCCCCCTATTTTTGTTAACCAGCCAAGTAAAATGCAGACTGCTGCGGCCTGGTATTAAAAGACTGTCAAGGCCCATGGATTTTGGCCCTCAACAGCCTGATAATACCAGGCTACAGCAGCCCCACATTTGGCGCATCAAAAGATGTGCCAATTGTGGCACTTTACCCGGCTCTTCCCACTGCCCTGTAGCGGTGGCAAGTGGGGTAATAAGGGGTTAATGTCACCGTTGATTGCACGGTGACAATAAGCCCGGTTAATAATGGAGAGGTGTCAATAAGACACCGATCCATTATTAATCCCAAAGTTATTAAATGTATAAAAAAAAGACAAAGCAAGAAAAAAGTCTTTTAATGAAATAAAAGAGACAACACAGTTTTCATTAATTTTATTATACACTCATTCCTGCGACGCCATCGATCTCCTGTAAAAAAAGAAAAAAAACAAACCAACAGTATACCACCTGTCCGACGCAGTCCATAGTAACGACAGTCCCACGACGATCCAGCTCTGCTACATCGCAATGACAGGCAGAGCCTGTCATCCCGACGCAGCACAGCTGATTACCTGCTTCCCCGGCGGTGACGTCATCGGACTGACTGCTTTACGGCCGGGATTACCCAGCAGTCACTGCAGTTATCGCGAGAAACTGCATGTGACCGCCGGGGAAAGATGATGGCGGCCATGAAGCAGTCCAGGCCGTGACCGCCGGAGATCTTCTGCCAGGTAAGTGCCGCTGACTCCTGACAGACCCGACCGACGGACACTGACAGTGACAGTGACATTCCGATTCCGGTATCCGATATGACGAAAATATCGGAACTCAGAATCGGAATTCCGATACAGCCAGTATCGGCCGATACCCGATATTTGCAGTATCGGAATGCTCAACCCTACTCCTGAGGGATTTCCTCCCAGACCTGGACTAAAGCATCAGTCAACTCCTGGACAGTCTGTGGTGCAACGTGACATTGGTGGATGGAGCAAGACATGCTGTCCCAGATGTGCTCAATCGGATTCAGGTCTGGGGAACGGGCGGGCCAGTCCATAGCTTCAATGCCTTCATCTTTCAGGAACTGCTGACTCCAGCCACATGAGGTCTGGCACTTGTCCAGCATTAGGAGGAACCCAGGGTCAACCGCACCAGCATATGGCCTCACAAGGGGTCTGAGGATCTCATCTCGGTACCTAATGGCAGTCAGGCTACCTCTGGTCGAGCACATGAAGGGCTGTGAGGCCCTCCAAAGAAATGCCACCCCACACCATTACTGACCCACTGCCAAACTGGTCATGCTGAAGGATGTTGCAGGCAGCAGATCGCTCTCCACGGCGTATCCAGACTCACATGTCACATGTGCTGAGTGTGAGCCTGCTGCCTGCAACATCAGGTAGATTGGTAATCAGGTAAAGCAATCATCGCATTACTTTCCTTAGTGTCTCAGGGGTCTCAAGCCATTGCTCTCCCAGCCACTAGTTCCATTATGTGGATGGATAAAAAACAAACAAAAAAGGATTGCCAGCCAAAGACATGGTAGGTCCACATGGGGATTTGAAGAATTGAAGTTCCATTTTATGCATATAGTTCATTCATCTGGTGCATATATCCTGCATGTCTCCTGTCATTTCAATTCCACCTCAGCAAGCATATTTAATGGTATATAGTTCATTTCATTCATATTACTGTGCTAGTCCCTTAAGATGTAAGGTCATGCCACTTTCTCAAAGAGGTTTATGATCTTTGTTGACCTGCAAACTTGTTTATTTGTCTCTACATTTATTGTCTCCTGCTGTCTTAACTTAGTTGATTGATCGCTAACGAGTCAAATTAGTGATAGAGCTAAGAGTAAATCTCCTTTATATTCAGACGCAGCTTTGGTGATGCATTTATATAAGGGGGCATTTATGTACTGTGAGACAGTGAGGGTATGTGTATTGAATGGGGTGTACATTTCACCTAGGTACTTTGCTGACTGGTATAAGGGAAATGTGTGCCTTTGTAAAACTAGTGGTGGAGAAAGGTCATTACACCATCCATTCAAGTACACGCTTGCAGCTCAAACCTGTGGCCACTCAGGTGATAATTAGGAAACCAGAAGTAGGTGTCTGGGAATACAGACAGGGAGCTCGCTTAGTCTGGACAAGGAGTCCAGGCACAAGAAGCAGTCTCCAGGAGTATGAGCTGTCTCAGTCTGGTGCTCGATGTACCCCGGACACAGGAGTAGTCTCTGTGAGAATCCATGCGGATAGCTGCTGAATAGGAGGGGAGCTCGCTTAGTCTGGACAAGGAGTCCAGGCACAAGAAGAGTCTCCAGGAGTATGAGCTGTCTCAGTCTGGGTGCTCGATGTACCCCGGACACAGGAGTAGTCTCTGTGAGAATCCATGCGGATAGCTGCTGAATAGGAGGGGAGCTCTCTCAAGTCTGGACGTTGAAGGTGCCTTCAGACACAAGGAGGAGACTCTGTGAAACTGCATGCTGGTAAATGCTGAACATATGTGTTGTTTTGGCCAGGCTATTAGAGTCTGGACCCGGATAGAAAGGGAAATCTATCTAAGTGTAGTAAGTGGCTGGACAAGCCCAGGTCTTATGTTTATGATTTGGTTTTGATTATGTTCTGTTTGCTGTAGACTTTAATAAAACTGGTTGCGGCCAGTTTTTACCAGAACTGCTGTCTGTGAATGAACTGTTTCCGTGCCACTCCGTCTACCCGGACGGCGATCCCAGAGCTATATCCCCTGAAAAGCTTACAATTGGTGGAGAATGCGGGCAGCACAGTGGCGAGAGACAGCAATAAAGGTGAAGTCTGTTGAAGCAGCAGCAGAGAAAAAAAAAAGTGTGTCAGCAAAAGAAACGTCTGTTGGAGCAGTCTTAAAGAGACAGTAGCCCTAATAGAGTTTGCAAAAGAAAAAAAAAAAAAAGTGTGTCTGCACAGCAAAGCTGAACTTGTTGTGGAAAGACTGTGGAGTGTGCAGCAGCAAAGGAAAAAGTCTGTTGGAGCAGTCTTAAAGAGACAGTGGCCCTAATAGAGTTTGCAGAGAAAAAAAAAAAAAAAGTGTCTGCACAGCAGAGCTGAATTTTCTGTGGAAAAGACTGTGGAGTGTGTATGTCTTGAGTGAAGACTGCCGTTGTTGAGACAGAGAAGTCTGACAGCATGGACGACGAGTGTGGATACAAGCATCTTGCTGTGACTCAGTGGGGTCACGAAGGCATCTTGCTGTGACTCGGTGGGGGTTACGAAGATTGTCGTCGCACTCAAATCCAGTTTTGCTGTGGCTCGGCGGGGCCACGAAGATTTTTTCAAGGGAAAGCGGTGAAGTTCTGGTGTGAACAGTGCTCCGCGATGGCTGTGAACGGAGCAACGAATGGGTCTGACGAGTCGGACCGCATATTTGAGAAATGTCTACTGGACATGCAACTGGACATGGTGCAGGAGCTGTGGGCACCGTATAGAATGGCGGCAGTGGACCATTCTATGGACTCTCCGGGGGTGCCAGTGTTGTCACAGAGTGCCCGGGGAGGTGGTAAGAGATGTTGTGAACTGAGTCCTAAGACTACTGCTGATTTTTTGTGTAAAAATTACCCTGCCGGTGTGGTTGTTAAAAAGGGGGCGGAGTCTAAAAAGGGGCGGATTTTCACAAGAGTGTAGAGTGTGGAAAACTGAAAATTGTTACTGGTGGTGGGTTGGTACCTCCTATAAATGACAATGTGACCGTTGATAACGGGGTAGCTCCAGTAGAAGGGGGTGACGTGAAAGTGGGAGGTGACCTGTTAGTCCACAACACCATGGGGAGTGACACAGACCCCGTAGCTGACTGGGACACTATGAAAGTAAAAAGTGAGTTCAGTCAGGAGAGGCTAGACGAGGGAAGAGAGTCCCCCTCTCGTCGTCGACGGCGCAAGGGCCACAAAAAGGTTGTTCCGGTAGTACTCGCTGAAAATGAAAATAAAGAGAATGTAGTACTGTCTGCCTATGCTTCAAGTGTGGATTCTCCTTTAGAGGTAGAAGAGGAGGGGGCCAGTCATGGCCAAGAGCTGGAACCTATTCGGCTGCAGTATCAGAGTGACATGCTGCAATTATGTGAAAACCTGGAGGAGTGTCCTCAGACCAGCGAGTTCTAGAAGGAAGCAACGAGGAAGTTACCCTGTGGAAAGAGATGTTCCACGCCATTAAAGAGGACCGCCGCAAAATCAAGGAAGAGGTTTTGCAGTTGAAGCGTGAGAAGGAGGCGCTGCAGGATGGAGTTTCTGGAAGTGAACAAATCCTAGAACGACTGCGCGAACAGCTCAACCAGGAGCTGTGTGACTCCAAGAAGGAGTGTGGTGAACACAGTAGGGAACTGCAACAGATGAAGAGAGATTATGTGGATCTCCTCAGGGTCAAAGAAAAACTAGAAGAGGATAAGATGGATGCAGAGCAAATGCGCCAGGTGGTTGAGACCACTCTGCAGGACACCCGTGATGAAAATGGTGATCTGCGCAGAAAGACCCTAGGTCTGGAAGCTCAGGTGAAGGAGCTACAGATGTCCTGTGATACTCTCCAGAAGGCGGAGATGTGCCTTAAGTAAAAGCTCAGACAGATGGAAGCTGAGCGGGAAAAGATGGAGGAGTCCATCAGAGAAGCTACAGACCAGGGCCAGGAGTTAGCCACTGGAGATGAGAGGTGTAAAGCAGATACTTCCTCGAGTAATGTGAGTTCGGATGATTCGGTGGATGTCGGACCCGAGATCAAGGAGCTCAAGGAGTGGTTACAAGCCCAGTGGACGCAAGAGAAGCTTCAGAGACGGGCAGCTGAGAGGCGAATGGCGGAACTAGAGGAAGCAGTTTTCGGGCTTAAAAGTCGCCTGATACAGTGTCACTCGATGAACAAGGCCTCCTTGGAGAAGGAAAAGGGCAAACACGTTGCACTCGCTCCCTTTTGCCAGGAGAAGATAGACCTGAGGAGAGCTAAGAGGGTGGTAACGGAAGATAAATGTGAAATGGAAGTGGTCAGGACGGAAATTCATGAATTTGTAGCTGTGAGTCAGCTCAGAAGAAGTGTAAAGGGGGAAGAAGCTGAAAGTCAGTTGTCCCTGAACCCTGAGCTGATTGATCGTCTGGAAACCACTGGTGAGACCGAAACGTGTCGGTACAAGTGCCTCGTAGATGTACCGAGGACTTGAGAGAAGAATGCACCTGTGAGTCTGTGCATGAAGCGTTTAGGAAGGCCGTGGGAGCCTGTAAGGTGTACTCGACCTCAGGAGCTAAACAGCTGGTGGTCTTGTCCACGACCGAAGTTACAGTGAAGAGGGTGGCAATCCTAAGTGACATGCACTGGCGATGTATTCGCACAAAGCGGTTTCTCCGGTTGAAGACAGAACAAGCCGTTAGACAACTGAAGCTTATGAGAAATGCTCACAGTCTGCGGGAAAAGGTCATCCGGGTGCCTCATGTTCTGGTGAGAAAGCTGATTGGGAGAAATGGCCGAGCCATGCAGATGATGGTGAAGAGGTCTGGTGTGGTGAAAGTAAGCAGTCCACGTGATCGTCGGGACTGGATACCAGATGAAGACGGCATGGTGTCATTCTACGCTATAGGAACGGAAGAAAGTCTGGAATATGTGCGCATGCTGGTGGCGTACCGTGTGACCTACCTGCGAGAGGTAGAACAATTGAATCTCGCTAGACAGCGAGTAGATAGACAGCATCATCTGAGCAGCAGAAGATGGCAGCCGTCTAAGAATAGTGAGACCCGACAGAGAAAGGGCCCCCTAAATAACAGAACAGCTAAGGCTGAAGTTAGGGACCTTTCAAGACGTCCTGAGGGTAGTGGGCGTGGGTTTAGAGGTAGTGAGACCTCCAGTAACTCAGGTTTGAGAGGCCCACACAGACGACCCGATAGAGTACGGGACAGTACGAAGTCTAACCGGACCTTAGATACCCAGGCAAGACCTGACAAGGTTACGATTGACCGCTGGGAGCGAAGGGGAGACCTGACAAGGTTACGACCCAGAAATGTGACTGGAGAAGTCTGTGACAATGACAGACGGTAGGTCCCTAAGGAATGAGCGAATATCATTGACTAATATTCCGGGGGCTGAACAGAGTAATGGACAAGTACATGGTCTCTGTATGAACTGTGGGTTGATGTGATTGGATGTATTTTGTGTTCAACCCTACAAGTTTGAAAAAGGGGGGGAATATGTAATGCAGCCCTTGGCTGGCATT
Source organism: Oophaga sylvatica (assembly GCA_033576555.1). Taxonomy (NCBI): domain Eukaryota; kingdom Metazoa; phylum Chordata; class Amphibia; order Anura; family Dendrobatidae; genus Oophaga; species Oophaga sylvatica. The sequence goes on along the minus strand of JARQOD010000005.1, from coordinate 197,756,178 downwards.
CATTTAATGGCTCAGTGTGTGTGTTTGACTGTCCATGTTCCTTCCCCCAGCTGACTAGTCACATGACTGTGATATCACACAGGTCCTTTTACACACACACAAGTCTGAACACATGACTATGACATCAGCTCAGGTCCCGTGTGTGGGTGTGTGTAAGGGTATATAAACCCTGCTTAATTGGAGACAGGTGTGTCAGTGATAGGCGTCAGGCCTGTTTCCTGTTCCCCTGGTGTGGGGGACACCGTTTATGTGAGGCCGAGTGAAGCCTGACTGCCTGAAAGGTCAGAGACTGGATCCTGTGTGGATGCTAGTGGCCTTGGAAGATAAATGGACGGTAGTGAAGATGAAGTTGATGATGGCCATGACTGGTCCGGAGTTCACTGTCTCTTTTGGATTGTTGACCAGCCCTCCGGTCTGGATGACCAGCCCTCTGGTCTGGAGAAGAGGGAGGGGATATGTGAGACAGTGAGGGTATGTGTATTGAATGGGGTGTACATTTCACCTAGGTACTTTGCTGACTGGTATAAGGGAAATGTGTGCCTTTGTAAAACTAGTGGTGGAGAAAGGTCATTACACCATCCATTCAAGTACACGCTTGCAGCTCAAACCTGTGGCCACTCAGGTGATAATTAGGAAACCAGAAGTAGGTGTCTGGGAATACAGACAGGGAGCTCGCTTAGTCTGGACAAGGAGTCCAGGCACAAGAAGCAGTCTCCAGGAGTATGAGCTGTCTCAGTCTGGGTGCTCGATGTACCCCGGACACAGGAGTAGTCTCTGTGAGAATCCATGCGGATAGCTGCTGAATAGGAGGGGAGCTTGCTTAGTCTGGACAAGGAGTCCAGGCACAAGAAGCAGTCTCCAGGAGTATGAGCTGTCTCAGTCTGGGTGCTCGATGTACCCCGGACACAGGAGTAGTCTCTGTGAGAATCCATGCGGATAGCTGCTGAATAGGAGGGGAGCTCTCTCAAGTCTGGACGTTGAAGGTGCCTTCAGACACAAGGAGGAGACTCTGTGAAACTCCATGCTGGTAAATGCTGAACATATGTGTTGTTTTGGCCCAGGCTATTAGAGTCTGGACCCGGATAGAAAGGGAAATCTATCTAAGTGTAGTAAGTGGCTGGACAAGCCCAGGTCTTATGTTTATGATTTGGTTTTGATTATGTTCTGTTTGCTGTAGACTTTAATAAAACTGGTTGCGGCCAGTTTTTACCAGAACTGCTGTCTGTGAATGAACTGTTTCCGTGCCACTCCGTCTACCCGGACGGCGATCCCAGAGCTATATCCCCTGAAAAGCTTACAGTACATTTTATTCTAAGTTCATTTTTTCAAAGTGCCTTGCAGTTAAACATGGCAGTTAGACAGGGCAGGAGACAGGTAAGACATTTAAAGAAACCTATTCCCAGTACATTTGGATTGCAACAAATATTCACCATATGCATTTGTATAATTTATATCCTGGCTGCTGCATTCACTCACATGCACTGTCCTTGCACAAACTTTTTACACTCCATCTTTATCAGCCCCTCTGTCCTCTCCTCTCCTATGTACAACGCTCACATTCTTTTCACATTGCTAAGTTGCACAGTCTCACCATCCAACACAAGAGCCACTCTCACAAAACACTTATCTACTCACTCTCTCTCTCCTCCTTCTCCAAGTCGCAGATGATACCTCTCTCAACTCTGGCCCCTCATGCTATAATAAATCGAACCCCTCAACTGCTACACTCAGAAACCCCTCAAATTTCATTAATATTCCCTGCGTGCCTTCTGTCTCTTTTAATTGTGCCCTCTGGAATTCTCGCTCAGTGTGTAATAAACTCTTTTTCATGCGTGACTTCTTCCTTTCTGATTCTTTTAACCTTCTGGCTCTTACTGAAACCTGAATCCAGCAGTCAGACACCACTGCTGCAGCTGCTCTTTCATATGGTGGACTACACTACTCTTATACCCCAAGATCGGACAACAGAGCAGGTGAAGGCATTCGTCTGCTCCTATCTCCCAGATGTAATTTTCAGGTTCTCCCTCAAGTACCCTCACTTATCTTCCCTTCTTTTGAGGTTCATGCTGTCAGACTTTGCATCCCCTTCTACATGCGAGCAGCGGTTGTGTATCGTCCTCCGGGACTCTCCCATCAGTTGCTGGATCACTTTGCCACCTGGCTTCCACATTTTCTCTCCCTTGACATCCTCACAATGATCACGGGAGATGTTAACATCCCCATTGATTTTCCCCTCTCCCCATCTGCTACTCACCTTTTATCTCTAACCTTCTCCTTTGGCCTTTTGCAGCTTACTAACTCTCCTACACATGAAGATGGAAACCCCTTGACTTGGTGGTCTTCTCCCAGCTTTGCTCAGTGTATGATTTTACCAACTCCCCTCTCCCGCTCTCTGACTACAACCTTCTTTCATTCTCTGTCAAGACCTGCAATCCCACTCAGGACACCCCCACTTTCCACACTTATCGAAATATACAGTCCTTTAACACCCAGAAACTTTTGAAGAATTTGCAGTCGTCATTGGCCCCAATCTCCTCCCTCTCATGTCCTGACTCCGCACAGAAGCATTATAACGAAACACTGCAAAGTGCCCTGGATGAAGCTGCACCTCCTATACATAGAACAACTCAGCACAGATGGCGACAACCCTGGCACACACTGCAAACACGTTTCCTACAGCGGTGCTCCAGGTACACTGAACATCTGTGGAGAAAATCCAATCTGCCAGAATATTTCATCCATAACAAACATACTGTACAACACTGCCCTTCATCTCTCCAAACAAACCTATTTCAACACCCTCATCACCTCACTATCCAATAACCCTAAACGTCTCTTAGACACTTTCATTCTTTACTCAACCCAAGAGTGCAGGCCTCAATCACGGATCTCCGCGCTGATGATCTGGACAAATATTTCAAAGAAAAAATGTACCATATCCGACAGGAAATTTTCTTCCAATCCCCTCATACCATGCACTGTGAACCAGTCACAGAAGAAGTATTCAGGCTCCTTACATCTTCTCGCCCTACTACTTGCACAAGTGACCTTATTCCATTACATCTCCTCCAGTCCATTTCCCCAGCTGTCACAACTCACCAAACAAAAATATTCAATATTTTTCCCTCCTCATTTAAGCATGTCATCATACATCCATTACTTAAAAAAAACATTCCTCGACCAAAACTGCGCTGCTAACTATAGACCTGTCTCTATTTTTCCCTTCATCTCTAAACTCCTGGAACACTTGGTCCACTCCCATCTTATCAGCTATCTCTCAGATAACTTTCTACTCGACCCTCTTCAATCCAGTTTCCACTCTTTACACTCTACTGAAACTGCAATCACTAAAGTCTCTAATAATCTACTGAAAGCTAAATCTAATGCTCACTACTCCATGCTAATTCTCCTGGATCTCTCTGCAGCATTCAACACTGTGGATCATCAGCTCCTCCTCACTATGCTCCGCTCTATCGGCCTCAAGGACACCGTTCTCTTCTGGTTCTCCTCCTACCTCTCTGACCACTCCTTCACTGTATCTTTTCCTGGCTCCTCCTCCTCTCATCTTCCCTTACTGTTGGAGTTTCTCAAGTTTCAATCCTAGGCCCCCTCCTCTTTTCCTTGTATACTGCCCCTATTGGACAAACAATCAGTAGATTTGGCTTCCAGTACTATCTCTATGCTGAAGACACCCAATTATACACTTCTACTCCTGACATCATGCCTGCATTATTACAAATCATCAGTGATTGTCTTACAGCTGTCTCCAACATCATGTCCTCCCTCTATCTGAAGCTGAACCTGTCAAAAACTGAACTCCTTGTGTTTCCTCCCTCTACTAACCTACCTATGCCCGACATTGCCATTTCTGTTTGTGGTTCTACCATTACTCCCCAGCAAGTTGCCTGCTGTCTTGGGGTTATACTTGAGTCAGAGCTTTCATTCACCTCCCACATCCGATCACTGGCTCGCTCTTGTCATCTGCTCCTCAAAAATATTTCTAGAATTCGACCCTTTCTTACTGTTGACTCTGCAAAAACTCTTACTGTTTCTCTTATTCATTCTGGTCTGGACTATTGTAACTCTCTACTAATCAGTCTCCCTCTTACTAAACTCACCCCTCTCCAATCGGTCTTGAAAGCTGCAGCCAGGATCATATTCCTCACTGACCGTTACACCGATGCCTCTATCTTGTGCCAGTGATTGCACTGGTTACCCATCCACCCCAGAATTCAACATAAACTCATCACTCTCACCCACAAAGCACTCCACGGTTCAGCACAACCCTACATCTCCTCCCTCATCTCAGTCTACCACTCTACCCATGCCCTCTGTTCTGCTAATGACCTGAGCTTAACATCTTCGATAATCAGAACCTCCCACTCCCATCTCCAAGACTTCTCACATACTGCACCAATTTTTTGGAATGCACTACCCAGAATAACTCGATTAATCCCCAGTACCCACAGCTTTAAGCGTGCCCTAAAAACACATTTCTTTAGACTGGCCTATCGCCTCAACACATTAGTCTAACTATCCCTGTGTTGCTCATTCAAAATGTTTTGCCATAACCAGGTTCCTCGTATCATGTTCTCACACGCTTTATGCATTTAATAGCCCTCTGTGTCTGTACTTTTACACATTCTGGCTGATGACCGGTCGATGCAGCTGTGTAGCCCTGGTATGTAAGGCACACAATACCAGGAGGATGAGTGGAGAGGTAACGGTTAAGGGCTCGATATTACTCACATACACTTCAGACACACCCAGCAGGGGTGTATAGGGGAGTGTCCTGTAGCACAGGGAGTCAGAAGGCTTCTCCTGAGTGTGGAGGGAGTCAGGACTAGTGCCTGTTGGAGAAACGAGATTCCTGTCATTACAGAGAGACAGTGCAAAAGTGGAGGCTAGTACGGATAACTGAATATTATCCTAGCCTAGTCAGTGCTGATATCAAGAGTTGAGCAGGGCGAAGGGCGCAGTAGGAAGAATTCAGAAGTGCCGTAAGGATTGAACTATCCGGCATTGTTCTCCGGTCACTGGAGACCGAAGTGTCACTACAGCTTCAGGCGTAGTGGTAGAAAAACCAGAGTCTTGCTGGACCTTAGGTCACAGAAAGCAGCCCTTGGAGTGTCGGTACGTAACTGGAGTCTGGGAGAGTGGAACCTTGAGTCGATGCAGGACAACAGTAGGAACTCAGCTCTCTCACGTTAAAGGAAGACTCCGACCACAAAACTGACCGGGCAGTACAGCTGAGGAGTTAGCTGGAGAAATCGGAGTGAACTTAGCTCTATGCAGGTTGGACTCATCATATTGGAAAGTTAAGGAGGCCTCTAATCTGCTCATCCGTTACCTCAAAAACACATCCTCCACCCGATCATCCTCCCTGGGACCTGCCTTATCATCTGACAAGTAAAAGGTATGAAAAGACGCTGGATGGTGTGAGACTGATTTATTTATCTGCACCCGACATCATTAATACCATAGACTTTGAGGGACCAGTCCCACCTGTGGGGGACCCGTCATCTAGCTGCCATAACATCCCCTCAGAGATCTACTGCAGCGCTGGTCTTGGTGATCAGACAACTACAGGTGGCGTCACGAACTGTTATATCAAATCCCCTGTAAATAATCCCCTTTAATGCCTGACCGCCAGGGACACGGACCGAGCCACGCTACCAGTGACATTCCCTATAGAAATCTACAGGCTCGGCTCCGAGTACCCCATATCCCTGGTAACCCACAATTGTGGTGCGGGTCACACAACTTGGCGTCACGAACAGGATGCGAAACTCACAAAATTGCGAGCCCTGTGTGCCTGTGGAGGTGTTTTTGTGAAAAAGGACTGTTTGCTATTTTTGGCGCTAAAATCCGCCATTTTGCCGCCAAATTCGCGCCCTCAGGCGCTGGAGAAGAAGGTGGGCGTGGATTCGTGGGCGTGTGCCCCCCTGTGGCGCGAAGAGAATGCCTGCCCTTTCAAAGTGCTACTACAATATGCGATCCTGCCCTACAGCAAAGGAGGTCCGCCTCCTCTTCACCTTCCCTGCGAAGAGGAGGAGACGCAAACCCCGCCTCCACGGAAGAGACCGGACGGCTCTGGTAGTAGAAGAAGAGAGAGTGTTCTGGAACATGATGGAGGCAGGATGTGTGCAGCCGAGCAGGGAAGCGGTGGAAGGCAGGCCCCGTTCCCCAGCCAAGCTGCCACTAGAACCAGAACCATCTGTGGTCCTGCACCTGCAGCAAGCCTTGCTGGAGATTGGAGAGGAAAATGCAAGGTTGAAGAAAATGGTCTTGCAACAACCTGGCATGGAGGAGATCGAGAGACGCCGGCGTAACCAGATGCAGCGGCGGCTGTGGGACGCGGTGTTCTCTCCCCTCGACGACCCTCCACGATTTGAATTACCAAAACTTCTGCTGCCCAAGGCTAAGGAGCAACCGGAGGCTACCCCCAAAAGGACCGACCCTGATCCTACCGATGGAGCGGTGGAAGCGAAGGAGGTTGAGGAGGTACCGCCAGTTCCGGAACGCCCGCCCGGCCAGGAGGCCGCAGCAGATGATCGATCCCCGGTAGGGACACCGGAGGGGTCCTGTCCATCATTACCAGACGTCGACTGGGATGAGATGGCGCGCCTGGATGACGTCGGCTACGCCGCCCAGTGGGAACGTGAGTGGCAGCGTCGCGAAGAGGAACAGCGACGCCGGCAGGAGGAAGAGCGGGAAGTGCAGCGGAACCGGCAGCGGCAGTACGAGCAGCTGATTGCGGATAAGGAAAGTGTCCGCCGGGAAAAAGGTACTCTAAGGGAACCGCGGCGGCAGGGGTGTGTGACAGAGTTCCAGCTCCGGAAGGGCTGGGGCTTCATTAGAGAACCGGGCCTCTACCCAGGGGTCTTTGTCAGTCGCAGGGACGTAGAATCCCACCTGCCCATCGGCCATCCCGGGAGGGACCTAATCAATGGGGACATAGTAACCTATACACGGCACTGGGGTATGAAAGGATGGTATGCCTTAAATGTCGCAGTCGTCAGAGACCCCGTCCCCGACGCAGGTAACGTCACCATTGCCAGCGCGTCACAGTCCCGAGCTCCCGCTGCACCAGGCCGTGCCCCGGCATCGCCCCATGAACGTACGTCACAGTTGGAAGCGCCCCCTGCATATTCTACTCTGCCAGTGCCTCGTACCAAGACACAAGCCACGACTCATTCCAAATCGCAATTTGCACCGCCGGATATAGCGGCACCAACAGCGACACCTTCGGAGATACCGCTTGCGTCCTACATGATGGAGTCACCCGATGGGACCGTAGTGAGGATGAAAACAGTCGCTACTCAGACTTGGATAGCAGGTCACGACCTATTTGTCATGTGCTCTAAAGAGCATCGCATTGTTCCAGCCCCCGGGATGGAAAGTGTAACTGAAGTTAGCAAGAAAATGTGAAGAACGGTAGGACCCAGACAGGGTTTACCGCAGCTAAGAAGATGTAAAAAGTTTTGATAAAAGAAATAATTGCTGTTTTGCACTTTATTGCTATGTATAGGGTTTACATAGTTTTATATATAATGAGTAGAATGCCCGGCTGGGTACCAGAATGAAAATTTGAAAAAGTTGATTGCAGAGTCTTACATATAGAATACCCTGGTTGGGTAAGGTGAATTTAAAGTTAAAACAAGTATATATATAGATATATAATGTAAATATTGAAGTGAGAAGAATATATATGTGTCCTTTTATTATGTCATGGACTTTGAGGCTGAGGACTGTGCCAGCCCAGAACTTATCTTTGTACATAGTTGCGCTTCGGTGCATTATATTGGTTTTACATGAAACCACCACAATTACCTCTGAACAGAAAACCCGTATGGTGTGACACTGAGTGAGGTCTGCAGCCAGATGTCCTGCAGCCCACCCAGGACCCACGTTGAAGGTTTGGTGCGGGTCCTTCACAAGAATATTGTTGATATGATATACTTATGGAAAGTATGTTTTGTATTTTTCTATGTCTAATGTTTGAATGCAACGTTTAAGAAATTCTTACCTCCCGGATGGGAAGAGTTTAATGTTTATTGTTAATGAAAAACAAAATGTCTTCTTGTATTTCACAGCCCGGGAGTGCTGTATTTTACCATGGGGGAATGTGTAGCCCTGGTATGTAAGGCACACAATACCAGGAGGATGAGTGGAGAGGTAACGGTTAAGGGCTCGATATTACTCACATACACTTCAGACACACCCAGCAGGGGTGTATAGGGGAGTGTCCTGTAGCACAGGGAGTCAGAAGGCTTCTCCTGAGTGTGGAGGGAGTCAGGACTAGTGCCTGTTGGAGAAACGAGATTCCTGTCATTACAGAGAGACAGTGCAAAAGTGGAGGCTAGTACGGATAACTGAATATTATCCTAGCCTAGTCAGTGCTGATATCAAGAGTTGAGCAGGGCGAAGGGCGCAGTAGGAAGAATTCAGAAGTGCCGTAAGGATTGAACTATCCGGCATTGTTCTCCGGTCACTGGAGACCGAAGTGTCACTACAGCTTCAGGCGTAGTGGTAGAAAAACCAGAGTCTTGCTGGACCTTAGGTCACAGAAAGCAGCCCTTGGAGTGTCGGTACGTAACTGGAGTCTGGGAGAGTGGAACCTTGAGTCGATGCAGGACAACAGTAGGAACTCAGCTCTCTCACATTAAAGGAAGACTCCGACCACAAAACTGACCGGGCAGTACAGCTGAGGAGTTAGCTGGAGAAATCAGAGTGAACTTAGCTCTATGCAGGTTGGACTCATCATATTGGAAAGTTAAGGAGGCCTCTAATCTGCTCATCCGTTACCTCAAAACACATCCTCCACCCGATCAGCCTCCCTGGGACCTGCCTTATCATCTGACAAGTAAAAGGTATGAAAAGACGCTGGATGGTGTGAGACTGATTTATTTATCTGCACCCGACATCATTAATACCATAGACTTTGAGGGACCAGTCCCACCTGTGGGGGACCCGTCATCTAGCTGCCATAACATCCCCTCAGAGATCTACTGCAGCGCTGGTCTTGGTGATCAGACAACTACAGGTGGCGTCACGAACTGTTATATCAAATCCCCTGTAAATAATCCCCCTTTAACGCCTGACCGCCAGGGACACGGACCGAGCCACTCTACCAGTGACATTCCCTATAGAAATCTACAGGCTCGGCTCCGAGTACCCCATATCCCTGGTAACCCACAATTGTGGTGCGGGTCACACACAGCATTACATGAACACCTGATTTCCTACATTATGGCTGGTTAGAACAATGAAAGCAATTGTTACCATCCACCTTTCGTGTCTCCCCTATTTCCTCATAGATTGTAAGCTTGCGAGCAGGGCCGTCATTCCTCTTGGTGTCTGTTAATTTATGTGATTATTGTTATGCTGTAATGTCTTTTGTCTGTACAAGTCCCCTCTAAAATTTAAAGTGCTGCGGAATAAGTTGGCGCTATAGAAATAAAATTATTATTATTATTATTATTAAGTTCCACTTACTTTGTATTGGGGAAGAAGACTCCCCCTTCCTTCCAGAACACTGTCTCTGCCTTGCACACTGAACAAAGCAGTGAAAATTAAAACCATATACAAGAGGGATTGCAAGAGACTTTCAGAATTAATTTAATAGATGAAAAGACTTTTACAACGCAATAACAAATAAACAAACAAAGCCAAACCTACCAGTTTCAGGTTTCCTCTTCATCAGGATAGACAAATAACTTTCTAATTGCTTTATGTACTTCAGTACATGGCTTTCTGAGAGGTACCTCACAGGAAATGATGTATCTTCATGCTGTTCACACTCTCCTCTTTTAACCCCTTAGTGACAGAGCCAATTTGCAGCTTAATGACCGGGCCAATTTTTACAATTCTGACCTCTGTCACTTTATGAGGTTATAACTCTGGAACTCTTTAACGAATCCCACTGAATCTGAACTGTTTTTTCGTGACATATTGTACTTCACATTAGTGATACATTTTTTTGATATGACTTGCGTTTATTTATGAAAAAAGCGGAAATATAGCGAAAATTTTGAAAATTTTGCAATTTTCAAACTTTGAATTTTTATGCCCTTAAATCAGAGAGATATGTCACACAAATTTCTTAATAAATAACATTTCCCACATGTTTATTTTACATCAGCACAATTTTGGGAACAACATTTTTTTTTGTTACAAAGTTATAAGGGTTAAAAGTTGACCAGCGATTTCTCATTTTTACAACACCATTTTTTTTTTAGAGACCACATCACATTTGAAGTCACTTTGAGGGGTCTATATGATAGAAAATACCCAAAAGTGACACCATTCTAAAAACTGCACCCCTCAAGGTGCTCAACCCACATTCAACAAGTTTATTAACTCATTACGTGCTTCACAGGAACTGAAGCAATGTGGAAGGAAAAAATTAACATTTAACTTTTTTTGCAAAAAACTTAATTCAGAACCAATTTTTTTTATTTTCACAAGTGTTAAAAGAAAAAATGAACCACAAAATTTATTGTGAAATTTCTCCTGAATACGCTGATACCCCATTTGTGGCGGTAAACCACTTTTTGGGTGCACGGCAGAGGTCGCAAGGGAAGGAGCGCCGTTTGACTTTTTCAACGCAGAATTGGCTGGATGCCATGTCGCGTTTGTAGAGGCCCTGATGTGCCTAAACAGTGGAAACCCCCAACAAGTGACCCCATTTTGGAAACTAGACCCCTTAAGGAACTTATCTAGATGTGTGATGAGCACTTTGAACCTCCAAGTGCTTCATAGAAGTTTATAACGTACCGCCGTGAAAATAAAAAAAATCATTTTTTTCCTCAAAAATGATTTTTTAGCCCGCTATATTTTTTATTTTCACAAGGGTAACAGGAGAAATTGGACCCCAAAAGTTGTTGTGCAATTTTTCCTGAGTACGCTGATACCCCATATGTTGGGGTAAACCACTGTTTGGGCGCACGGCAGGGAACAGAAGGAAGGGAGCGCCATTTGACTTTTTGAACACCACGTCGTGTTTGGATACCCCCTGATGTTAAACAAAGAAAGAAGGTGTAGCGCTAATATACAATTTATGATGTTATTAATTAATACAACAATCAATATTAAGAAATTATAAAAGCCCTAATATATAATTTATAATATTATTAATTAATTTAACAATGAATATTAGGAAACTATAAAAGCCCAAAGGGAATATGACACTACCACCTGAAAAATAGATGGCAGACCATCCGGTAAGATAGGAAGAAAAATATGGAAAGTATAGACCCACGGACAGGGAAAGGCTGACCAAAGTGAATAAAATGTGAATAATATAAAAAACACCAATAATATTGTGTAACAAAAGGCCTTTATTAAATACACATAATACACACTAAAAACACCACAATGTAATAATAATGACAATATGTATTAATATAATAAATAATGGCTGAAAATATATAATCAAGGCTCACAAAAGTATAAGTAGGGAAAATTTTCCCCTGACGAAGGATTGAGAAATCCGAAACGCGCGTCGGGGCGCGTGGATTACTGGCTGCTCATATCGCTCACTGTGACTCTCAGGTATAGCGGTGTTATATGTTTGTTTTCAGTTATACCCAGGCTTTTTAACTTAATCTTTTTCACTTAGCTTTGCGGGTGATTGTTGCTGTGGTGTTTTTTCAGTACACAGTGTGCTTATATTTTGTTTTTCTGCATTATGATAATATAACATCTACACATATATATATTATTTGTATCATTAGAATTTTTTGCACGTTTCGTTGCACTGATTTTTTCTTTTTTTTTTATCTTTGTATACATTTGTTTCTCACATCTATATATATCACTTTTACCTGTGGTATATACTTTACCCGCATACCAGTTATTATTATTGAGTCCACTTATACTTTTGTGAGCCTTGATTATATATTTTCAGCCATTATTTATTATATTAATACATATTGTCATTATTATTACATTGTGGTGTTTTTAGTGTGTATTCTGTGTATTTAATAAAGGCCTTTTGTTACACAATATTATTGGTGTTTTTATATTATTCACATTTTATTCACTTTGGTCAGCCTTTCCCTGTCCATGGGTCTATACTTTCCATATTTTTCTTCATACCCCCTGATGTGCCTAAATAGTGGAAACCCTCAATTCTAGCTCCAACCCTAACCCCAACACACCCCTAACCCTAATCCAACCCTAATCCTAACCCTAATCCTAACCTAATCCAACCCTAATTCCAACCCTAATTGTAACCCTAACCCTAATTGTAACCCTAACCCTAATTCCAACCCTAACCCTAATTATAACCATAACCCTAACACTAATTATAACCCTAACCCTAATGGAAAAAGAAAATAAATACAATTTCTTTATTTTATTATATGTCCCTAACTAAGGGGGTGATAAAGGGGGGTTTATTTACTATTTTTTTATTTTGATCACTGTGATAGCGTTTATCACAGTGATAAAAATGTACTTTCAGAGAATGAATGAATCTGCCAGCCGGCAGATTCAGCGGGCGCACTGCGCATGTGCCCGCCATTTTCTTTTTACAGGAAGAAGACGCTGGAGGCTGGGAGCTGCGGGAGGACAAGGGGGACACCGGGAGGGATCGGGGTCCGGGGAACCATTTTCTCTCCCCTCCGATGTGCGATCACATCAGAGAGGAGAAAAATTACATGCAGGATTGCGGCTTTTTTTTTTTGCGATCGCCGTTATATGGTAATAACGGCGATCACAAAAGCGGGGGACCCGAATTATGTTCTCTGGTGTCTCGGCTGGGGTCTTTGTGACCCCTGGTAGCCAAGACCCTGGAGAAAATCTGACTCTGGGGGTGCATATACTTTCTCCACAGCGCCATTAATTAACAGCGCTGTGGTTTAAGTACCCTTATCTAGCGCCGTTAGGCGTATCAGCGGTCGTTAAGGGTTTAAAACATCTATATAGTTATTCAAAATAAAATAATAGTAATAAACAAATAATTATTAGTGACTAGATGGTGGCCGATTCTAACGCATTGGGTATTCTAGAATATGTATGTAGTTTATTTATGAAGATTTTAAGAATAATGCAATGAATACACAGGGTGTATATAGAGGCTGCTGGGGTTTATATAGAGGCTGTTGGGGCTTATATAGAGGCTGCTGGGGTGTATATAGAGGCTGCTGGGGTGTAAATAGAGGCTTCTGGGGTGTTATAGAGGCTGCTGGGTGTGTATAGAGGCCCCTGTGGTGTATATAGAGGCTGCTGCTGTGGTGTATGTAGGGACTGCTGCTGCAGTGTATATAGAGGCTGCTGGGGTGTATATAGAGCTGCTGGGGTGTATATAGAGGCTGCTGCTGGGGTGTACGTGGAGGCTGCTGCTGGGGTATATGTGGAGGCTGCTGCTGGAGTATATGTGGAGGCTGCTGCTGCTGGGGTATATGTGGAGGCTGCTGCTGTTGGGGTATATGTGGAGGCTGCTGCTGCTGGGGTATATGTGGAGGCTGCTGCTGTTGGGGTATATGTGGAGGCTGCTGCTGCTGGGGTATATGTGGAGGCTGCTGCTGGGGTATATAGAGGCTGCTGCTGGTGGTGTGTACGAGGAGGCTGCTGCTGGGGTTTACATGGAGGCCGCCGGTCGGGGTACTTCCGCTGCGAGCAACCGGGAGATGACCGGCTAGCACCAGTCATCTCCTGGCTGCGTCGCGCTGACCTCCATGTGGCAGGAGAATGACCCGCGGCTACCGTTGTGAGATCAGCGGCTAGCGCCGCTGATCTCCCGACGATAGCGGTGGCGTGCGTGGTTCAAATCCTGCGCCAATTCGCGCCCAGATTGCACCTGTTGCTGATTGGTCGCGTCCGGCTGGGCGCAACCAATCAG